>CP075869.1:4200000-4539006 GCA_019565615.1 Trichoderma simmonsii | reverse complement strand
CCCTAACCCTAACCCTAACCCTAACCCTAACCCTAACCCTAACCCTAACCCTAACCCTAACCCTAACCCTAACCCTAACCCTAACCCTAAGAAATAAATAACTTTAAAAAATATATATATAATTAATATAAATTAATAGAATTTAAAAGTATTTACTACTTTTATAAAATAACTATAGTAAATTAAAAATATTTTAAAAACTAATATAAATTTAAAGGTATTATTAAAAAAAATAAATATTATAATAAAATAATTTAATAAAAAAAATTTAAAAAATATTAAAAACTTTTAAAATAATAAAAATAAATTAAATAAATTAACTTATATATTACCTTTAATAAAACTTAATTATTTAAAAATTAGTTTTAATAATATATTAAAACTTATAAAAATAAATATTTAATAATTAAAGTATTAAAATTAACTTTTTATTATATTAATAATATTTTAATTATAAATTAATATAATAAAGCTAATATTATTAATTATAAACTTTTATTATATAAATAATATATTATACTTAAACTTTAGGAATAATATAAAAATTATAAAATTATAAAATATAAATAAAAAAAATTTATACTTTATAATAAAAACTATTATAAAAAATACTAATATTAATAATATACTTTTATATATATTACTTATAATTTAAAATAATAAAAGTTTAACTTTATAAAATATAATATTAATAATAAATTATAAAAAATTAATTAAAATAAACTTTAAAAATATTATAAACTTACTATTAAAAATATTCCTTAACTTAAATATATTTAATATAAATACTATAATATTTAAAATTATAAACTTAAATAAATTACTTTAAATTTAAATAATATAATTATTAATTTTTATAATAATAATTATTATAATAATATAAATAATATAATTTACTATAACTTAAATATTATATTAAAATAAAAATTATAAAAATTTTAAATACTTAATACTTTAAAAAAATACTTAATTATAATTTATATAAACTTAGGAGCTATAATAAGTTATATTATACTTTAACTTATTAACTACTTAAAGTTAATTAATTATAAAAAAAAGAAACTATATATATTTACTAATATTAAATAATAACTTTTTATATATAATAATAAAACTATTAATTATAAAACTAATTACTTTAAAATTTAATTTAATAAAATTTTAAATTATTTAAAATTTAATATTATTAATATTTTAAAATATAATATACTTTTAAAATATAATTAACTAAAGTTATATAACTTTAATATTAATTAAAAGAAAAGTTATATAATATAATAACCTTATACTTAATTAATTAATTTTTTAATAAAACTATAATTAAATTAAAAAAATTAATAAAATATAATAATATCTTTAATAATAAAATTAAAAACCCTTATATTAAATAAAAAAAAAATATAAAAATATATAAAAATAAAAATAATTATAAAATAAATACTTATTATAAAATTATAAAAGTTTTTAAAAATAATTAAATATATTAAAAAGTTTAAAAAAAAATAGTTTAAATTTTTTAACTTAATTATATAAAAGGTTAAAGATTTATATTACTAAAACTAAAATACTTTAAAATATTTAAAAAATATATTAATAAACCTTTAATATATAAAAGTTTTTAATAAAGAATTTAATATTAAATTATTAAAATATAGTTAATAAAATTATAAAATTAAATTTATAAATAATAAAGTTTTAATATTTAATAAAATTTATAACTTAAGTACTATTAAGTTTAAAATATTTAATAAATAAATTAAAGATTAATTAAAAAAAAGTTATATTAAACTTTTTAAATTTTTAATAAAATATTTAATTATATTTATATTTAAAAAGAATAATAAACTTTAATTTATTATAAACTATTAATAATTAAATATAATAACTAAGAAAAATATTATACTATTACTTTTAATTTTAAAAATTAAAAACTAGTTTATAAAAGTTAAAATTTTTATATTATTAAATTTTAAAAAAGTATATAACTTTATTTATATTAAAAAGGGTAATAAATAAAAAATTATTTTTTATATTAAATATAAACTTTATAAATATTAAGTAATATCCTTTAAATTTATAAATACTTTAATATTCTTTTAAAAAATAATTAACTATATATTATAAAACTATATAAATTATTTTATTATTATATACTTTAATAATATTTTTATTTACTTTAAAAACTTAAAAAAATATAAAAAATATATTAAAAAAGTATTATAAATACTTTAAAATAATTAACTTTTAATAAAACTTAAAAAATATAACTTTTATATATAAAAAATTATATTTTTAAAATATATTATTACTTTAGGAAAAGTTTAAATAAACTTTAAAAAATTTAAAGTAATTAATAATTAAAAACCTTTAAAAAATATTAAGTAAATATAAAGCTTTTTAAAATTTATTAACTACTACTAATACTTTATTAAAGACTTTTTAAAAATTACTATATTATTTATAAACTTAATTAAAAAAAATATTAAATTTAAATTAATATAAAATACTTTAATTATTTTTAAATACTTTAAATAAACTTTTATTACTACTTTAATATTTATAATATTTAACTTTAATAAACCTATTATAATTAAAACTAATACCTTAGATTATATAATTAATAAAGTACTTTAATAATTAAATAATATATTTAAAAAAAAGTTTAAGTTTATTACTTACTTTTTTAAAAAACTAAATAAACTTAAATTTAAATACTTTATTTATAATAAAGAATTTATAATTATATATTAAATACTTAATAAATAGTATTAAAAATACTATTATAAAAAAAGTTAATTTTTAATAATAATTTTTATAAATTATTAAAATATTATTTACTTTATAATAATATAAAAACTATTTTATAAATAAATTAAATATTATAAGTAATTTTTTAAATTTAAGTTTATTATTAAGTATTATAATAGCTTAAATAATAAATATATTAATATACTTAATAAATACTTAAACTACTTTTAAAAAATTTTAAAAGTTAAGGCTTAAATATTAAAGAAAAACTAATATAAAAACTTTATAATTTAATTAATTAATATAATATATTAAATTAAAATAAATAATTTAATTATTAATAATATAAAAGAATATATTAAAAACTAAGAAAATAAATAATATTTAAAAAGTATTTTTATAAATATTAAATACTTAATAATAAATAAATTTATTTAAGTATTAAAAGATTTATAAAGTAAAGTAATAAAATTAATTTATATATATAAACTTAATAAATATTAAAGAATATAAAAAACTATTTAATAAATTATATAATACTTTAAATTTAAAAGTATTAAAAAATAAATATAAAAGGTTATATTAAAATATATAATATATAAATAAGTTAAAGTATTATACTACTTTTTTTATAAAAAACTATAACTTTTACTAGTTTTAGTAAAAAATTAAAAATTAATAATATTTAATTATATTATTAAACTTTTACTTTTTAAAAAATTTATAATTAATAAAATATAAAATAGTATTTTTATAATAGTTAATTAACTTTTAAAAATAATTTACTTTATTTTAATTACTAAGAAAAGCTTTATAAAAAACCTAATTTATATTTTTTTTTAAAATATTTATATTTATTATAAATTATTAAATAAAATTATTTTTAATAAAAAATTAATATTTATATTAAAATTTTAGTAATTATTTATAATATAAATTAAATTAAAATATAAAGCTAATATAATTTACTACTTTTAAATAAATAAATAAATTAAGTAAATTAATTAAATTATTAAAACTTATTTATAATATTATATTAACTTTAATTAAAATAATTAAATAAAATATTTACTAACTACTTAAGTATTTTATAATAGTATATTAGTAAAATTTATAAATTATTTACTATTTTATATAAATTATAAATTTAAATTAAATTTATATTAATTTTTTATTAAAAAAGAAAATATTAATAAAACTATTATTATAATAAATAAACTTAAGGAATTATATTAAGAATTATAAATATAGTTTAAATTTATTAAAAAATAAATAATTAAATTTATAAATACTAAAAAAATTAAAAAATTAACTTTTAAAAAGGAAAATATAATTTACTTACTTTAGTATTTATAAAATAATAAATAATTAAATATTAAAATTAATAAATTAAATAATAAACTTAACTTTAAAAAACTTAAACTTTATAAAGTTATAAAGAAAATTAAATTTATTAATTATAAAATAAATCTTTTACTTACCTTAGGATAATAAAAAAGAATTATATATTTAAATTTTTATATTTTACTATTAGAAAAAGTATTAATAAATAAAAAAATAAGTAAAATTATATAAAATAAAATTATTATTTAAGGTAAAAAATTTAAATATAAAGTTAAAAAACTTAAAATAATAAAATTTAATAAAAATACTTAATAAACTAAATACTTAGTAAAATAAAAAAGCTATAATAAAATAAAAAACTTATAGTAATTTATTAAAAACTTTAAATATTTAAAAAATTTTTTAAAAAACTTTTACTAAAGTTTAAGTTTAATAAAAAAAAGTTAAAGGTACTTTAATTAATAATATTAATTATAAAATTTATAATTATAAAATTAAATAAATTAAGTAATAATATTTTAGCTTAATAAATAGCTTTTATTTTTTATACCTTTTACTTTTTATATTTAATATATTTTAATTTTTTTAAATTATTAATACCTTAAGTAATTATTTACTTTATTTACTAAAATTAATTATATTTTTAAGTATAAAGATATTTTACTTAGGTATTAACCTTAAGCTATATTTTTTTTACTTTTTTTAACTTTTTATTTAACTTTAAATAATAAATTACTACTTTATATATTTATTATAAAGTAAAATTAAATACTTTATAATAAGATTTTTAATTTTAAATATAAAAAAAATACTAATAAAAATCTTCCTTTAAAGTAATATAATTATAACTTTACTTTTTATAATAAGTATATAATTTTATAATAAAAATAGAATTTTTTAATATAATATTAATAAAGCCTTTATACTTTTTTTTTTTTTATTTAAAAATTAGTTTATTTTTATATTTATATTTATAATTAATTATAATAAAAAAAATAAAAAATAAGTAAATAAAAATAAAAGAATATAATATTTACTAATAAAATAAAAGTAAATACTTATATATTATTATATTAAGTTTTAAAAATAAAACTAATAGAAGGGGGATATTATATTATAACCTAGCTTTTATAATTATAATAAAGGGCTTATAAAGTAAGCTAAACTAAATTAACTATAGACTAATAATTTAATTAAAATTATTAAATATATTTAGTAAAAAAGCTAAAAAAGCTAGCTTTTTAAATAATTTATTATAAAAAACTAAAAAAACTAGTTTTTTACTATAATTTAAAATATATAATTAAATATATAAGTTTACTTTATATTATTTATTAAAATATTTAAATAGTTAGTTATTATTATAGCATTTATAATATAATTAAATTAAAACTTAAATACTTACTTTTACTTATATTATTAACTAGTAATAAAATTATCTATTATTAACTTAATTACTTTACTAATATAAACCCTAAAACTACTTAAAGGTTTATCCTTTAAAAAGTACTATTTATACTAATTTATAAATACTAGTTTATTATATCTCTTTATAATAAAAGGCTTTTAAACCTTTAAATAAACTTTACTTACTACTATAATTATTATAACCTTTATTAACTTAAGTTTTATAAAGTTAATTAATTAAACTTAATTAATAAAGCTATTATTAATAATTTTAGTTTTTTACTTAGCCCCTTTTTTCTTAGCTACTATAATTAATATATAAGTCTTTTATTATTATTATTAAGCCTAAGCTTTATATTATTTATATAACTAAAGCTACTTTTATTTTTACTACTACTTAGCCTTAGTTTATAATACTATTAGCTACTATTAATTTTAGTAATAGCCTTAGCTTTAACTTTAGCCTTAGCTTAAGCTTTAATTAACTTAAAGAATTAACCTTAGCTTAATATAATTATTAATAATTACTATTAGTTTTAGTAATAATATTTATAACTATAATTATAGTTATTATTTATAACTTTATTTTTTTATAACCTTAGCTTATTAATTAACTAGCTTACTTTACTATCTACTTTCTTTATAATTATTAATCTAGCTATTTTAAGTCTTACTTAATTAATTAGTTTTATTTAATTAATTAGTTTTACTTAGTTAATTAGTTTAGCTTTAGCTAGCTAGCTATCTATTAGTTTAGTCTTTATTTTACTTTTATTTTATTAAATTAGCCTTACTTTTACTTTAGCTACCTTTATCTTTTATACCTTAGGCCTACTATACTTAACCTACTTAGCTTATTTAGCTTACCTTAGCTACTAAGCTAAGCTTACCTTTATACCTATTACTAATTATTATTTAAGTAGTTATTTCTTTTATTTTTCTATTTTCCTTTACTACTAGTCTTATATAACTTTTATAATTATTTTATAATTCTTCTATAGTTATACTATAGCTATTTTATTCTTAAGGCTTTAGCTAGCTAATTAACTATTACTTTCTTTACTTATCTTTTACTTTCCCTTACTTATATAACTTACTTACTTATTTACCTTAGTTATATTTTTTACTTAATTAAAAGCTATAAACCTTTATTTTCTTATACTTTAATAAAAGTTATAACTACTACTTTTACTACCCTTTAGCTAATCCTTTTTTATTATCTTCCTTTAGTATTTTTTAATATTAATTTTAGTACTTTTTTTAACTACTAGCTTCTACTATAACCTTTACTTACCTTTACTAAAACCTTTACTAACCTCTACTAACTTCTACTTCCTCTACTTATAAATCCCTTTACTAAGTACTATAGAAATACTACGGATACTATAAATAAGTAGTTTACTAACTTAGGCTAGCCCTAACTTACCTAGACTTAACTTAGATACACTAATTAATAATTTTAATATTATTATTATATATACTTTAGGCTTTGCTTTTATAATTTATTTTTACATTTAGGATTTAAAATTCAATTATTTAATATTTTTATTAAAATATTACTTATAGTTTAAAGTAACCTTTAAATAAAAGTTATAAATATATAATAAACTAAGCTCCTATATAGTTAATATAAAAGGAATTCCTAAGGGATAAACTTTATACTAAGTTTATATTAGCAAATAGGCTAGGTTAAATTAGTAAGTAATTAATAAGAAATTAAATATAAAGTATTTATATAACTATAGAAAATATTTTATAAATATAATTAAGTATTATTTTATATTTATAATTAATTATTTAACTATTTTAAATAAATATAAAAAATAAAACTTATATATTTAGCTATATTAAACTAAATTAATAAATAAATTATTAATCTATTTATAGATTAATATTTATTTTATTAATTTAGCGTTAAATTAAGAGAATATTTTTTAATTCTCCTTTAATTAATTAAAAGGATTAACTTTAATTTAATTGTGCCTAGTATATAGGCTCCTTGGTTGCAACTATAAGTATTAGGTTGTAATAATAAGTATATCTACCGTTTTAATCTATAAATAAAGAGTACAGCTACTGTTTTAATTTATAGATAAAGAAGTGCAGCTGCTGTTTTAATCTATAACCCTAAGGGGTATAGCTACTTTTTTAATCTATAGATTAAGCTAATTATTAATATTAAGCTATTATATAAGAAATTTTTAATCTATAGATTAAAATACCTATATAGTATAATTAAAAAGGTTTTAAAACTTAAGCTTTAAGCTTTTTTTCTATTTATAAAGTAGAAATACTAGGGGCTATAGGCTTTATATAGGTTTAGCTAATAGGTTTTACTTAGGTTTAAATTAAGCTAATTATAGTAGTTGTTTTAGTTTATAGTTATTCTATTTTAAATAGTTTATGTACACCTGTTATTTACTAGTATTTCTTAGGTCGTTGGACTTGAATAACCGATAGATTAATGGGTAGGGATATTTTCGTTTGTGACCTACCTGGGCTCCAATATCGGTACAATGGCGAGCACGTCAAAAAGTTTAAGAGCATGCAGGCCAAGTAGAGGGTGAGGACGGCGGCGAAGCATCTCCACCACTAGCGCATGTAGTTGGGCAAACCGTAAAGGAGCCGTCTAATGAACCACAGAATGGAGAATTTAGCTATGACACTGGTATTAGTCTCGGTATTGGCAGTTTGGCATAGCTGTCCTCGATAGTCTAGTGAGGAGACCATACCTGCCCACAGGGTTGTCCAGAACAGGAGCATCTGGCTGAACATTAACTTCAGCGACATGACATTCCGGGCTGTCATCTCGTCCGCGGGTAGGGGCGAAGGTGTCTTGGGATTTGCCACGAGGGCTTTGCTATACTCGGCTATAAGGAACCACTGTGGTAGGATTCTCGTGATAACTGCTGTCAAAGCTGTCAAGCTTGCAAGGCCCGCGAGGACGAAATAGTCATCTCCGTGCAGTCGTCGCTGAAGTCGCCATTGGAAGATAACTCGGAATGCAGTCATGCCAGCTGCAACGCCCCATAACACCCAGATGAGGACCTGCGAACAACGTCAGCGTCAGAGCAAGACAGCAAAACTTATACTTGGAAAATAGTCAGAGAGATTGCGGTGGTGAGATTTGCCTCGATAGGCTTGTTCAGACCTTACACAGGCCAGAAGAACAACCTACGTACCATCATCTCCGTGTAATTGGGAATGGACGCCATGGTTGGTGTCTAGCGTGTCCGTTGCTGGTCTAAGAACCGGAATGTCAATATTGTCGAAAACGCCAAACACCCAATAGTGGTTGTTGAGATAATTGTGGTGGACGGAGTGGGCGTGAGCAACAATTATCTCCCGAGACTTCAACTTTCATTTTACATCCTATCAGCAATTCCTAAAAGCTATCTCTAAAACAGCCGAGGTGTTGGCCGGTCTCCTTGGCAAGGGTTGATCCCAGCAGCAAGACGATTTTCTGCCCCTGCAAACGAGGCAATTTTTCTGGTGGTTAGGTTGAATACTCGCAGATGAATGCACCGCCTAACAGCATTGGTAGTCTGGAACGTTCGTTTGCAGATGAATGCACCGTCCAACAGCACTGGTAGCCTGGAACGACAACCCAGCTGGGGTACTTGCAGTAGTTCTCCACCCTAACGAGCGCTGAGAGGTGAAGGCAGAACTCCTGAGTGGTGGCGTTGAATGTGCTTGCAGGCCGAAGGATTTAGCTTTAGCCAGTTGTCTGTTGGGTATTCTGCAGGTCCCATGCTCAGTTCCACCATCCCGGACGCCACAAAGGGACGCTGTATCGCGCTTCAATACCAGATAGGCAACTACGCCGCATGGAGTCTGGACAAGGGGGCTCGAGATTTCTCATATGAAGTTCATCAAGGTCATTCATGGACCCAGGACAATATATTCCGATCATCCCGTCGAAGCCGTCGCATCGTTACTGCCACGCCAGCTCGAGTTGACATAAAAGAAAGGTGTTGACACCAGTGCAGCCTAACCCTTTCACCATCCTTTGCCTTTTTTCCCTTTCCCTTCGGAGTAACCCACCATCAGTCTTCTGCACCCCAGATTCAGAGAGATTCAGAGGGATTGCAGCTGTAATACAATGGGTCGCGTATTTCTCCTCGCCGCATGGCTGCTCGCATGCGCCGTTCCTCATCACGGTTCATGTGCAGCAGCTACTGGTCCTGTTTCTGCAATTGCTGGTTCTCAAAAAATTGCGTGCAAGCTCTTGAGCCTCACACACCCAGACCATACCTTTTTTGAGGGCTCCGACAACTACAAGTATGAAACACAGACGCAGTACTGGTCGTCGACAGCCTACAACACACCAGCATGTGTCTTTGTGCCTCAAAATGCCCAGCAGCTCTCTTTCGCGGTGACCACGCTGACGCTGACTTCGACTACATTCGCGGTTCGCAGCGGCGGCCATATGCCTGTCCAAGGCTATAACAGCATCGGCAGCTCGGGCGTGTTGCTATCCAACTCCAACCTAAGCACTCTCGCTTTGTCACACGATCATGCTACCGTCTCTGTTGGGCCAGCCTACCGGTGGAGGGACGTTTATTCGTATCTGCAGCCCTACAACCTGACGGCTGTTGGAGGTCGTATCGGCCATGTTGGAGTCGCTGGTTTGCTGCTGGGAGGCGGCATTTCATTTCACTCGAGCCAATACGGGTTCGCTGCTGATAATGTCGTGGCATACGAGACCGTCCTCTCCAGCGGTCTCATTGTGGTGGCCAAAGCAGATAATGCTTATTCGGACCTGTATTGGGCTTTGAAAGGTGGCGGCAATTCCTTCGCTATTGTCACGCGTTTTGATCTCAGGACCGTTCCGTCTCCCGGCGTCTGGATCGGAATCGCGCAGTATAACGAGACCGACAAGGACAAGTACCTCGATGCCGTCTACAACTTTGGCAAATACGGATCTGCCGATAGCAAGGCCGCCATCATCCCTACAATCGTTGGTTACCCCAGCGTTGGAATGATTGCTTACGCGGCATCAAGATTCTACGACTCCTTGACCAATTCTCCTACCGTGTTTGAGAACTTTACGTCGCTTAAGACTGTGGCTGATCAGTACGCGTTTGGGGCCCTTGCTACGTATATCAGTGCCGTTGACGCACTGCAGCCCAATGGACTTCGCCAGGAGTAAGTTTTGACTCTCGCTTCAGTCAACCGCGTGTCATGGACGCAAGCGCTAACTTGATACTTTTACAGCTTCCGTGTTGCATCTTTCATGGTCAATCGTGAATGTCTTTCCACTGTGCACGACATATTTTTCGGAGATGCCAACTCCCAACTGGCAGACGTTGCTGGATTGACTGCTTCCATTACCTTTCAGCCCGTCACCAAAGAGTTCATTGAGAATGGCCGCAATCGTGGCGGCAGCAACCCCCAAGGCGTGGACGCTAACAATGCCCCCTACTTCTGGATCGTGCAGAATCTGTCCTGGCAGAACGCTGGTGACGACGAGACGGTGCGGGCTTTTGCTAAATCTACTATTGCCAAGATTGAGGGAACTATTACTTCTCATGGCGTTGCTGGCGGCTACTTATACATGAATGACGCAGGAGATGGCCAACCCGTGTTCCAGAGCTATCCAAGTGCCAACTTGAGGCGCCTCAAGGACATTCGGACCAAATATGATCCTTTCAGGATCTACACTAACCTCCTGGTTGGCGGTTGGAAGGTCTTAGATGCCTAGAAACGTTGATTTGGAAGCGGTTGACGTTCGATGCATTGGTTGCAAATTGCATATGCCTGGCGTCTGTCTAGTGGTTTGCTTAGACGTCGATAATTGTAAGCATTAACCACGCTTTTCTAATCAAGTGTTAGGATGAAAAAGGTAGCTTCATAGATTATACACTGACATAAATAGTAAAGTATATCTTAGTATAGTAAACCATGGGAAAGCGTATTGCAAAGTTCAGGATCCCAGGGAGAAGTTCCCGGATTTGAAATCTCAGCACCCGATAATCGGGAACCAAGATCCAGATTCAGGGCCTCTATATACCTTCAGAACAGTATATATCTATTCTGCAGTATTACAGTCTAACCATCTTACCGCAACCCATCTAGTGTTTTATCCAATCCCAAGAAGCTACTGTGTTTTTTACTCTCTAGGCTCTCCATAGTGTTTACTCTGAACTGAGACGGATCCTATAATCTTTAGAGATTGCAGAGCCCAGCTCGTCTTCTCAACTAGTGCCAAAATATGGATGGTCATGTGTAACATCAGTAAGCCGCGAAACATTTAGAACCATGATTATGTATTTCAATCGTGTGATCGACATTGGCCCTTGAGATGCAGCTATGTACACCGGAGTGTAAATCAGCGGAAAAGGACGAACTATGTTGATCATGATGGGGCGCCTTGCGCCAGCCATACTTGAACTGATTGGTTCTAGTTTCAACTTATATCCTCATGTATTCTATTTTCGTCTCGGATTTGACACAATGCGTTCAGCTATGGTGGACATAATTGACCCTCATCGTGAGAGTTCAATTCCTGTTATCTAGTGTATGCCTGGCCACGCCCCAGATAATTTCATCAGCGTACCTTCTTCTTCTACTAGTTCATAATAGTTCACAAGGTAGGGAGTGCTCTTCCAGGCCAAAAGTCTGTCACCTTCTCGAAAATCCATCTCTCCATTGCCGAATTCACCTTCTCAGGCTGGTCAGTGTTCACCCAGTGGCCAGCATTGATGACAACTTCAGTTAGATCAGAGCAAGTCCTCCTCATTCTATCTGCGAGATTACCTGTAACTGTATCGCAGATCGCATCCCAGTAGGCATTGACGAAAAACACCGGAATATCCAAGGTTAAGTTGTTCTTGTTATTCGCCAAGTTGAAAGCCCGATTCGCTGCTTCGTTACGAAACCAAGCATTGCCAGGTCCAAAAGTCGTGTTTTCCATTGCTGCCACAACTGCGTTGAATACTGGAGGAATCAAACGGACAGCTGAGTCAGGGGTGTCTTCCGGTTTTGGGGGAGCTGGCGCCCCTCCAAGCCAGCCTCCATCCCTGACGACATCGGACGTGAAGGCTGGCTTGCCAACATCGTCTGGACTGCCCAAGGTATGGATCAACTTCATAATGCCAAGGATATCCGAGTCGAACCAGGCTGTGACATTGTCGTAGTTCGTATCGTCGTAGACCATATAGCTCCATTGGCCATAGGGATATCGATCGATGGGATAAATTTGTCGATTTACTGATGACAACAGCTCTACAAGGCCGAGCTCGAGTGAATTATAAGGGACTGAAATTCCCGCGGCAGCGCGGACAACTTGTGGTTGTGTATTTGCAAGAGTCCAGAGAGTGTTGGCCCCCTGGTCATGACCGATCCAGATTGCTTGGTCTCGTCCAGTATCTGCAAGTAAAGCGAGCATTCCCTTCACAATTTGCTCCTGGGTATAATCGGATATGATATGGCGTGCTGTCGACCGCCCATACCCAGGCATATCAGGAGCTATCACACGGAATCCAAGTGCCGCAAAGTACTGTAGCTGCGGGTACCATTCCAGTGATATTCCTGGCCAACCGTGCATGAAGATCAGGAGAGGGCCTAGGAGCGGTCCAGCTGCCAGATAGAAAATCTGCTTAACATCGCTGGAGTTGCCATATGTAACAGTATGCTCCTCATATTGAAACACCGTAGTAAAGTTTAGTGTCGTGCTCATGGTGGTCCAGTATCAGTCTTTTAATGAAAGAAAAAGGGAAGATGAAAGGACCGATAAGGAGATAAGACCTATTATATTCGCAAAGCCAAGAAACAAATCTATTCTCAGTGACCCTTCTTTTATACAATCCCAATAGTGCTGCGTCATAGTTTGCTTGGTAACTCGACTGTAGACAGGCTTCCCTAGATTCTTCACATTCTTCCATTAATTTCCAGACATTATCAAGCGATTGAATTTGTAAGCATTTCCATTGACCTGATTTAAATGTATCTTCTCCACTTGAAGCAGCATGGTTAATGCCATTCTAATGTCTCTTGCTATGCCATGAGCACCCAGTCACGTTCACCGGTGTAAACAATGTCACATTACTAGCGTTCTCGTCATCTAATTTGTCAGTGCTTGGCAACCGGTAACGTTTTTATGCGTAAGCAGATTTAAGATGTTCAACAGCGTCTCATGGCATAGTAAAGGAGAAAGCTAGCGAAATACGTAGGTAACAGCTCGCAAATAGTTGCCAGTGGTGAATAAGCGTTATTCCGAATGTAACTAATATTGCAACAAATAACTCTTCTACATTGCCTGAAAAGGTCTAGTCATTTCGAAACACGTCGATATATTACATACCTCAGTGCCAGCTCCCGTTTCCGCACAAATTCGCTTCCTCCCGCCACCAATAAGGGGAACACGCGGCGGTTGCAAAGCGCCTGAGTCTCGAGTCATGGCTGAGAGATCAGCTGGATCTCGACCTCGCTCTCTAGTCCTAGACAGTCAATGACATCCATTCGGTCTGGACGGTCTCAGTTGATCCGCTGACGCCCTGTTATCGGCGGAATGATCGAGCGGCGACGCCCCGGTAGCGGCAACACCAGCCTCCCCGGGAGCTGACGGGCTTCGCATCATCTGGCCAGCCATAGAGCCTCATCAATGGAGCAGCATACCAGACAGCCCGGCCAGAGCGCCTTGCTGACCTGCAGCAACCCTTGATAATCTAAGGATATATACCCAAATGAGTTTAATTTATGGCTATGACTTGGATATATCTAAGGAAGATAATCTAAATTTATAATACTGTGGCTGCTTATTAAGAGTGGCCAATATTATATTAACGATTTCACTGATATATACATAAGTCTCAGGTATAGGTTTAGATAGAGCATCTTATTCTGGTAGAGTATTGATATATAAATCAAGTGCTATCATAACGCAAAGCTTAGTAAAAATCGACGGTATCACTGTATCTTGAGGCGAGTCTGTTGGTTGGGAACTTGGATCTCTACAGCCATGCGCTTAGAAAAGAAAATAAAGGCGACACTAAAGCTTTTATACTAAGAGATTACAGTAGACAAAATTCAATATGCTGTGTCAACAGTCTCTCAGGTGTACATTTTATATAAAACTGTAAATGTCTATCAGAGGCAAGTTGTGCGGACGACGGATGTTAGATAATTACCGATAACGAAAGACGTATGCCTACGTAATAACTCATTACGCAACTTTCGGGGCTTGAATCTGGAAAAATACTCAGCTTCTAGTCTTTCCTTCGATTATATATTGGGTCTCCTGGCAATTGAGCCAACATCCGCCATGGTAGCGGCGGAAGACAGTGGGCAGTCCCACACAGTGAAATATATTTCGGAAGTTACTACTCTTCCGAAGCTCCGAGCGAATTCCCTTTCAATGGTTCCCAAATCATCAGTAACGGCACAGGTTTATGAAAATGATTGGACATATATTTCCGATACTCTAGACAATGTATTACGGCCTGGAAGTTAACAAGTTCCGAATCTAAGTAACATGGTTGCGGATGACAGCAAAATTTGGATAGCTTATCCGAAGGGAGAGACTTGAGATTGATATATACAATCTCAGAATTATAATTGCACGTCAATCCAACATCTAGATTATTCTTCACTAATGATTAAGAAACAAGAGGATCCAAGAAGCATCATTGATTCATCGAATCGCACTTCACCAATAAAAACTCTTGGGATGAAAGTATTGATAATAGGCGGCGGGGTCGGAGGACTTTGCTTGGCGCATGGTCTTCTCAAGATAGGTATAGAAGTGCAGGTGTTTGAGCAACAGGTAAGAGTTATCGACGCAAAGAGTTTTGAAGATATTCATTAAACTAATAATAGGCTTAGTCAAATAACACTGAGAACTTGGCTGGATATGGAATTCATATCAATCAAGACGGTAGACGTGCATTGCGGACCTGCCTGCCACTTTCGAACTGGACGCAACTCCAGACTATTTTCACACCCGCTGGGGCACAATTATATTTTCGTGACACACAGCTACAGCTCTTAGCCGAACGAGACGATGCAGAGCTAAGTGGAAAGTCGATCAAAGAAACAGAGCGTTGTGGTATCGGACGACTAGAGCTTCGCGATGTCTTACTCGAAGGTCTTGTCAACAAATCACCTCCGGTTGTCCAGTGGAGCAAATTCTTCGTTCGATATGATCAACTCCTAGACGGGCAGGTTCGAGCTCATTTTTCCGATGGGACTTTTGTTGATGGAGACTTACTTGTTGGTGCTGACGGACCAAACTCGACAGTACGCCATCAGTATCTTCCAGATCTCAAACGTTTAGATCTCGGGGTTTCTGCTATTGCCGGCCGTTACTTGCTCGATGAGCAGCGAATTGAAAACCTTCCGGCTGAGATAACGGATGGATCACTAAACAACATTGTTCCGTATGGGAAAGGTTGGATGTTCAGCTCAGCTTGGAAGTCTAGACCCGCTGATGGAAATCATTCTTCGGAGGCGGAACACTACGTTGTTTGGGCGTACGTCTTGCCAACAGAAGATATTCCTCAAAATGCCAATGGGCTTGATGGATCGAAATTGAGAGACCACGTACTTGAGGTTACGAAAGGATGGTCGCCACAGTTGCGAAACATGTTGAGAGACTCAGATACGTCTTCTATCAAGTATTTATTTCTGCGTTCGATGCCAAGTCTGTCCAAATGGAACCCCAGCAATGTCACCCTTCTGGGTGATGCTATTCACAATATGACACCTATGGGCGGTATTGGTGCCAACACTGCACTTCAGGATGCAGAAGTTCTTTCAAGGCATATCACAGACGTTGCGGCTGGCAGATTGACCATAACTGAAGCAGTTGGCAATTATCAAGATGAAATGTTGGTTTATGCCAACGAGGCATTGCAGCTGTCTCGAAGAAATGCGGAAAACGCATGCAACGGGGGAGGAATCCGACGCTTTATTTTCCGAGGCCTTCTCCGTGCCGCACAGGCTTCCCCTGTTATTATGCGTGCAACTATTGGACGAACAGCAGTGAAAGAGTAATAGTTATATATACGACTAATTGAAATAACTCTTCTTCAGTATGCGAAATAAAATGTTGCACTCTAGGCATTCGTAACGGTAAAGCACAAGCGCCTGTGGCTAAATGAGGCCAAACTGGATGCTATTACATTTATCCATTTGTTCAAATCATGCTAATCAACTCTTGCGCACTACTCTATGGGCATAGTGAATCTTGATTAAATCATCCTCGATTGACCCCAGATCCCCAACATCGTTCGCGTTCATATCCCTGCTTTTATTCGCAGCCTTTCACCTCGGTGGGCGGCTCATGCTTACGCCCGCTAGTGTGCTAAACTCAGCATTGTTAGTATACTGAATAATGTTGTAAGCCAGTGGTCTAGCGTCTACTGCAGCTTCAGCCCCCTCCAAGGCAACGCGATGGCATTACCAGTATAAATTGTTAAAGGACATGTGAGGCTGAGAGATTCGGTTCACCTCCAACAGTACGCTGTATGGTAGCTATGTTTCCACTAAACTCGTAGGATTTATTACTTAAGGAATTTATGCTCGCCGATGATGTTGAGGTTTCCCCGCGATAGCATACCATCATATACACCGGGTCAAAATTATCTTTCCTACTCGGGCCCATGTGTGTCGAGATCATTGAGAGGCCTTCTTCTCAGTCTTCCCTCCTACTGGACCGAAATTTCGCTCCCCTTAACTACAAAAGGACGTATCGAAAGACGTCGACACTGCCTGCAATGGAAATGTTTGAAGCCGAGTTGGCCAAAGCAACAAACCTTGACAACGGGGACATGCTGGGTGCCGTTGCTATAGTCATTGACAATAACGGTGAGACAAGTCACTTACCTACGAGTGTTGAAATGCGTATGAAGGCGTAAGAAGAGAACATATAATTCATACTGCGGGCACAAGCAGGAAATTTCTTTTACCGACATGCTGCTGGACGCCAATTACTTGTCACTGACTCGCCGCCGTTGGATCCTGATTGCACTATATCACTCACCTCGGCGGGTAAGTTCTTTACTAATATCGTAGCCTTGCAATTGGTTGAACGTGGTATTTTGATGCTCGACGAGCCAATTACCAGGCATCTTCCAGAGATTGAGAAATGCCTGGTCTTGGACGAAGTGGACGAAGAAATACGGCTACGCTACCCAATTTGCAGCGTCACGTTGCGGCACTTACTCTTGAACACGAGTGGAATGGGCACCCCCGATTCGTACCAAGAACGGTTTGGCAGCGAGGATAGAGTACCGCCCCCAGACTTTCCCGATGACGCCCATCCCTTAGCCAGGAATCAATTTACACACCTCTTCTTTGAGCCTGGTGAGGGCTTCGAGTACGGATGGGGTATCTATTGCGTGCAGCTACTCGTCGAGCGGCTTGGCGGTAAGGATCGGTTCTTCGAGTACGTCGACCACCACATCTTTGGCGCGCTTGGCATGACCACTTCCACCTACCGACCGGCTCTAGCGCCGCAGGTCTGGGAGCGTCGCCTGCAGATGGTAGAGCGCAAGGTGGACACCTCTACGATGAACGGCAAGGCATACCTCGTGGCCCGTGACAAAGATACGTATGGCTTGACCTGCAGTATATCCGATCTTGCCCGGCTCTTTGGCGATATTATGTCGCCGGATTGCAAGCTGCTCCAGCGCCAGGAACAACGTGATCTGTTTTTCGCGCCGCAGTTGACTCCCGGTAGCCTTGCACACCAGTCGCTTCTGGCAGAAACCACCAACTATGGCTTTCTGCTCCCCCTCGAACAGGACGTGCCGCATAAGGTATCCTGGGCGTTAATAACACCTCCTCCGGCCATGAACTGGACTGCGGCGGGCGCACTTGTTGAAGAGGACGGTACTCTCCCCGGCTCATGTATCCCGAAAGGGACAGTCGCGTTTGAAGGTCAACCCAATATCATTTGGACCATGAACCGCGAAAAGGGGCGTATGATGCTTTTTGGTACCCAGTTACTGCCTGGCTATGATGTGAAAGCACATAATCTTGCGGTTCAATTCTTGTATGACGCATGGAAGACATTTGGCTAGGTTCTGACAACCCGGGTTCCTAAAGCGATATATATGAGCCAAAGTTCCAGCAACTGTTGCAAAATAAGGCAACGTCTTCTGGTCCCACCTGATTTTGGCGCCTTTCCCATGTTTAATGTATAACCCATTTACTATTGAAGCGGCAATTGAGTATTCCCAAGTTTGCGTGTGTGCAACTGAGATCAAACGTATGGAGGTGATGCTATCATTATCGCTTGATAGCTTCTATAGAGATGTCGGTAATCGAAAGCAAGGGATTCTTGCTGTAGGATGTGTATCATTTTGTGTATCATTTGTGTGTGCCATCCGTCTCCATGTTTGAACTTACATGGGTATCTCGTGTATCTTGCTTCTCCGATTTGTGTTATCGCCCAGCATCTGACCTTGGTCTGGGCATGTACGATCTAAGCGACGCCAAGGCGGCTTCGGATCAATTCAAGTGTTCCCCCCCATATTGGTCCTTCCTGTTTTGGACAAACATCTACGATCAACAAGGGCCAAGTATGCAATATTGAAGGATATCATCAGTAGAAAGTGCTGGCCACCACACCATCCGCTCCAATGGGATGTTCGGCAATTGCGGATCGCCAGCCGCCGATGGCCCCCCTTTCCTACCTTCCTACTTTCCTACCTGTGTAAATCATCTAGGCCTTTGTAGCTTATAGCGCGGCTATATATAGTATTCGGATCTTTTGCCAGGCTTGTTTTTCATGCGAGTTTGCGAGTTAATTTGTAATCCCTTGCTGAGCAATCAATTACGAAATCAGCCGTGCGGATGTAGTGTAAAGGCATTGAGCTTAGCTGTATGCTTATTCTAGAACTTCAAATAAATAGCGGCTATCCTGATTCTGATAGGCTTGCTATTGCTGCAATGGAACTCTACATACTACACCGCTGTCTCTATATTCTTACCACCTTCTGTATCCGATGGCCAAAAGAAGGAAGATACTAATACCTCTTCAGTAATCACTCTGTGGCCGGACATATGGTTGTCCCATTAAACTGTGTTTATGCAATTAACCTGTTTCCGGTGCCGCTTTGATACGTCAACGGCAGGAATTTTCTCTCCCGGGAAAGCCTTGTTGAGCTTGCCTCAGAGGTTGATGATTAGCATATGACTTGCTTGCGTGATCGGCAGCCCGCCCTTCCAAGAGTGCATAAAACTTAGACTGTGTGCTCTGGCAGTTTGCCAATTGTTAAAAAGTGTAGACCCGAGCTTCTGCTTTTGGAACAAGTAGGTTGAAAGATGCGCCTGTCAGTGGCTTTAAGTAACGGTGCAGCCGTGGCGCTAGCAGCCTCACCTCAAGCTATACAACGTGTCTCGAGAGCCGACAAAGTCGAGCCATGCGCCGAAGTCAGCAACTTATGGGCCGCTCAGATTTCCAGCACCGGTGAGTCTTCCGAGCACACCGGATGAAGATATCAAGTTCTGCTGACACCGCCGCGCTTGCTAGCCTTACCGAGTGTGCCCGCCTCTCTTGCTTATGCCTGCCTGAATACAATTCCCCTCCATAAAGACGCTGGGATTGAGCTAATTGACTCTTTGGAGCCATATCTCGAATGGCAGACGGACGCGGCCTACAAGGCAGACCCGCCTGCCGATTACTTCTACCCGCCCCACGACATTTTCAAGGCACTTGCCGGCGTTAGGGCAGATCTTGTGGCGGACAAGTATACGAACGAGTACGAGTTCCAGGTGGATCTTTACGCTCGAGTATTTGCTCCAGCGCACGATGGACACTTTGTCTTCTATCCAGATGCGCTGACCATTGCGTTTGAGTGGACACGCGCGAAGCCCATCGTGTCAATCAGTGAGAATGGACGGGATTTGCCCGTAGTCAAACTCTATGGTGAGTCTCATGAGTTAGGCTACTCGTGTTGTTGATATGTTCCCTATATACAACCGCGTGGACAATAGCTGATCCAAAAAAAAAAAAGAGGATGTTGCCAAGGACCCAAAGACAGCGCCTACAATCACAAAGATCAACGGCATCGAGGCTTCAAAATACATCCTTGACACCATCGCAGTGGCTTCTTTCAACCAGGATATAGATGCCGCCTACAACTCCATGTTTTATTCCAAAGGATTCGCGGCGGCTACGGGTACTCAAGGATACTTTTCAGGCGGCGGCCGCATCCGATACCTGTACCAGGGCCCAGAGACGAAATTTACCTTTGACAATGGAACCACCGCAACCTTTGAGAATACTGCGTCTGTCAAGGCAAATATGACGGGTGTCGTGGATGGTCAATCCTATTTTGATACCTTTTGCTTTCTGAGTGTCGATTTCTTTCGACGGAGTGCTGTACCTGCTGAACCTGCTACTATCGGCGCGAGAGCTCAGCCGGGCCAGAACCCCGGGTACCCAGTGCCAGTTCTGGCTACTAATGACGGTATTGTGTCTGGCTACTTTCTCGAAGGTGACGGTTTGGACGATGTCGCGGTCATCTCGGTCCTCACCTTTGAGCCCAGCTCCCCGCCCCAATTCCAAGCCGTCGTCCAAAACTTCTTTGCAGAAGCGGTAGCCGCCGGGAAATCGAAGCTTGTTGTCGACTTCCAGGGCAATCCCGGAGGTTTCATAGCTCTGGGCTACGACTTTTATGGTCAACTCTTCCCCCATATCCAAGCAGATGGGTTCTCGCGGTGGAAGCTCAGCCCAGAGTTCGAGACTATCGCCCATGCCTTTAGTAACGCCACCAAGGGCGTGAATCCTTATACTGAGGCTGATATTGGAAAGATTCAGGCGTATTTGACGTCGGAGAATTGGCGCTTCGACCTGGATAAGAAAGAGCAGCCTTTTACCAGCTTTGCGGACAAATTTGCACCAAGGGTTTTCCAGGGTACAAACTACACGGATCTAATGAGGTGGAACTGGAGCGATCCTCTTATCTCAACGAACTTCACAACCGGATTTGGCCTCGGGATTTCAGGATATGGATCCCGCGCAAATCTCACTCAACCGTTTCTGCCGGAGAACATTGTCCTTCTTTATGATGGATCCTGCGCCTCAACTTGCACATTGGCATCCGAATTCCTCAGAATCAACGCAGGCGTCAAGTCTGTTGCTTTCGGCGGCCGGCCGAAGAGAGGCCCGATCCAGGCAGTCGGCGGGGTGAAGGGTTCGCAAGTATATCAGCTCACCAATATCTACCAGCTTGCCGAGCAAGGGATAATCCTTGGCACGAGTCCTGCGAATGTGGAGGCGTTGCAGAACGTTAACCCCCTCCCGATCGTCCGCAGCACGGCGGGGTCGGTGAATGTGCGAGACCAAATCCTCCGACCGAACTTGCATGATGGCCTGCCGGCGCAGTTTGTTGTTGAGCATGCCGACTGTCGGCTTTATTGGACAGCGCCCATGGTCAATGATATCACCGAGGTCTGGAAGGCTGCTGCCAACGCAGCCTTCAACAATGCCAAGTGTGCAAACGGTGGCATTGCCCATAGGGCTCCGAAGTCTCTTGTCCAGCCCGTTGCGAACCCCAAGTTGCCTATGGACATTGATTTCCATAAGACAGAGCGCTCAGAGCTGTGGAATGCAAAGTTCCGTCTGCGCACTACAGAGTGAAAGTTGGGTTGCTGGAGAAGCCAAGTCCTGCATTCACTTAGATACGCAATAGGAGTAGCTGAAAAATAAATAAATGTAATGTACTCTTCGAAATTCATGAGAATATGTATCCTTTTGTATGCAATGTAAGATGGTAAAAAAAACAAGTTCAAAGATATAAGTGAAAATACAATTGTATTGCGAAACTCACCCTTGCAACTAGTTTGGAGTAACTGTATTCCTCTTTATAGTGCCAAATGCTCCTCTTGTCCAGTCGCCTTCTGGGAGATCCATTCCGCACCACACGCCGCCATCTCCATCGTCGCATTCAATCACGCATACTCTGCGTGCCGGCACATGGCCACTCGAACTGATACCAATCTGAGCCAACCTGCCCCCTGTACCTAAGGGGTCCAAAGTCGCCCCCCGAAACTCCATGTCAAGGAACTTGATTCTCCTCCAACTGCTCACCACAAATGACAGACCGTCTGTGCCCCGGGGAATCGGATTCTGGTTCAAATTCGCGAGTACCCAGTCAACGACCGGCTCCTGGACGTCTTGCGTTAGATGGGTTATGGTCTTTCGCACCTCAAGCGCCACTGCACCCAAGGACATGCCCTGGAGTTGCGCCACTGTTAAAGGCCTTAACAATGGAACTGGAAATACACCATTATGAAGGTATACCCCGACATGAACAGCGAATCGCTCAGGTAGTTGCGAGCGCAAATCGATCGGAAATGATAAGTGCACAACAGTCGATGATGGCGAGGCGCAGGACGCAGCCCATGTCCGCACCAAAAATGCAAAAAGAACATCATTCTCACTTAGCTGCGTTGTATTGGAGATGTCTTGCTGCGCCTCTCGACATAGTCGCCTGATTTCAAATGACGGAATATGAAGTGACATATTCTTGGTAACGGGTTCCTCTTCAAATTCTTTCAAGGTAGCTTCCATTAACGTAGTCACAGAGTCCCCAACAAGGCACGACCAACCACTGGGTATAAGCTCAGAGTTGTTGGCTGGCTTAGATGAGTCGCCAAGGCCATGTAAGGGGTTCCACCCTAGAGGAGTCGGACTAGGAGCCTCATCCAAGCTGTTGTTCATGACCGTCGCCCATGATCGGAGGATTGTCTCAAAGCCCCTGGCATCGGTGACAAGATGAGGAATCTGGACGCTTAGAAACGTCGCATCACTTAGCACTTCGACATGGACCTTCAAAATTGGCGAGTTGAGCTCTGGTTGATTCGGATGTTGAAAGTATTCATCTAGGGCTCTTTTTGGACTTTCAAAGATTCCAAGATCTGGTGGACCGGGGTGGAGAGTGATTTGGTCAGAGCGAGCATTTAGATGTCCAATGGATGGCACAGCCGATTTCACTGTGTGCTCAAGGCGTTGGTTCGAGGAGAACTCAAAGGCAACGAGAGAATCTCGGGAGATCGACTCTGGGCGAGGAACATAGAAATAATCTAGAGCCGACGTCTATGAACGAAACGTAAGAAATAGCTCAAACACGGGTTGATGGATGTGTTTTACAAACCAAACGCGAAGCTAAGACTCTATACTTTTGGATAACTAGCGCTTCCAGTGAGTCACGAAGCTTACTAGAATCTAAACATCCTTCCAAGTAAACATAATATGCCGTGACAAACGGCTTCACTAAGTGTGTCGTGTCAAGAGCATTAATAGGAATAACGTCAAACTTGAGATTTGGTGTAGGTGCGTAGGTGCGGAAAGAACCCTCGAGACGATTTAACCGAGAGGCCATTGCGGCAAAAGTGAAGGCGACGGGCTGCTTGCTCCAGGATGCTAGCTAAGTCGTGGGGGTAGAGGTTTACGGATATAAGTAGAAAGAACAGTCAGACTCATTTCGTTCTTGCGTCACCAGTTGTAAAACAAATCATACGCTGAGATGGGAAAGATGCGATGGGCTTTTGCTTACTACCGGGGATGCTATGTATTGTGACCGCCGATAGCCTAGCTCTCATCTAGTATCTATCCAAGAGTTGTAAGGCTTCGAATTCGGGTGAAGCATGACGCCGCCACGCCGCTGCTGCATGCGAAACGGAAATCTGTTATTGGATTGAGGATGAGGAACTCCCATCGTAAAGACCAGGGTATGCCACTTTCGTCAGATTGATCTGTGTTAGACTCAATACGGTAAGTGGTCCCCCTGTCGTTTGTGCAATAAATCTTATTCTGCATCATACAGAAACACTGAAAACTACATATCTTCTGACACGAAGGTTTTGGTAAATCCGCGCCGTCCATAAGCCCATGACCCCCAATGTGAATGAATAGTTACTTTCTCAGTTGTGGACTTTCGGAAGTTTTGAACATGATTTGGAAGACGTGAAGAGCCAAAGTTGACAATATGGTAGAAAACGCCGGTTGCACAACCTATTTCATAAATACAGGGTGAGTTGTCCAGAAGCCTGACAATTAATAAAACATGTCCCGCCTGTAACTTCACGGACAGCTGATAAAGCGAAGGCAGTGTCATGACTCCGGTACCTGGCCGCACAATGAGGCCACAGACGCACGGTATCTCTCACAACTTATTGCGGGCTGTGCACTTTTGTGGGTGAACCCAATTCAATGTAAGTAACAAGGCGTGAACATTACACGGACACGATTTAAGGGTTCGCTTATATGTAGATGCTTTCTTTCGATAATACATCTACTAACTAGCCGCGACAATAGTCCATACTAAGTTAGTAAGTACCGAAGGTTGCCGAAAAGCGAGCGCCATTGGGCGCGACGGCTGACCGACACCAAATGAGGAAAATGGTGTACTTGTTGCGCTTTTTGGGAAGGAAATGTGGCGTCAGTGGATTAATTGATCTCGGTCAACACTACCATTCTTGTGAAGGGGCTATCTTAACATTAGAGGTAAATCTTTGTGGCCGGAAAACATGTGATTTTGTTTGTACCGCTTGATGGGTCGTAGAACTACAATGGTACGTGGACACCATTACCAAACTAACTGCTTATTGTATTATTTAGTTAGGTAGTCAAGTAGTTACTTTTGGTCTGTTGGAGGATAATGTGGCGTTGACAAGAGACTCGTGTCTGGGACAAATGAGTTGAGAAATTCCCGCGAAGCGATGAGGTCGTTCAACCAAGTATTTAATATATGGATATGACTATGTATGGACCTCAAGAGCGATTACACGTCATTCTGCTCATACACAATCCACCTTTTGTCCTGAAGAGCAGCTAGGCGATGCGGCATTGCGTGAAGTGAATACTTCTCGCTCGTTATAAACTTATAGAAATCATCTGCGCTCCGATATTTGACCAGTATCATGTCATCCCATTCATCGTCCGCCTCTCCGATCAGGATCCCCATGTGCTTGCCATAAAATAGCACCTCATTCTCAGTTCCCTCAGACGCCTTTAAAAAGGCCGGTGCGTAGCGCTCATGGAATGCCTGCCATCCAGAACAAGGAGGCAGAGCCCGTATTTCAGGGAGATCATCCAGACGGTATTCGGCTTGTTCTCGGTACCGGACCAAGTTTAGCATATAGACGGGCTTGTCTTTGGCTGCGGTTTTCAAGATTGCGTGTATGGCTTTCTCCGCAACACCGAGTTCAGAAAAGGGAGACATGACTGGCATATTGCTAACTTTGAGTTTGTGAATTTTATAACCAAGGGTGTCTTTATGATTTTGAACTGAAAGAGCACAATATTCTCAGCGTAGGCTGGAGTGTTTCTTTAATAATGTAAACTCGCAGAGAGAATATTGTCCCTCGTTGTCAGCTTACTAAGATTCATATTGAACTTGAAAAAAGTCTCCGAGTAACAGGATGATTCCAAATGGTTGTATTAACTATTAGGAACCTAGAGATTTGTTCAAAATTGGGGTCGTCTTTAAACCTACAAGTTCGAAGCCGTATTTATGGCAGACTTTGAGAAACAAACATCTACGCTACATTCGGAGACGCAGGGTTTATGCCTTTTTATGCAAAAAGCACGGAAGACACAGAGAGAATTAGATGTGAAGCTTTGTGTATTATTTCCACGACATCGTTGCAGCCAGACAGAAATATGTTAACTAGACAAACTATCTAGCTGCTGCTGCCTAGGTAGTCAGTGACACAGATTCGATGTGTAGCATTTCGCTCCACACAGTCCTGACGATGGCACGAGGCCCGCAGGTATGTCGAGGTGATTACTCACTAATTCTGCAATGCCTGGGGGATCTATTTCCGAATCAGAAAAAGTCTCAAAACTCAAAGCATTCACTCATATTCAGTATAGAATTCACCCAACAAGCGGTAGGGACAGGTACCAAGGTAATACTAGTAACCAGCTAACTCATGCACTAGTGCGGAAAAGGCTGTCAGTGCGGAAATAGCTTCTAGTGTGGAATAGGCTTCCGGTTAACGTCTTGATACTGGTACATAGCTCGTTTTCCATGTTTACTTGGCCAATCCTTCAAATTGCTTGTAGTATCACAAAATCAATGGTAGGTGTTGTAACAAACGCACAACGGCTTACCAAGCTTCCTTATAACTCTATTAATTAATATTTAATTTACTGATTGCTAATCTGAGAGTTTATATAATACCCTCCTAGAAAGCTCTCGATCCAAACTATTTAAGCCGGCTATGAGAAGGACAGCTAAACTGAAGGTAGCCATTCACTTTAAAAAGTGAAATCGAGCTGCGTTTAGAATAGCTCACCACATCTAGCTGCCTCCACATACCATTGCTGAGTACACATTAAGATGAAGGGACTCATTCTGGTATTCTTGTTTGCCTCGCCTGCCAACACAAGTATCTAACTGTTTTGATAGATTACCGGTGGTACCGGCTTCGTGGGGTCGCACATCATTCAGCATGCCCTTGACGCTGGCTTTCCCGTTCGAGCGTCCGTACATTATCCTCTCTGCTCAGACATCCATTTCCTAGCGAACTGACTCTTCGTATAGTGTGGCCCGTCCAGGTAAGGCTTCGGTTATTCACGCCATGAATCCTAATGCGTCGGGCCTAGAGGTTGTCGAGGTGAAGGACCTAGCAGACGGCGACTTCACCGATGCTTTGAAGGGTGAGTTGACGCTCTTTAATATATGCGATAACCCTGGTTGTACTAAAGACGTGATATTAGGAGTCGAGGCTGTTATTCACTGTGCCGCACCAAGCTTCGCCGACCCGACTACACCATCTTTGGTGGTCTGGAAGGGTGCTTATGATGGCACTGTTCATCTTATCGAGCAGTCCCTGAAAGCGGGAATTAAAAAGTTTATATATACGGGGACATTTATGAATCTATTCGGAGATAATGGCAAATCAGCTTTTGGTGCTGAGTTGGTTGGACCAAGTGGTAAGTCTCGAAAAACTATGTTTCGCCTTCCCAATTATCTATTCAAAGCAACACAAAGCAACACGTTACAGCGGGGGCTTATAAAGAATAGACTGGAATATGATCAAACAAGAGGATGTCTATATGAAGGACGATAATCCTGCTGGTCCTGTCATGGCGTATCTCGGCGCCAAAGTACTTGCTGAGCGTAAGATGTGGGAATTCGCTGAAGCTAACCCTCAGGTAGATTTTACCTCAGGTATGCTACTACCCCCATACACTGATATGGAGAAGCTAATGCTCTTAGTGATCCCGAGTGGTATCTATGGCCCTTTCGCCAATAATTTCCCAAGGCCGAGCAACATCCCCGGATTAAGCACCAACCAATTCATCTACATGCTCCTCAACGGTGGCCCCGAAGGCCCCAATACATACCCACCTATATTCGTGGGTCATACGGTTGATGTTCGCGATGTTGCGAAAGCCCATATTCTGGCTCTAAGCGCAGACCCACTTCCTAACAAGCAGCAAAAGCGTTTTATTTTATCTGAGGGCGTCCATAAATGGCCTGAGGTAGCTGACATGGTACGCAAAGAGCGGCCTGAACTTGCGCCACGAATGCCGGGAAAGGATGCTGTCCCGCCGACACAGACGGAAGCGCCACTGGACACCTCTTTGGCTCAAAAGCTCCTTGGTTTTGAGTATCGCCAGTGGGAAGAAATGTTCCTCACAGGCATTGACGAGTGTCTAAAATGGGAGGCTAGCCGTGTTTAAAGCGAAAGTATTTGGTCTCAAAGACACTTATTTAAAACCAGTCAATTTATGGCGCTTACCCCCTTTTACTACGTCAGATGTTCGCTACTCCCACAGTGTTGAGATGTGTAGGCTGGGTGTAATATTGTATTGATGAAAGGTATTGGTTATCTATCATAAAATCGGGGGCGGGGCCTCTTGTATATGTATACACAGCCCACGAGATCCGCAGAGATAGATCGGTCAGAGATACTCTGCAGTCATTACGGAGGCCCCACTAGGCCTGTAGGCATTATACTGGCAAATGGGATTAGCAAATTTGATACAGCATAGACATATGGCGGCAGCCAGACCGGATCATTCTTGGAAAGTTAACGAGTCTCATAAACAGTCATGTTTTGGGTGTACACATACGCCTCCGAGCCCACAAGTCCCAATCTCCTCAGGAAGCTCGAACTGAAATGGAGGGCTTCCAATGAAGATAGTTGCTTTCACCGTTTGTGCTGCGCTTGCGACCGTAAGTGATTTCCGCTTTGGCGCAGGTCCTCGACATACGGAGTTGTCCATAATTCGTTTTCTTTGCAGCCTTTTGAGGAAGTATGAGTCATCCAACGATAAAAAGAAGAGAAAGCTTCTTCAAGGTGAGAGCTGGCGTACCTGCGAGTAGCCCATCAATACCAAACGCAATGACAATTGTTATGGAAAGTATACGGTATGGCAGTAATTCCCTGTTTTGCCGAGTTACCATATGAAACTCCGTCGGAACTTGCTCCGCTGCAAGCTGGATAAGGAATTATCTCGGAAGTAGTGTCAGAATACGTCACCTTTAGCCGATTTTTTAAAGGGAGAATAGGGCTATAGCCTAGAGAGCTGCCGGTTACTTATGTACCAAAGATGTGGATGGAGAGACAGGATTGTGCAGCGATCAGGACACCAGGTGTAGCAAAGAGAAACACGAGATTCAGGCGCGACTAGACTTGAGATGTGAGTGCTAATGTAAAGTTGTGGCGCTAAGACAAGTGAAGCAGACGTCTCTATGTTCCACCGTTCATAATCACAGAAGCAATCATAGCCAACACAAGGCCTTTACCTAGCTCACAACTTGCATGTCCTAATCAAACTGCCAAGTTAAAGCACTGAAACAAAGTATGGTAGTAACACTTACTATTTAGCCTGAAACATAAGCTTTCCGTCTTGCATTTATTTACTATTATTACAGGGCGGATTGAGAATTAACTCGCCCACATTATTCAAGGTTAAAGAGGATAATCACGGCACCGGAAATCTCCCTAAATAATATTCAGTAATGAGAAAATATAGCAACTGGATTTTACCATTTTCCCATCCAATTTAGCCTTCGGTAGTTCCCAAAATCCCAACTATATCAGCTTTGCAATGCTAAAAACCAAAAGGGTAATTCAAGTATCCAACAATACAACTCAGCTTTGTTCAAAATTTACTTTTATGAAACAGCAGTCCTTCTATTACTAAGTATTATATAATGATAAGCTAAATAACCCATATACTTGGCCGGATACACTTTTTAGTATGGAAAAATTATACTTGCATTTACTCCTCAATATAACTCAGAGCCAGATTTATTAATATTACATACATAATGAAAAGAAGTCTTACTCTAACCCTAACCTATTCGAATATTTTATATCCAAAGCTAAGCATTTCCATTGCTGTTTATTTCTTGTTTTGTGTAAATAGTATTATTTGTTCTCCATCAATAACAAAGAAATTACAATACTTTTGTTTTATATAATAATAAACTTCATTTGTTTTATTTTCATATTGTAAATAAATATTTTATGTCCCTGCCGGTAGTTGTGATATTGACCGGCACTTGTGTAGTCTTCCCCTCATTTGGCCTTTCGGGCTTGGCACTGACAGGAACTGACAGGCACCGCTGAAGCTTAAAGAGACAAATGTTAACCGTAATTCTGACAGGCAGGGGTTTGGATAGTGCGAAATATTTGTTCAACGTGGCATTAGTTTAACCACCCTGTTTCCCCGGCTAATGGCCAATGCAAGAAATAATCTTCTCTAATAACCTATGTATGTAGCAACAATGAAAGACGTTGGATAACGAGATGAAGATGACAATTAGGCTAGTCGATGGAAGGATTTTGTTTCTCATTGGGCCGCATAAAGCAAATTACCAAACGGCCCGTCTTGATTGAGCTGCGCTGGAGTGTTGAGACCCTAATCCATCCCAATTGAGAGAATGCGCATAGGTTTGTAATGTTTCGGAAGCTGCGCGCCTTTAGCCTATTTCTCTCTCTTTAATAATTATGCATATTATGCCTAATTTCTTTTCTATTTCTCGGACATTTAATAATCTTTGGCATTGCTATTAGCTGCATTGGTTTTTGTACATTGGGGTGTGCTTCCTGGGTGGAGATAACAACTAGGCTTGAAAGTATATTATACATCGCAAATTATATTAATTGTAGTAATAATGAAAACACATTGTGCATTTTCTTCTTGAAGTGATGTCAAATGAGTTTACATTTAGTGGAAGAAGAAAAGAAAAAAGATTTACTCAACAATTAACCGCTACTTTGGCAGGTCATAAGCTCTGATGTTACTCTTCAAATAAACACAATGCTACGGGGGAGCGGTTGTTATTGGATAAATCCAGCGGATACATTACATAAATTTTCAGAATAACAAATTGTTTCCAAGCGTTCGGTGGAAGATTTAGAAATTCATGCGTGGATTTATTTATTGAGCTATGATATATATAACCTAGTCTTATCTACATTTTAAAAAATAAATTCACGATCAGCTTTCCTTTGAATCAAAATTTGTTTCTCCTTATATTTGAAACTTCTGTGAGAGATTCGATCCAGCTATAATGTTGTACACAACACTCCTTTCCCTGGCCTTCGCTATTGCCAGTGGCGTCGCCTCTCCTATCGAAGACAGACAGTCAACTTCTCTGAACTCTAAGCTCAAGGCTCATGGAAAAAAGTACTGGGGCACTGCCACTGATCAGAGTTCACTGTCCAAAAGTGGCATGTCGACATTCGTGCCAGGACAGTTTGGTCAAGTTACCCCGGAAAACAGCATGAAATGGGATGCCACTGAACCTCAGCGCGGCCAATTCAACTTTGCCGGCGCAGACTACCTGGTCAATTACGCCCAGCAACATGGCCTGTTGATTCGTGGGCATAACCTCCTATGGCACTCGCAACTACCATCATGGGTGTCGAGTATCAGCGATAAAGCTACCTTGACATCAGTCTTACAGAATCATATTAGCAACGTTGCCGGCCGCTATAGGGGAAAGCTTTATGCTTGGGTAAGATCTTGCCGCAACACATTGCTTCATTGTTGTAATGACGCTAACAAATTTTCTGCAATAGGACGTTGTCAATGAGATTTTCAATGAAGATGGAACCCTGCGCCAGTCGGTCTTCTATAATGTCCTCGGCGAAGACTTTGTTCGCATCGCTTTCCAGGCAGCAAAAAATGCTGTAAGCGCATTCTTCCACCTGACTATAAAGATAAACAGGGTTTTGACAATGATCCTAGGACCCTACCGCAAAGCTATACATCAATGACTACAACCTTGACGACCCAAATTATGCCAAGACCAGAGGCATGATCTCATATGTCCAGAAATGGCGCTCTCAAGGCATCCCCATTGACGGAATCGGCAGCCAGGGGCATCTTAGCGCTGGCGGAGGGCCTAAGAATGCAGCTGCTCTTAAGGCACTAAGTGCTGCAGCTCCAGAGGTCGCTATTACTGAACTTGACATTATTAATGCTCCCTCCTCTGATTACCTCGCCGTCGTTCAGGGATGTCTTGCAGTGTCGAATTGTGTGGGTATTACAAGTTGGGGTGTTCGTGATGTCGATAGCTGGAGAGCCTCTTCGAATCCCCTTCTTTTTGATGCAAACTACCAACCAAAAGCTGCATACAACGCTGTCATAAGTGCATTGTAGATGCTATATGTCTTAAGAGTTATTTTGTTTATATTTATATATACAAATAGTTTCGCCAATGGAAGAGTAGCAGATTTCTCTTGAGTTATTATTTAAAGAAGTCACTTGTTTTTCCAACTCACTTTGATCCATAACATATATAAGATAATCCACAGATCGAATAGAGGCGGCCTTGTGGTGATGGGAGAAATCAAAGGACCCGCATATGCTGCCTCAATCATTGTCATTGAACGTGCAGTTGAGCCACACGAGCACTACGCTAAAATAATAAGGGAACAGACCGTGCTGTCCTTGATCTAATAGAGATATCACCCTTTACCAGCGGGTCGAGCCTGAGAAGCTAGATGTGTACTTCCAAGAGGATTTGGGCAATTCAAACATCGATGTTAGTATTAGCCTTCAGATGGATAGCCACCGCGCTACCACGAATGCGTATGAGAAGTCGATGTCTACTGTAACAAGTCAAGATTCCGGAAGAGTTCACAAAATTCGTCAGCATGATTAAGGATTCATCACTGAGTGATGGTGGCCATGAAATATTGACCAGTGTCAAGAGGCATAACGAGTGTTCTGATGCTGCCGGCTTCCAGGAACTTGCTTCCACTAATGCTGCGGCAATTGGGGCTGATCTAAAGGATATTAAAGTACTGACCGCCAAAGCACAAATCGAGACCAAGTCTGCGAGTATCTAATGAGATTGCATCTACTCGGAGTATTCAGTAAGATAGGGCTCCTTACTTGTCTGGCCATTATGCAGATTAAAACAACCCTGAGTTCAGTACAGTCCATGGGCATGTAGAGTTTCCAAGGCGACGACTAAACTATCGCAGGGATATATATAATCTCAATGCTCATACTCTGGGGTCGCATGTTATCAGGAGGATCACTACACTCTTCTCATTGACAGCAATAATACTACTGGTGCGCTACAGAATCTACAGCTAATATGGGCCTCATGATGAGGTAGTTTACGACAGCAGCTTCTCGATATAACTATTTCATTTAAGGACATAGAATAAGTAACAACCTCTATGTATAATTCAGGCACAACTCAATGTGGATGAAACACCAACCGAGGAGGCATTCAGCATAATATCGTCACAAAGCATCCTTGACCTATCTAGCTTGTCTAAATGTTGAATAGCGGCTAACAAGTCGTGGCGCAAGACAGCGAATGCCTCTTTAGACACGCCCCGTCACCGGTGCCCAATCTCTTGCCTCCGCCTTCTTCACGTCAAATCTCTGGCCTATCGTCACCAGGCTGGCGTACACCAACAAGTTCCGGAACGCGCGGGCGTCCGCCTCCTCACCAAACCCCTTGTTGAACCCCTGCTCAACTACTTCGTAGTTCAAGAAACCCAAGTTATTCACAGCCTCCCTCGTCAACAGCTTCTGTAGCATCTGGTGAATGGGCCCTTCCTTGGGCCACTTAAAGGGGGCCGAGTAGGGATGTTTCTTCCGCTTGTACAGCTCTTCCGTAATGAATGGCTTTGCCGCTTCGCGTAGGATCCATTTCTCCGTGAGCAGCTTCTGCGGCGCAGTCCCGTCCGTCCAGTACGGTCCCTGCTCGCCAAAGTCTTCCGTCTCGGGCGTGTATGCGTACTTGAGAGAAGGCGGCAGCCGGTTTACATACTCGACGAGGTGATGGTCGAGGAATGGTGTCCGGGCCTCAATCGAGTGGGCCATCTCGGCGCGATCACCCAGGGTGCTGAGTATAAAGTTGGGCAGCACTGACTTTGTCCAGACGTACTCGGCCGTGTGCAGCGAATGCCAGCGGTTAGCCATCTTGGCGCGTACCTTGGGGTCGTGTGAAGCGACCACCGTGGCGCGGCAGTTCATATCTGGCCAGCGACGAGACACCCAGGGCGCCCAGGTGGCCAGAGATGGTTGAAAGTAGAGCGTTGGCGCTACGCCCTGGACGTCGTCGGCGGAGGGGTCTTGGTCTGGGCGGTGCAACCATAGGCCGGACCACTTGATCACCTTTTCGAGAACATCGTTGGACATCCTCAACAGATCGAGTCTGGTTTTCTGGTCTTTCGCCAATGGGGACGCTGGCATTGAGAGATCCGGCTCGGTCAAAACGTCGCCCATGAAGAAGGGGTATCCAGCAAAGATTTCGTCAGATCCTTCACCAGACAAGACGACTTTGAACCCATTGTCTCGGGCTTCCATCGACAGGCCATACTTTCCAACACCTGCCAGGTCGTGGCAAGGAAGCTCAGTGTGGAAAATGGAATCGGTAAAGTACTCCGCCAAGGTGCCTTCGTTCATGTCCTTTTTGGCGAGGTCGACGCCAAGCCACTCGGCCGTTCGATCGGCAATATCTACAGACGCGTTAGATTAGGGGGCTGTGTGAAGCAAGGCAGTTTGTACGCACCAGACTCGTCAAACCCAGACCCGCTAGGGAACTGTATCGTGAAGCACCGGATATGCTTGCTCGCATCCTCCGTGCCCGCCAACACACCGTCTTCCCGGACGAGATGTGCCACTATTCCCGCCACGGTGGAAGAATCGATGCCTCCGGACAAGTAGATCCCGACAGGCACGTCAGCCCGCAATCGGAGCCGAACGGCCTCGGTGAGTCGCTCCCGGACGCCTGAAATGATGTCGTCAAGTTGGCGTGTTTCAACCTTGTCCTGCGAGAAAGTGTCAGATAAGAGTGTTTCGCTTGATTTGCATATAGCATTGCTCCCCTAACCTTTTCGTTATACTCCATGTCCCAGTATCTGTGATGATGCACGGTCCCATCGCTGTGCATCTCTAACCAGCAGCCAGGCAGGACTTTGTGAACATCTTTGAAGACGGTCCTCTCGCCGTTCATGTACCCGCCATCGACAATGGCCCTAACGTCCCATTCTGGCTGCCAACCCAATGGCAGGAATGCTTTTGCCTCGGATGCTATCAGTAAGCGTTTCTCCCCTGACTCATCGCGGACAAATGTCCAATGGAGTGGCTTGATGCCGAACCGATCTCTCCCGGCAATGACAAGGTCCTTGCGCTCATCGTACAAGATGAAGGCGAATTCGCCTCGGACGTGCTCGATGAAGTCGGGAGCCCCGTAGACCTTGTACAAGGCAACCAGCACCTCGCTGTCGCTGTGGCTCTTGAAGTGGTACCCGTGCTCGTCGGTCAGGACCTGACGGAGCCTGTCGAAGTCATACACTTCCCCGTTAACCACTGCGTGTATTGTCCCGTCGTCGCTATGGATGGGCTGGTCGGCGTCGATCGACAGATCGTTGATCGACAGGCGCGCATGACCGAGGCCTGTGTTTGTGCGTTACTTAGAAACGGAATCTTCTTGTGAGGAGAAGTAGTGATAGCATACCAACTCTAGCATCTTCTGTAGTCCACACGTGAGAGTTATCAGGTCCCCTATGGGATATTTCCGTCAAGCCATCCTCTAGTTGCGTAGTCAAAAGGGCTCGCTGCCTTTTTTGATCTTCAAGTTCCCCATTTACGACCACATCATGGTTTCGAGTGTCTTTGAGATCCCCGTTTACCACTGTATTATGGTTGTTATTGGTATTATGGTGTCTATTGCGACGCGGGAAGCGCTCGACTGAGATGCTAGCAAGAATGCCACACATTATATCAATGATTTAAGAGGCTCGACTGTGGAAGAAATTACTCAAGATGTAAGGAGAAGGTGATGATTCACCAGGGGCACGGGGGGGAGATATCTCTCTCTGATATACATCCTTGGAACTATGGCTACTGCTGCGTAAATTCTTATTAACTGATGTGTAACTCGTAGCCGTGTCAGCTCGAAAATAGACCACATCAGCGTCTGACCCCAATTAGAGTCTGTTAACGGTATCCACGTCAGACATCACAGTGTCATCACGAAAGCTTGTTTACAACAAAGTTCAGCGTTGGTGATTTTTCTCTTACTGTCAGCAATGATGACATGCTCATAGTCAGCAATGGTTATAGGACAGCTTGAAGAGATGTAAGCTTGTGAGAATGACGCAAGTTACAGCCCTACAGAGCTATGCCCGTGTATATTTCCGAGGTCCGAGCAAAAGACTGGACTCTGTTATGTAAATGTGGCGATAAGGTTTTATCCTCATATCAGCCACAGTAACGCTTTAGTAGGCACCTTGGCACTGCTTTACATGATCACAATATTAGCTCAAGATCCAATCCAACATCATCCAGAAGTGCTGATATTTAGTAAATGATCAAATTCCGAGGTTTCTTTTGTCGATTAGCTAAATGTAACATTATACGCCATATTTAGTAATACTTTGTTGCAGTATAGCTTTGCGAAGTCAATGGTCGCAGGGTTAGGATCTCATGTGCGAACGGCCGTTTCTGAACTGAATTACTTATGATGCTTTCTTCGCCTGCATGGCTATCTACCATCCAAAAATCGCTCTTCTGGTATTTACTTTGATCATACGGTCATATGACTGTCCTGGTGACAATCGCAGTAATCTCGTGACTGGATTCTTCAATCTAGAGAAGGAGAAACACATGGCTCTGCCCAAATGCTCTGAGGTGGAGCTGTAGAAGCTCTAACTATGGCTAATGTAGGTATGGATGCATCAGAGTAGTGTCTCTGACTCGGCCAATTACCACTCTGCCATGCTAGTGCAGCGCTAGCTTTATTTCCTATTTGCCGATTAAAGTACCCAAAATCCCCTGAATATGCCCCCTGGTAGTAGCAATACAGATCTGCCGATATAGGCGGTCATCTCGGAATCCTGGAGAAATCTAGCAGAATCGCCGTAGTTCTTTGGGAAATACAAGTGTCTTTGAGTAAGCAGAGGTCGGAACGGGGTAGGAGAATGAAGGTATTACGGTCATAGTAGAAACAACTTCGCTTCATTAATACGCGGCCCATCTGATGTACACAAGATGATTCTACACAATCAAGGCTGCAAACGTGGAGAGGAATAACGCAACTTGGAACTTCTGCATTTTGCAAGACGTACTTTGCGGTGTTTCATGGAATATAGAAGCTAGTCCCTTGCAGGCGAGAAGGGGTGTATTCGTATGCTGAGTACCTCGTAGTCAGCAACTCTATTATCTTATTCAGCTAGTAGCGTATTAAAGTTAAACAGCACAATCGTCTTTGAAGATGACCATTGCATTGAATGCTGCCCCGTCTTTTGTAGAGCTGGTTCTGCAAAATGCTTGCAAGAACGGTATCCACTAAATTCAGCTTGCTAAGTTTGAACGGCTATTAGTCGACATAACGAGTTCCTGATGACGCAACTCGAAGTAGGTGTAGACCACATTGAAGGAGAAGAATGTGTTGAAATGTTATCAACATGTGAATGTAATACAAAATTCAAGGACATCCGTGTAAACCAAGTAGGACTGCATGAAACTAGTTTGAAAATTTCCTCCAGGGTATCTATGAAGGGTAATTATCGGCTACTTTTTGATGCCCTTGACAGGTATCTAAAATGGCTATGGGAAACATCCTCTTCATTAAAAGAGTAAGCTGGACGCGCGAAATAGCATCATAGCAAATAAACTATTGATTCGTGAAATCCTTTAAACGCCATGATGTGCAGTTCGTATGAATGTTTGTGAGAGCTCAATGTTTTCAGCACCCAACTTAGTGGAGTTCAAATAACGAGGGTAGACTGCAATCGCCATGTGGGGTGTGAACAAGCAAACCCCAATGTTCACGGAAAGCCGTGAATAGTATTGACAATTTATAAGCATGTATTCTACATAATAACCATGCAAAAGTTTAGTGTTGACAACTGTTTGCGAAACTATAAAGATCAAGGGAAAACGTCTCCAAGCTCATTGTATGCACTCAGCGTTGACATTATTTATCTGAGCTTGACAAGAACATGACTGCAGAAACTCTCTCGCTTGCAGGCAAGACTGCCTTGATCACTGGATCCGGCAGAGAAACTGGCATCGGGGCTGCCATCGCCAGAGTATTTGCCCGAAACGGTGCAGCTGTTGCAATCCACTATGTCTCGGAGAGCTCTAAAGCAAGGGCCGAGAAAGTAGCAGCCGACATCAGTCGGGAATTTGGAACTAAAACAACTGTTGTACAAGGAGCGCTGGAAAAAGCTAGTACTTCGACGAAGATTGTCCAAGAGACTCTGGAAGGGCTTAACGCCGACCACATTGACATTCTCGGTACGTACTTGAATCAGCCTTAAATTTTGTAAATAAGACTCGAAGGTGGCTAACAATTTGATGTGATCTAGTGAATAATGCTGGCTACGGAAGCCCAACGAATCTCACAGAGGCGACGCCGGAATTACTAGAAGCCGAATTCGGGATCAATGTCTTTGCCACCATTTACCTGACACAAGCTGTTATAGGAATAGGGAAAATGCCCAGAGGAGGGCGTATTATCAACGTTGGCTCCATCGTCTCAAAACTTGGCCTTGAACTCAGCGCAGTCTATGCCGCGGCAAAGGCTGCGCAGGATAGCCTTACAGCGTCCTGGGCTGGTCAGGTGAGCTCCCTTACCCAGACTCCTATTCTCACAGGGCAAACCGTCTCACAGCAAGTACTAGCTTGGCCGTAGCCATGGAATTACCGTCAATACTCTTGCGCCGGGACCAATGATGACAGACATGTCGAAAGAGTTTTTGGTTGCACCCGACGGATCTGCATCTGAATTACAGACCGGGATGCTGGCACAGACGCGGGCTGGGTCACGAATTGGGACGGTCGATGATATGGCCGATGCTGCGTTACTGCTAGTCTCAGAGAAGAGCCGCTGGCTTACCGCACAGTGGATTTCGGTCAGTGGCGGAGTGACTGGAACTATGTAATCAGGAGTGTTAAGGCTCGCCATGGTATGCGCAAGCTATAGCGCTATTATACAGTGGATGTACAGTAAGGCGGCGGAGAGTAACTTGCAATAGATTTTGCTTTTGCGCCGGATCCAAAAGCTCTATCGCCTCCCTCGCCTGTCTATGTGATGAATTAGTAGTGCCGGCTTGGTCGCCAAATTGCAAATTTCCTGTATATTGATATCGTGACTCACAGATTTGACCATATTACCAACTGCCCATCAGCAATGCAGCTGTCTTGACAGCTAGGCATGTATGAGAATGAGGTAGCTCCTTTTCATAGAGTGATAGGCCTAATACGCGCATCTCCACCTACCGTCCGGCTCCTTGGACTGTCCGCTCCGAATACTCTCATCCCTTGCTGTACATCGGTGGCCGTGATTGTAGCTTAGGCGTACTTGTGTAGCGTTCAAGGCTTCAGAGCTGGAAAACAAATAACCATTGGCCCTTACAAAAATTTCGGCTTGATGGCCTTCGAATAGCTAGTCGCTTTTCTTGTCCAGGTCCATGGTTGGACGGAAAATGTCTGCGTAGTAAGAGCTATAACTTCAATAGAATCGCCGCGAAAAGCACGAGGTAGGTATTGGAAAGATATACATCAACCTAGATGAATGGGTTCTAGACAGGCGACTTAAAGGATGACAACCTTTGAAACAATGCGAATAGCCGTAATTCGGCTTAAAAGATGATTTAATGGCCCATCTGACATGTAGTGGTTGACATCACTCGGCAAGGAGAGCTTAGAGTCCAGTCGCCAAGCTCCGCATAGTATCGCAATTCTCTGAACATGTCTATGCTCCACATACAATATGGTGCTACCCAGGGCTGTAGATCTCACTAGCACTGAAATTAAGGAGACTAATAGCACTACTGTACCATTAATCTTGCCGCGCCTGACAAATGTAGGATCATTAATAAGCCAATTATTGCACGGAACTCCGTGAAATGGATTTTAGAAGACAACGGGGTAACTCACGCCCTGGAATTCACGCAGAAGACATTAGCTCGACAAAGTTCTTCTCCCGACTATGAACTGTAACATCTGGTTGTAACTATCAAAATGCATAAAGAGCAAATGCGCATACCTTCCAGCACCTGCGAAGCAAGCCGCCATTGTCCGCTATGCAAGAGATCATTTGCTAAAGGTATGACAATGTCTGAAAGCCCCTAGAAGAGAATCCAGCGGCAGTATCCTTGTATCTGACACAAATCGGTGTCTATCTGCTAGAATCCTCACGCAAGCGGCACTACTATTACTGTCGCTCCAAACTTCCTGACACGAACATTTCTCGCAAGCGATCTTGCGGTGCATGTGTTCGGGCAAAGACTCGTTGCATCGTGCCTAATGATTCTGTTTCAGAAACCTGTGTTCGCTGCCATGAGCGGAGCATGGAATGTGATTTTGCTGCGGTGGCACGGCGAACAGGAGAGCCTCATGGAGGCAGCGTGGGTTCAACCCCTAGCGCATCTAACTCCAGCAGAAATAAGGCAGAAGTTCATGAGAGTACAACATCTGTGACCCTCTCCCGAGCGTCTAGTCAATCCATAAACTTGGAAGATATAACATTTCCACAAGCCTCTCCTAACTCTGCAGCCTCCGTTGGATGGTCAACGGAAGATAATTGGAATACTATCCTCAGAGACTTCGATATGTCTGGGCTTGAGATTCCACTTGATCACCAGAGTACCCATTCTCTACTTTATCCATTCAATGAAGAGCACATTGTGTTGGAAAACAGTATATCCCCCCTGGCACTGGGAAACTTATCTGGCCCTTCGCTGTTTGAACATCGGATCTTTACTCGGCCGAATCAAGGTCCCCTGGTGTCATTGGCAATGCGGATATTGCGGTCGTATCCTTTTATGATACTCCAAAAAACAGCGCTACCTCCGTTCATTAGCCCTTTGCAATCAAATTGGGCTGAGACTGGAGTAGGGCCGCCGCAACAGGTCAGTTAATCCATCACCTCGCCCGCATGTACGCAAACACTTGTCATCTGTCATCAGACAGCTCCAGACCGAAAATCGAACTATCATAATCCGCTCTTAGCTTCTTCAGGCATTTCTCTGGATGGTAGCCCTTTTTACTGACATTTTATTAATGACTAGTCTCTACTTACATGCATGGGTCTAGTGCAGCTATTCAAGAGTCGAACCGATTCAAACAAAAATCTTGTATGGAGGCTGATTAAGCTCGAACAAGAGAATATATTTTCCAAGGTATGCGCTGGTCTTGTTCTTGTCATTTGAATCCGTGATGAACTGTTGGTAGCATGCGGCATTCGACAAATGGGAGCTCCTGGCTGCTTTTCAATCTCTACTCGTCTACTGTTTGCTGCGACTCCAAGAACAGCCATTGGGCAATGACGGCTTCGAAGCCGCCCTTCTGACCACAGTGAATGTAAGCTAGTCGCAAACCAACCCTTCCCGCATTATAATATGCGCTCTGCTCTGACAACTACGGAAGCATGTATTTAACGCGCTAGCATCATTGGCTGGTGGAATCCGCAAGATGAAGCTACCCGACGATCCCAGTGTAACCTGGATGGATTGGGTCTATAACGAATCAAGGAGACGGTGAGTGTGGTTTTCAACAATTGTCGCTGCTCGACTCATACTCATCAACCGGGCAGTACGGTGCTTATCTTCCAGATCCTTAATATTTTAATTGAGATATCCACGGAGGCTTCTTCCTATCCGACTTGCGGTTTTGTTCTTGTGCCTCTCGCAAACAATGTTAGCTTGTGGAATGCAGATAACACAGAGGAATGGCGAACAGAGTTTGTACTCTGCAACAAGGAGCGGAAAATACACGGGCTCTCCCAAACTGGAGTATTGACGAAGTTACAGTTGGCTGACGAGTGTGTGAGACTGAGTAAGCTGAGTTCGCTGGAGTGGGAAGAATGGAGGGCTGAGGTTGGTGAGATAGGGACACTTGTGATGATAGTGGGAGCGTTGTTATAGTTCGATGAGTGTCTTTTCCAAGATCTTGAAGTTCACGGCTTGTTCACTAGACTCATCTAGTAATTGGAGATTGTCTTGGGTAGGTTTCTGGGTACAAAGCCTGATAAATCTGGCCACCCGTAATGAAAGAAGACCAAAATGCTAGTCGGAATTAAGTTGGCTTATTCCCTCTTACTGAAGTTCGCTATTGTATTAATATTCAGAGAAAGTGAAGTTTTGTTATGGCGATACTCAATCTGCCAACCATGTGACTGTGAATGATATATATTGATGTATAGAACTGTGGTAAAATATTGGTTAACAAGTCAAACAATAAAACACGGAAGGTGAAATAATTATGTATAGTCCACAACTAATTTTATATAATAAATCCGCCATCAGTACTTCTGCAAAATACAACGTTGACAGGAAATTGATATCCTTGCTATCATTCTGAAGTTGCCGGGTTGGGCTGGCCAAGAATGACATCGATGACCTTATGGTCGTCGTAAGCGGCAACAGTGCGCTCACACAAGACCGTCACCCGCTCTTTGCTCTGCAAACCATCAGGACAGATGAGCCAGATGACGTTGGTCATGAAGGAGCGTCGAAACTCGATCATGACTTCAGGGTCATTGTGACGGTCAAACTTGGGCCCGCCAAGGCGATGCAACGTATCGAGGTAGTGATCCAGGATCTCCATTTCATGTGAGCGACGGTCTTCAACACTTAGCATGGCTGTCATGTGATAGACAACATCATGGAAGCAGGATCCAAAGTGGAAAGCTGACCAGTCAAGGAAACCGATCCGTCCGCTAGACGTAAAGTAGACGTTGCCGATGTGGGTATCGCCGTGAAGGAGTGTACGGAATCTCGGATTACGTTCCGCATAATAGCGGTCTAGTGCCTCATTACATCGCTTACCATCCATCAGGTACTCAGGTAGCTGGGGACGGCCAGGAGCTCGTACGACTTCATCCCATGGCGTGCACATGAATTTCATGGCCGGGTCGTAGTTATTCCAAATCCCTATCTAGCAGTTAGATACCGTAGTGGATCCAATTGAGAGAAAAAAACCAAGAGGGGATTCATTACATGGATGGTCATCCTGGCTCTGGCTCCAGTACTGCGCATGCAGACCAGCCAACTGCTCAACACCGTTCAAAACTTTCTCAACTGGATACGAGGCGGTCTCGGTCGGGAAAGTGCAGCCCTCGGTAGTCAGATCGTTCATGATGGCGATACCCTGCTTGTCATTCAAACCGCTCCACCAGCTCTTTGGGAAAATCATGTTTTTGACATTTGGCGCAACTTTAGCAAAGAACTCGGCCTCTCGTTGCGCGAGGCTAACTGTCCATGGCTGCGCTTCAATCATCTTAGGGTCGAAGACGCCTTTGATGCAGATGTGGTTTGGCTGCGCATCGCCGCTCTCGTCTTCATATGTAATGGCATAGAATAGTTTGCTGGCCGTACCCCAAATGTTAGAGGTATTCTCGATAGACTTGACCCTGTGCCCTAGCTTCTCTCCTAACCACTGGGGAGTAATGTCCGAGGGGAGAGCCGGTAGTTGTTCGCTTGCTGTATCAGACATCTTTTCGTTATGTTTTTCTCTGCCCGTTCAACAATTTTTTAAGCAAGTATAGAGTTAGTAGATAAAGAATAGAATGAGCATAGAAGGAACATAGACACAGTAGATGCGATGTGCCCCGATGTGAGAAAGCTGCTGGAGCTCTTGTGTCTTATATGACCAACGCCTCCATTGATTGCCCTTAAGAATCCATCCATATCTACAATGTACTCCATAGCTCCATTCTTCTCAAGCAAGTAGTAGTATTTATTATCAAAATCGTTTCTGGCAGGGTTGTTAGCCCTTGTAGGCAGTGTAGCTAAAGGTATCAATGCAGCCAGCGTCTCGCTTGCAGATGCGGATTCTACTCCTCTGTATCACGTCCAACAACATAATTGAACTCCACAAAGACTAGCCGGTGGTCAAAAAGCGGTGTACGAAAAATTTCTAGAGAAGTAAAGTAAATAAATAATGGTATGCGCTTGGCAGTAATGATACGCAGTATGTACTAGTATAAGTGGGATTCCATGCGTTAAAAACAGTTTGCATCAACATTGATGCAGATCATTTCATTCAGTTTCCTCTCGCTTGCCAAGCGGCGCCAAATTCAGGGCCTTTAGTACCGAGCGTGGGGACCAAGCCTCATTCATTCTCTATCTCCATGGATAATCTTTTTCGCGATACTCGCGGAGGCGAGGAGCTAGTTGAGTAAACTTGTCGTTTGTTAGAATGTCCGTGTAGTTTGCCGGACTTCCAGTCAATGCAGCTTCTAACCTTCGAGCCTCGTTGCTTTGCTTCCTTGTTGCCGGGAGCCAAAGGCGAACTGCTGGGTGGAGTCGATCTAAATCGCCTGATTTTCAACCCGCTCGCTAGCATAGATATCCTGTACCAAAGCGCTGCGGTTACCAGCCAAAAACTAGTGCCAGCTATAACCAATTTACGCACTTGCGTACTCGGCTATACCAAAAACCATTTGATGTTGAGTAACTACTGGAGCTATATAGCCGAGATTTGTAAAGAAGGAAGAGAGAGAAGGGGAAGAAGTATTCCGTTATCTATCTAGGATGTAGTACTACTATGATCAAGCTTTACATTATTTGTCAACTGTTACGTCTTGCAGAGTTAGACAATTACGGCCCGCGCCTTCAAATTATGTTCCAGGCCCAGACGCAGAAGACTTCGAAACAGATGTCAAATAGCCCTAGTTGCCCTAGGAAGCAAACTCGTTCATAAAACTTCATGTAGATGTACTTGTACTCATCTGTTACATTCATAAACCCTTCTCTCATCAGTTTTAGCGATTTATTTTGCGTTTCAAAGACGCCAAGAGAGAAACAAAAACTGCAAGTCCACTGGCGGTAATGCAACCATGGCTAAAGATTTGACAACGAGTGTGTATGAGTCTTTCCAATCCGAAGGCCAGGCGCTCACCTTAATCGTTGTGACAATCGTCTTCACTATCCTTTCTAGCTTTGTTCTGCTCTTGTGCCTCTATGTTCGAGTCTCACTTGGCCGATTTTTTAGCTAGGATTGGCTGATGCTTGTGGGTGGGGTATATGATGCGGCTGTTACTGATCAATATCTGTCATTATAAAAAAAAAGTTCTTTATATCTTTATTATCATGATGGTACCGCGAATATAGCTTTTACTTGTGTTGAACGATTTGACATCGCGAACGTGTGGAGTAAGCAAGTGTTTGATGATGTCACCAAGTCTATGTTTCACATGTTATCTACCTGTCTCGATTACAATCGAGGCGTCAGAGTTCAAATGTTAAACGTTGCGTGAAATGGATAACACTATCCTCAAATATATGTATAGGTAGTGTTTGTCTAAATGAAACATATTCTTGATGGGAGAAATATACTGTTTTTGAACGTAAAAGTAAGTGAGAGATTCATGTTACTGGGGAATCGTGTAAGACAACCTAATGACAGCAACTCCTCGGGGGAGGAGAGAGAAAATATGAAATCTAGTGAAAGAAATAAAGGGCAAAGATTGTATAGTTTGATTGGTTGGTTGGTTTATTATTAATGCTTACTAGGTAGACTAATAGTATAAATTGTCACTAAACAATGTGAAGTACGAGCTGCTGATTCCAGCTCTAGCATTTGCTATATGTCATATGTGTAAAGATGATGCGATTGTATCAATATGAAGACCTGTATCAGGCTATGGAGAGTGCATGTTTGAGATTGGGGAGGGGCATAGGTCTTGTATTTTGGCCCAGTGTCTGAAAATCCTTGAACTAGGAGAGCCTTACTAATAACCTAGCTACTATAAGATGAATCGAGCCATTAGGTGTCTTCAATATCACATCTTACTCACTTCTCATACTCGTATGTATCACAAATGTTCACATTATAGCCCCGGAATTTACTCAGCAGTCTTAGAACTTTGTATCATCATAAATCACTGGTGAACAGTTTCAAAGAAGCTCCATGGTTCCATAAGGTTCATATAAGTCTATTGCATTTGAGAATGCGGGAGTGTATAAAACATACTATAAGTCAAATCTCCTCCAACAAGTTTCCAAAGGTAGATTAGAGGTTGATGAGAGAGCTTATAAGAGTATTAACACATGTAATATAACCAGTCTTATACTCAATATTGCTCCTGTCCTACTTTTTAATTGGCAGCAAGGCATGCAGCGGCGCCAGAATTGCAGTACTTCAGACCGTTAGTCATATCGTAACTCTATATATTCAGCAGCACTTACGTGTGAACAAGCATCCGAGGGGTTATCACACTGGTTTGGAATGGAATTGGCAAAGCAATTGGCAAGAATTTGGCAATTAAATGCATCACCAATACAACAACCAATAATGTGATTGTTGCAATTACCGAAACAGCCAAGTGGGACTGTCTCCGCGAAGACGCTTGCGGCCTGAAAGATGGCAATTCCGAGTACAACAGAAGGACGCATTGTGATATAGAAATTATGTAGTCAAAGGTATTTCAAGAATTGAATGGTCGATACAATAGTAGCGATTTTGCTTGCTGAGTTGTGAGTTTCGTTGTGAGTCTTGACAACCTTATTTATATGTTAGTTTATTGGTATTCTTTGTCTTGTCAACTTCTTCAACTGGCGGTGGAGAGATTATCCAATCTTACGTTAGCTATGACACGAGCAGATCCACGAACACTTTCACTTTTACAATACACCTGCTGGTTCTGGCTAAAGGGTCCGCTTATACATACGACTACAGAGAGTTGTCATCCAAATAACTTTACATTTGGCAGGCGCTAGCAAAATACGAATTGACTGACAGCCTATCAGGAATTGCCTTTCGTAAATCAGGGTACAAATTACAACCTTGATCTGTGACATGTCGAACTTCTGAGATGCATGGTTTGCATATGCTTGATTAGACAGGTAGTTAAAAGTGTAAGCTTACTCAATAGTTAGGCAGGTGGTTAATCATTTGAATGGTAGCATTTATCAAAATGTAATATATATGAATAATGCAAACAGGAACGGTCAACTTTACCTATGGAGCGAGTGGACATGTTCTAGGTCAGGGTGGTTTCAAAGCTTATACTTAGACCAGTATAACCTCGTTAATTCAACTATGGTGGCAGGTTTCTGAATACGAATCAAGTTTTCACCAAGCTTTTATTTCTTCCAAGACATCATATCCAATTCTTTGAACACTCAGGTTTATCCATACAGCCTGTTTCTCCTGAGCTACCCCTTATGTTTTCCTATTTTGTGCATGAGTTTTTAAGCATGTTGAAACTGTAATGCCATGAAATTTGTGATCAATTGCATATGTGAATATGATAGCAGATCTCTTTACAAAATTGTTACTCAGGACGCTTTGATTCCAGTAATTCTAATTGTATTCTTGCAAACTGGAGGAAAAGCAATCATATTTACGATAGTTGAGTGACAGTGTAACCACCAGTGAGCGATGTCTATGATTTACCCACCCTACGCCTAACATCAAGAATGGTCACTGGTATACCTGCTTTTGTCTAACAGAAGCATTTAGTTTGTGATACCATCCGTCTAGGTCTCAGCGATCGCTGATTGACACAATGTGAGATCCCATCACCCCATGAACACATATTCGCGCATCGGTTATGAAGGCTTTCAAACCGTGTTCCAATTTCAAGTCTTCTCTACATGGTATCTAATATCCAAGAACTAGCACCATATCTCATTCCTTTGGTTTCATATGTCCCGCTAGAGCTATGATAGGACTCAGTATGAACTCTCTAAATTTTTGTGGTAAGATTAACCCTTACCCACCATCACAGCGATATTAGCTCTTTATGCAGACGCAACACATGAGCCTAATTTAGGCCTGTCTGTTATTCACGCATATTTGCCTTAGCAGGCATAGCATGAACTTCACAACACGTTTGGGCTTGAGGGAGCAAAGGTGGTAATTGGGCATACATCGCCATGGGCAGGCTAATCGCATCTTACGTGCATATAAGTACGTAATGGTAAAGTGGAATCGCCGTGTGATTTGGGCGCAGCTATTTATAGCGTCGTTATCGTTTAACTCTACTAACATGCTTCCTTTTAATTTGTCTTATTCTAGAAGCTGTGGTCCAATCCGCTGAGCTACCCACAGGCATAGCATAGTTAGTTCGTGCACCACAGCTGACATCAGCAGACCTCGGATGTCGCTCAGATATAGCAGTTTGATTCAGTATTAAATCCATCTTTGATGAACATATCTCGCTACTATGAATAACATCATATATCAGGAACTAACAAAATGGTCCTTCATTTGTTATCATCAGTAGATGTGCTACTACTCCAGTGAAACGTCAGTTGCTGCAATTTGTGATACCTAAAATCGAAAGCCAAGAGCGCCGCTACTTCAGCATCACCAAGAACCTAGCTAACGACGGTCAAGCAACAAAAGATCTCAACTAGTTTTATCCGTGGTAAAAACGTAAGGGTACCTACTCTAATGGATGATGTTGGTGGCTTTCATTGGTCTAAGTGTCGTGCGTAATAACGCCACTGGTGCGATATAGTGTTGACATTGAGTTAATATGTCTGATTGTGTTGCTACTGCTGATCCATATCCACAAAAAACGCCCAATATTGGGCGTTGGTCAAGTATTCTTGTGTTAGTTGCAGAATTGAAAGAGATCCAAGGCAATATGCTACGCTATATAAGAGTAAACTGACTACTTTAATCCGTCGCACTTTCGGCCCATCTGAGCCAAATACTTGAGATCTCTTGTGAGGGGCAGCGTCATCTAATCAAGACAAGATGTTATCTGCAAACTTGCTTGACGCATACGACTATATTATCGTTGGAGGTGGTACAGCTGGCTTAGTTGTAGCATCTCGTCTGAGCGAAGACCTTCATGCCACTGTCTTGGTTATTGAAGCCGGAAAAGATCATCGAGATGATCCACTAGTATCGACTCCAGGGTTCCTCGCTTTGCTATGTGGCAACGACAGCTACGATTGGAAATTCACCTCGACACCTCAGGTAATTATTGCCCTTCCAATTCAAGTTTGCCCCAATTCAGTGATCAATTAACATTGGAACTTTTGCTCGCGCAATTTGGGGCTTTGAGAAACCCGCATGCTGATCATTTTCCCGATATTTACAGCCTGGCTTAAACAATAGGGCTCTCAGCTTAGCTCGAGGCAAGGGTCTTGGTGGCAGCTCAGCCATTAACTTCATGCATACTGTCTATCCTACAGCGGCATCAATCGACGCATGGCTTAAACTGGGTAACCCAGGGTGGTCATACCAAGATCTCGCACCCTACTACCAGAAGTTTGGTACAAGACATGCCCCAACCGACGAGATACGTGCAACCACTCGTATAAAGAGCCTAGACGACAATCTTTCCGGCTATGGACCTATCCAAATGTCTTACGGTCAAGGATTTGGTGTTACCAACTCTGCATGGATGGATGCACACATTTCCCTGGGCTTGAAAGAGACAAATGATCCGATATCAGGGAGCGTAACCGGAGCATTCCAGAATGCCGCAAGCATCGATCCAACCACTAAAACACGCAGTTACGCAGCTTCAGCATATTATAATTCCCAGATCAGACAAAGATCAAACTTAACAGTCCTAACGGAGGCCATTGTGCAAAAAATCATTTTGCAAGGCCAAGAGCCAGACGTTGTTGCGACGGGAATTCAAGTACGTGAAATGGACGGAACCATCAGCACTGTGAAAGCTAAGCGAGAGGTTATTCTTGCTGCCGGCGCAATTCAATCCCCTCAAATTCTAGAAGTATCTGGTGTTGGTGGAAGCAAGTTGCTCGATGCTTTGGGAATTGATGTTATTCTCGATATCCCCGGAGTCGGAGAGAATTTACAAGACCATGCTCAAGTGTGTCAAAGCTACGAAGTGAAGGATGGTATCCCATCGATCGATATGTTCCGGGATCAGGAGCTTGTCGGTGCTGCTATCGCCCAATACCGTATCAATGGAGATGGCCCACTAGGCACCAACGCTTCTAGTACTTCCTATCTGCCAATCGTCGACAAGAATGGTCCTTTATCTGCAGAATCAAAGAAGATCTTGCTCGATGAATTCGTGACCGATTCATCACAGCGGAACGTGATAATGAAAGAGCTACTGATGGAAGCTGGTGCTCCCGCTTTATCATATGTCACTTTCCCATGCCAAATTAACACAGACATTGAAGATCTTACCAGCTTTTCGAACTACACTGCACCGGCCAAGCCAGAAAATTATTTCACGGTTCTTAATGCACTCGGACACCCGTTCTCACGCGGCACCTGCCATATTACTTCACAAAACATTGACATCCCTCCTACAATTGACCCGGGATATTTTAAGCACCCAGTCGATTTAGAAATCCTGAGCCGAAGTGTAATGTTTGCGGAGAAACTTATGGCCACTGAACCTTTAAGTTCAACTATTCTTGCTCAACCAAACGGCAAGCGTCTTCCAGAAACGATACCAAGTACACTTGAGAATGCTAGGCATATCGTTGAGGAGCGTGTTATTTCCAACATGCATCTATGTGGAACATGCCCCATGATGCCACGCGAAGAGGGCGGAGTAGTTGACAATCGCCTCTTGGTTTATGGCACGAGGAACTTGAGAATTGTTGACGCAAGCGTATTCCCGCTCATACCAGTCGGTAATATCATGACGACCGTGTACGCGGTTGCAGAAAAAGCGGCAGATCTGATAAAAGAGGACCAGATGTAGATTTTAGGGTATACATGAGTTATATAGTAGGATTTGAGTCTAATATCTTACGATACAGGCCGTAGCTCATTGACCAATACTGAGGCTATTTTTATTCTGGCTATTTTATCACACCTGGGATCTATTTTAGCAAATAGACATTGCGTGTGAAGTGCTATATTCTCCAGCAAAGCTCATAAATATGTCCGCAATTGCAGACGTTAGGTCGCGCTGCCTGCTTTTACTTTCACATTTAAAAAAAAAAGCCCCGATATTCATCTCAGCTAACAACATTCCAATGGCCGGTAAACAGCCCACGCCTCGTTTTCCCGCTGATAATTAAATTTTGGGAATAGTGGATGACTCTACTTAGCGGTAAGGAATGCTATCACAGCGTAAGTTCACGGGGTCGAGAAACACAGCTCGAACGGTAATTTCGTTGAGCAGTTTGTGCACAATGTCTACAAGAAAGGTTCTGACGCCTAGCGCGGAAGCATTCAAGCGATTCCTCTTTCCGATCAACCATTAGCAAAGTAATTATCGAGGCCGGCAGACTGTCTCGACATACGCCAGTTACGTTCAGTTCATTTCAACGCATAGGAGCAACTGACCGAACATTATTGTATCTTTATATTGCTGAACTATTGAAGTTAGTCAAATGGCCTGGTGACAGCTCGTTGAGCAGTGAGCATTTAATAAGATTGATGACTCAAGCCATGAGCTGACGCCAATTTTCGGTGCCTCTATTGGCGCTATTCCCGTCATTTCTGCAGCAGGCTACGCCATTCAGTGGTTCATTCGAGATGGTTCATCTAACGCACTTGAGCACTGGAAGACGGACGAACACATGTATTAATCCGCTAGATAGTGGTCCATGTGAATATCATGAAATCTTATCCCTCATTTTGTCAGCTTCAATGTTAAAATAGGCTTGGTAAACCAGAATGGAATGTATTTAGTATTATCTGGGGTGAATTGCCGAGTAGTGCTCCGGGGTATTTGCCGATTAGTGTTGTTATGAATAGGGCGCGGCGGGGTTGCATTTGCCTTTTAAATCCGGTGGATGTCAAAGCAACATCGTTTCTAGCAATGCCATTGTGGTAGTCGTTATTCGCGCTGGGAGAGGAAAATTCACGCCTATTACATTTGAGGAAGTTATCCAAGAGAATGCTATTGCTCTTGTCTCTTTTTTTGCTTGTATAGTGGGCTTTAAAAGTGCTGACTTCGCCGCTGTCTTCTCCCCAACAGCCCCAACATGAGACCCTATAGGCATTGCATTCGAGCCTCTGCCAATGTCATATTATCGATCGCACACCGTCGGATGCTATTGCCTATAGCATATCGTGGAGATCCATTTCGCGCTTATTGCTCTGGTCAACGTATGTTTTGCTGACATTCACTCCCTAAGCAAACATAATAGGCGATGATCTGACTCCCAAAAGTACCTAGCAGCAATGCGTCAATTCACACAATGCGCCTGATGCCACTTGGAGGCTCGATTACATATGGAGTTGAGTCCTCCGATAAAAATGGCTACAGAAAATATCTACAGGATATGCTTATCGCAGACGGAAATAATGTTACCATGGTTGGATCGCGAAGCGCTGGTTCCATGAGCAACAATCATCATGAGGGTTGGCGGGGCTTTAGAATTGATCAGATAGAGAGCAAAGCCAAGAACTCTGTTCAACATCTCATGCCGAATCTTATTACGATCAATGCAGGCTCCAATGACTGCATCCAAGATTTCGATATTGAGCGTATTGGTAAACGAATGGGCAATATGCTTGATGTTATTTGGGCCGCATCTCCAAATTCAACCATTATTCTATCTAATCTGGTACTCAGCCTGGACACTGAGGTTGAGTCGCGCATAAAATGGGCCAACGGTCAATTCCGGGGCATAGCACTCTCGAAGCAGAGAGAAGGAAGAAGGATCGTCTTTGCCGATATGCATAGTCAATGGGGACCAAAAGAAAACGACATAAGCGATGGGACCCATCCAAACGATCAAGGATATTATAAAATGGCCAAAATCTGGTACAATAGTATTCTAGAGGCCATGGCAAAGGGGTTTATCTCGTAATTTGATAGTAACTTAGAGACATTTAGCTAAAACTGTTTATTTTATGGACCAATTATTCCAACTCAAGAGTCGGTTTATAGGAAGGCAGAATTCACTATAGAGATCTGTAAGAATTATGAACATGTAAAAGTCCTGTGAATACATTTGGAAAATTCCTCAATGTCGTCTAGGAATAACATCGGTTGCTCCAGCCTCGCAAAATGCCCTCCCTAGGTACCTTGATTAGCGATCGCCGTGCAATAAAAATGTTTGTGTAGATCTTACCATCTCATGTGCTTTAAAGAATACTAAATTCGGGTAAAGCTGATAGGCCCAGGCTTTGGGGAGCAAAGCAAGATCGCGCGAAAATTGCGAATATCCAAGCGGTTTTTCTTTCGATATTGGGATGGGATTTCCTTTGAGCAGTGTTTGTAGGACCTGTGCGTGGTATAGGCTGCGAGGAAACGTGTCCGTGAACCAATAGAAGCTTGCCATAACTAAGATGGTGTCGAGAGGCAATGGTTCTCGTTGATCAACCCACTCAAGGAACTTCTCGCCAATCCTAGTCTCCTGTTAGTTAAACGTAAACGTTGATTGATGGAATCAATCACCAAGCTAGCAAAGAGAGCGGATTGGAAGCAATAGCCAACCCAACAGTAGCAGGGCGAGTGCCATGCTCAAGTGCAAATGCCAAGCCAGTTTGAGCCCAGGTTTCAGTTCGCTCCATTTCCCGCAGCTCCTCTACAGACACACCATCGGACGAAGGCGCAGTTTCTCCGGGATTCAGCGTTAGCATATTGACTATAGTCCGTTAGATATACTTTCTTTTGTCTTGTACCTCCAAAGAAAAGCTTACCGTGTAAAGCCTTACACTCTTTGTATTTCGTCGACATAATTCTTGCCAATATACTGCCGAGATCGCCGCCCTGAGCAACGTATCCCTCGCTGAACCCAAGGTCCATCATCAACTGGTGCATGATTCGCGCAGCCTGTTCCAAGGTCATCTCGACATTCTTACTAGGACTGCCAGATAGTCCGTAATTTGGCAGCGATGGTACAATGACGTGGTATGGTAGAGTTGCGGGTGTGTACTTGTCGAGAAGGAGCTCCATCATGGGTAAAAGCTCGAAAACCGAAGCCGGGAACCCATGTAGGAAAATGAACGGTATAGCGTCCGTCTTCGAGGAAAACAGAGCCAAGAAATGCACCTCAATTTTCCCAGACTCCGGGTCATCAACAGTCATCTTGAAGTTGGGGAACTTATTGATCCTCGCCTCTTGTTGGCGCCAGTCAAACGTCTCAAGCCAAATTTCTTTCGCCTGGCTTAGCCACTCGCGAGACACTCCAAAGCGGCGATCATTGTGCTGATTCCACCATGTGGCAGGTCCGATCTTTGACAATTTCAGGAGCTCATGAAATTCGGATAATTTCTCTTCAGGGACATGCATGGTAAAAGGCTCAGGCCTGCCTGGCATATTAGTTGGCGTAACATTGAAATGGCTCGTCATACTGTGAGCCTTGAGTGTGGGCTTATTTGAAGTTTAGGAACCAGAATATTAATGGAAGCTGTGTTGGAAGAAGTTGATAGTATGTAAGATTTGAAGAGAAAGTGACCGGTTTTTATAGCCGCATAGTTTGAGAACTGTTGCATGTTGGAATATAACAATCTCCGATACCTCGGACGAAGCTTAACGGCAGCTCAGTCCAGTTCGTACAGTGAGAGAGACAAGTGGGGTGGTTTAACGTCATTAGGCAGCGCTCTGTGTCTCAGTCCGTCCACCGAGCCTTCGGTCGAAACGAAACAAGGCAGACGGCTTCTCATGCACGTAATCAGGCTGCATCCTCAGCTGTCGCGCGGTTCATGCGACGCGAATCCGTACTTCGAAACGTCTCTGCTCTCGAGTCCACTGCTTAGAGGAGTCTCAGTTCCGTTTCGACCAATATCCTGGCGGCCTGCCATCAGAACCACGCTTTAGGTGCCAGTGCAGGATAAATTTCCTCGCATGGACGCAGCGTCAATCAAGCCGTCTGGGTCGCCACATGCGTCACGCGGCGAGGAGCACGAAAGCGATGGCGGTTCTCAGCCAAAGAGGAGAAAAGTACGAAAAGGGACGAGGAGCTGCTGGGAGTGCCGGCGACGGAAGATGAAATGCATATTCGGGTCGCCGACAGACACCGCCTGCATCAGCTGTAAGCGACGTGGTGCTAAATGTGTTGACCAGCAGTTCCCCGAGCATATCTCAACGCCTTTAGACCGTAGCCTTCAGATGGGAGACCGAGTCGTGAGAGTTGAAGCACTCGTTGAGCAGTTACTCAACACAGTCTCCAATAGCTCGGACCCTTGCTGCACATGCGCGACGGCACAAGACAATGGAAAGTCTCGTCATGACATTACTAGCCCTGCTACTAATAGCCCTTTGCTTTCGCCATCGCATAGTTCATATGAACATTTGGATGTACGTGTTCAACGCCCAGAAGGCGTTTCAGAAGACCTGCTCACTTATTTTTGTCAGCACGATGAGACTCCTCAATACGAAATCTTGGACGGCAATGACAGCAGCAGACCTTCTCATCGAATATATGATAGAAATCGTTCTATTGGACTAGGGAAACACCTCGGATTATCCCAAGTTCTATATGAATCCTTACCTACGCCACACGACATCGAGATAATCGCCAAAGCGCGGGGTGACTTGTCTTCGCGTTTTTATCAAATGTTGACTGTCCCTTACAATGACCTTGACCAGAGCGACGACCCTCAATCGTTAGATAGCCTACTTGAGCGGCCGGGATCAAATACCCACCCTGTTCTGATAGGGTTGTACATGCTCAGAATTGCTACTTTCTTGCAACATCTCCATCCGGATCTTCATAAGAACATCAAAGGATTATCAGAACCTCCGCGTCAGATGATGAACCGCCTGTTCAGCACCGCCATCAGCCTCGTAACCATGAACGAAAGTCTTATCAGCAGCATTGAAGGACTAGAGTGTGTGATGTTAGAGAGTTTGTGGTACACAAATGGCGGAAATCTGCGCAAAGGCTTGGTTGCAATCCGGAGGGCCATAACCATTGCGCAATTGATGGGGCTCCATCGCTCCTCTAGTGGCCCGCCGCAGTGTAAGCTTCTCAACCCAGAAAAGAAAGTTCATCCAAAGTTTATATGGTTTCGTATTGTATTTGCGGAACGACACCTTTGTCTCATGCTGGGTCTACCTCAGAGTACTGTCGATCACAGTATGGCTTCCAAGGATATGCTCGAAAATGATACTCCCATGGGGCGTCTTGAGCGCATGCACTGCGTTATTGCATCTCGTATACTCCAGCGCAACCAGTCCGACCCAAGCCCCCACGATTTTGCATTAATGATAGAATTGGACCAAGAGTTACAGAAAGCGGCTGAAGACTTGCCTAAAAAGTGGTGGCTTCACTCAAACCTGGCAACAACCTTGGACAACCCTGAGACGCTTTTCTGGGATATGCGGCGGCTATTCCATCAGCTATTTCACTACACTCTTCTCAACCAGCTTCATCTTCCCTATATGCTCCGCTCCTCAATCAACGGACGCGAAAACCAATACTCACGGATTACCTGCGTCAACGCCTCCCGAGAGGTTCTCTCGCGCTTTATAACATTCCGAAGCTCCGACCGTATTGCTTTCTGGTGCCGGACACTGGATTTTCTCTCTCTGATGGCGGCCATGACACTGTTGATAGCACATCTTGACGGGCACCGTCAAGCTTCTATGTCTCCATCAGGCGCGCAGCTGCAGCAGGTAGCAAGATCAGAGAACTTGCTAACGCACCAACGTCCCGGGGACCGCGCGATGATAGAACAAGTACAGGAAAGTATAGAGGAAGTCAGCCGACAAAACGGGGATGCACTAGGAGCACGGAGTGCAGAGCTGCTCCGACGACTACTGTCTATTGAGGCCGAGGCAGCCGAAGGCCATAGAAGAAGTGTGGACAGCGTAACTGTGCGGATACCAGCGACTGCTGAAGATCCAGCGGACGAAGAGAATGAAGGGAAAAGTAGCGTTGTGAGCGTCTACATACCATATTTTGGTACCGTCAAGATCACTCATGGAGGCATCATCTGCAAGGAATCGCTTACAGCGCAAAAGCACACCGCATATACATCCGATCAAGGCTGGATACAAGATTCCGAAACAAATTTTGTCGATAATACAGTCGAAGTTCCAAAGACTTGGAGTAGCACTCCGGTCGATAGAAACAGCGGCAATAGCCGGCAAACAGATACAGATGTTCGAGCAGGAAAGCTCTCAGCATTGGCTCCCTCTGCTGGGGATTACAGTAGCACTACACAAGAAAACAGTATAATAGAGGGCTTTCTACAACAAGAGGAAGATCTTCTATTTACAAATGGGGATGATGACTGGGTCTACCAAAGTGTTGACATGGCCTTTTTTGATACCTTGGTGAGAGATGTTGGAGATGATCGGGGTGAAATACCAGATAGGTGGGAGGAACAGAACGTGCTCTAACTGACAGTAATTACAAAAAAGCTAAAGACATCCAGAAAGACAAAGGGCTGAGAGGATACGGAAAGTATGTAAGACTGAACTATATAAAAGTATACGTTTGTATAAGCTTTTGGGCCATACCCTTTCACTCCAAGCCGTTGTCCTTTCTTACAACCCTAGTAATTTCATTCCAGCCAATTATATCTTTGAACCCCCGTTGTAGAAAACTTTCTCCCATCATACTTGCCCAATAGCCCTTGGATGCTCCTGTTCCCACCCAAAGCCATTCCCTCATTGCTCCAAATCTCAAAGGGCCCAAACCCCAGCCTCGACCTTTTTCCACTTCGTTTACCACCACTTTTGCATATTGCGCACCTTCCATCTGTTTTTGCGGAACCCCGAGCTCCATCTTCCCAGCCATAGCTTTGTACAAACTGTTTTCAGGTACTTGATCCGTCCCGTTGGCTTCTAGTTTGCTTTCTATATAGCCGGTTGGGCATGTCAAGACTCGCACATCGAAAGGCGAAAGCTCTATTGCGAGAGTACGACCATATGAGTTCAGTGCTGCCTTGGTCATTGCATAGGGACCTTTGAATGGAAATGGTGTCACAGACGACGCCGATGAAATGTTGACAATCGTGCCTTTGGCCGCAATGAGAAGTGGCAGTAGACTGGATACAACAGCCATAAGACCGAAGAGATTCGTGTTAAATATCGAGAAGATATGCTCTCGTGAGACATCGGCTAATGCGCCACGGGTAAGAATGCCCCTTCATGTAATTGTTAGCGATGTCCAAGCCCAAGGGGCTGTAAGATGAAACAAAATTAATCCCACTTACGCATTATTGACCAAAACGTCCAGCTTGCCATCACTGAGTTTTTCCACTTCTGTCTTAATTGCCGTGACACTCTCTGGTTTGGTGACATCAAGAGATAATGTAGTCATCCCTGCCTTCTGAAGATGTGATATAGCTTCTATTTTGCGAGCCGTGGCGATAACATGGTAACCTATAAGCCGAAAGAAATAGAGAAGAGTGTGTGAGCAATTTATTCAGGTCGAGCATCGGCTTGCACATCGGGGTCGATAATTTACCTTGGGCTTGGAACTCTCTCGCTAACGCTTCACCGATTCCGCTTGAACATCTAGAAAGAAAGAAGTTGTGTTAAAAATGTGGCCACGGGGTTCTTTATCACTGGCATGTATACCCTGTAATGAGCACTGTTTTGCGCTGGCTATTTGATGCCATGGTGGAGTTTAATGTATCTCTTCGAAATTGCAAAGTGTCTGCTGGCATATACGCAACGGATTTCATGTGCAGAAATGTTGTCAATTATCTGGAGGAGTAGGCCAGATTTATATCAGGTACATACATACATATCACGGATGAGGCTCTCGATATCAATACAGTACTACTGCATTGTCTGATTTCCAAGTTGGGATAGTGGAGCTGCTTACTCGCCATGTCTAATCTTAACCACAAGTTTTACGATCCTTGGACATGTTTCGACGATGCGGCTATGCCAAATTAGGCATTTGGAGCTGCTTATGCCCGGGGCTGAAAATGGGGCATGGCATGGGTAGTTCCGATTCACGTGCTCCATCAGCCCCGAAAAGCTTCCCCTGCTTCGTTTCTCTAATACAAAACTCCATGCTTCATGGAACACATTCATCGCAAGAGACCTGCTGCCGCAAATATGCTCTCCTGCATGACAATGGGTCCAAGAACAGAGGCATCACCAAGAATGAAGACCACAGAACCTACTGCAAGATGGCCTCAGCAACTGCCGGAACAGGGAAGAGACAATGCCAAGCTCCGTCGAATTGTTGTTGCGCAACAACCAGAACTGCATTTCATCACTGCTACTCTGCCACAGGACATGAATAATGTACAGGCACTAAGCCAGATCAGATCGCATGTATCCAAGGAGTCTCACGCTCGCCGCCGCCGAGCTCTTGCTGAGAAGCTGGCGCTGTATCACGCGAACCGGACCAGCCTCAAACAACAGCTGTGGGCTCGTGTTAGCGATGTCAGTAAAGACGCCTGCAGTGTTTGCTTCCCTTGGCCTCTCTCTAAGGATGAATTCTTCTTGTTCAATTTCTGTACGCAAGGTTATTAACCCCAGCCCCTTGCCACGCCCTAACTTGCTCCATAGTTTTGGAATGGGTAATTCCGAACGGTTGGACCGAATGCATCACCGCAGAAGCCCAACAAGCCTTCCAAAGAGGCATGAAGTCAGTTCTTCTTCCTGTTGCCATGGAAGACAGGAGCCTCTTTACGGCCGTCATGTATGTGTCTGCCCGAAGATACAGCCTTATTTCGAACAGTCCCGCAGAAGCCGAAAAGTATCACGAGCGGATGATACATTACCTTCTGCTATGCCTACAAAAAATAAAACTCGTCATAAATATGCAAAGTTACCCAACAGATGCAGCTATGGCCCTGGTACTCTGCATGGCTACTGAAGCAGTACGTATTCATTCTCATTTCCCACCCAAGCCTATGTGCGTTCCGCACTTAAATAGCGTATGAAAGGTTAATATGTTGATAACCATTTGCTCGTAGTACTGGGAGGGGCAACCGGATGCATTCCAAATTCATGGACTAGCCTTCACCGAAATGGCTGAAGCTCGTAGAGCACTTCCAGAGAGGGGGAAAGTTGATACATTTTTATTGGAGATGGCATCGAAATCCATTTACGATCCGAGGTTTAATATTGTGATGGGACCTTCTGATATGAGCGAGTTAGGCAACAAACATTAAACAATGCGAGTGTCAATAAACATTAAAGAATGAGAGTGTCAATATTTTAGGCAAAACGCCCTGCTCTTGTATGGCCTAAACGACGGCTATTCTTAACCCTCCATCTTGAGGACACATTCATGAGTTACTTGTCTTGAGAAAATAATGAGAGTAGTATACTTATCTTGCTTTAACCCTTTATGCCCCTCGTTTTCTCGCATCATTGTATGACACAGGCAAGGCTCCGTGGCATAAGTAACATACCAGCGCAACTAATGATATATAATCCTCAGGGAAGAAGCTCTTCGGAGTAAAACATTGGGTGTAGAAACGAAGGCATATTGCCATGGAGCTTATAATATACAGGTTTTATAAGTACTGCTGAAGCTTCAGGTCCTCGACTTCTAGGCATGATATAGGCTTGGACGCTAAGATATAGGTAAGAATTGGCACGAGGTCGGGTACAAAATACCCTACAACTAATATGAACCTAATGCCTGTATATATATCTGGAATTGGTATTTTGCAAACTTTACAGCCGTGTAGGTATGTTTAACCAGTATTATAATTAGAAGTTTGACAAAATCTTAAAGCGAGCCTAAGGAGAAGAATATCCCTGAGCCTTATTGGCTTGCTTTGTAATAGATATTCAGTAGTCAAGATTGGGAATCAAGCTAGGCTGAGGCTGGGTGTCCTATTATACGCAGGAACCCTTGTTCTTAGATAGAACGAATTGCACAGGCTACTGGCCTCAGAATGACCACTAACTCAGCTAGTAGCTTCGCCCCGTTCCAAGTGGAAAGCAGTCGCGGCAGTTGAATTGAACAAGCCCTCTTTATAAATAGATAAAGATATACTATTGAACTGAGTTTTTTTGTTATCGTAATTATATCGGCTAGGTCGTGATATACCCCCCATCTATAACACCGAAGGCGCCCGCAATTGGCCCATTACTCGTACACATCGTCATCAGCTTACTGTGGGTCGGGATTTACTACTCATCTGATCGATCTGCTTTCCTATATATCACTATAAAAGACACTATGCTGCCAATTGCTTCGACGCGCGGGTTTGATCTCATGCTATTCTTTGCGCTGGTTCAGAGATTTACACTTAAAGAATATATACATCATGCCTGCTGCAACGGATGATTATGTGTTGGGGCGGGACCTGCATGGCTCAATCAGGTACGTGATATTTTTACTGGATGCGTAAACTGGCCGCTAATGCAGTCTCTAGATTAGAAGCCCAGCACCTTTTGTTCAAGATGCACAATGGTTATGCATTGAACCCCAAAATACCCATTTCTTCAGATATGAAAATTGCCGAAATAGGGACGGGAACAGGGTGAGTCGTGTACTTTTTGTCGTTCACGCAAAATTCCACGATATTTTGGCTGATAACTGGAACTGGTTAAAGAATCTGGCTTCAGGACATAGCATCTCAACTGCCAGAAACTGTCCAGCTGCATGGCTACGATGTTTCAGCAAATCAATTCCCCCCGGCATCTCTTTGTCCACCAAATCTGACGTTTGCTACACTTGATGCATTTGGCGATGTTCCTGCACATCTTGTTGAGACATACGATGTCGTCCATTTGCGATTTTGGTGCGCCATTATTAGAGGCAACGACCCGGGTGCGCTTATCCGCCACGCTATAAGGCTACTGAGTGAGTTTCCTACCCATTTTGCCCCTGCATATATGTCAATTCTAGTACTTACTGTTGCAGAGCCTGGGGGATACTTGCAGTGGGAGGACGCAGACATGGGGAAACCGACTATGCGAGGAGACGAAGCAGAAGCCTTTCATAAACTTGGCATGTCGGTTCTCCGGACCTTTAATGTCTTGTTAGAGTGAGTCGCTATATCCAGCAGAATCACATTTCGTCTGGGGAGAAACTGTACTAATTACACACTTGTGATCTCTTAGCTGGATTGGAGATATTCCAAAACTTGTCGCGGACCATGGATTAACAGTTGTAGATAGCGCAACTAGGCCTTTCGACTCTACTTTGGTACCCCTTACTATCAGGACATATTTGGCAGGTTGGGCTGAGCTTTTCCAGTTAGTAGGCAAGACCAAAGATCCATCCCTTCCAACAGCCAGTGAGTGCCAGAGGGTTTTACTGGAACTAGACGCGGGTGTTAAACATGGGGCACTGTATTATTGGTTGCCGGTGAATCTGCTAGCTCAGAAGCCCAGTACAGAGTAGTCAGGCAGTCAAACGAAAGACGTCAATAAGAGACCCTGAGAGCTGCACTTGTAAAGAGAGAGGTCCATAATTGCGAGAGAGCTGGCACCCTGGGCTGTATATATATTCATCAATAGGGTTTCATAAACCTGTCAAGATGTTATGTTTTAGAAACACTCTAGGTATGAATGTATGAGGAAGAAGGGAGCAGAATGTTGCGTGCAGTTAGGCCTGCGCTCTTGTTGAACTTTGGCATATTGGTTCTGACATGTGCCGCGGCATTGGCAACAGTGGATCCCCACTTGTTGCGGGGAACTCCCTTAAATAGCTAACCAGCCTGATATTAGTAGGTATTTGTAATGAATCGAGCACACCACTAAGTCACAGTTTGGGCAATTATTCCGATGCGTTCTAATCAACTACCTAAGCAAAGGCAACTAACTGCGAAGGAAATAGCTGTTACAGTAGCTGGATTATAATGCTATTACTAAAACAATAGCAGGCTATCACCCACTTATTGCCCAATACATAAGACGTTGGAGAAAACGTCGAGGGCTCTGCCATAAGATATTGATATGAACGTCGCTGTACACGGAAACATTTTAAATTGGTAGAAAGAAGAGAGTTTCTCTAAGAGATTCCATCTTGAAACAACCATCGCCCTTCTCGTTCACAAAAGCATCCGTAAGACGAGCACTCTCGATCATCTTTCCCCCTTGTGTGACACGTCTCCAGGGGTCAGCTTGAGAACTAGTTGGAATATCACTGTAACAATTATACCACTCGTGAAATGCAGAATATTAAACTTTATCTATGCTAAAGTATTCAAATAAATGCAATGAAGCCTAGAAGACCTGAGCTCATATTATTTGGCCGCTGGTTATAATTTATCCCCGGCAGGCTTCTCCGGGTGACTATCGAATAGTGGCTATACTGCGGCCTAGAGAATACGATGCGGCAGTCGCGAAACGAATCATAAACTTCCAAGAGTATAACATAAGCTTTTCATAACTTATGTGACGGATAACATTGGCTTGCTGTCAACATCAGTGAGCAGTAATGACTGCTAGAGGTATAACGCACAAGCGGCAGATCCTTGTGAGCTTGTTGTAACAGCTACAAGCTGGGCTCCAATGGTAATGTTACCATCCACAGGCACTTCCATGCCCCCTGCTGTGGAGACATATAGAATATTCTTATCATTAGAACCACGACCAAACGCAGCAGATGTAGGCTCTGCAATTGCTGTGGAATTGACATTGCCGGCTATAATTGACCGCTGTCCATTGATAGAGATGCGCTCCACGCCATTTCCACTTCCGGTCACAAGGAAAATGTTTCCATCGCAATCCAAAGTAAAATCGTCATATGTATCGACTGGCTCTAGCGGTCGGGCTACTATTTCGATGTCTCCGGCCGGTGTCCCATCATCATTGATCGCAACGCTGGCCAAAAACCCTTGGCCAGCATTGACAAAATAGAGTGTCTTTAAATCTCCATCATGATGGACATGTAACCCATCCACTCCGGTCAGAGGGACAGGTGGCGTAGGTACAGAATTGGTCAGAGTACTGTTGATGACGACCTCGTAGCTGCCCTGTGTATCAAGGCGATAGATAACGCCAGCATTGATATCACTCAATAGGAATGTGCCCTCGGACTGAGACAATAATGTTATACCGTTGAGAAAATTGGCGGACGCGACGTTAGCAATAAGACTAACATTTGGCGACCCAGAGAGCACGTTTCCCTGAACTGAAACACCATTCATATCGACACTCCAAACATTCCATGATCCAGGACCGACATCTCCAGTGGGAATGTTGAACCTTCCAGATATGACTGCAAAGATATCAGGCTCATATTCGGCGATACCGGCAAGACCGAGCGAATCGGTGAACTCGTGTACCAAAATCGCCTGGGGCGCTCCAGTTTCTGGGTCTGGATCAATCACGAATAGTTGTGGCTCGTTAAGTAAGCTCGTGAGAAGTTCGCCATTAGATCGAACAGCGAGGTTTTCAAAAAAAGTTTCCGGGGGGAATTGAAACACCGTACGGACGGGGTCGAGAGACCTGGGCTCTGGCACAGCTATTCCCAAGCCGAAGAGGGTACAGAGAGTAAATGTTGCTGGGAGAAACATGACTGATTTGGTGCTGCTAGCTTAATTCGCAAGTGTTCTTTGGCTGATGAAGGAACTGTAATTAAGGAAGACTCTACAAAAGCTTTATATACATTTTTACAGCCACAGCTGAGAGTCCTATTCGGACTGTCGGGCTTGTATGGAGTTACAACTATCTCCGCCAGACAACAAACTTGGTGACAGGCGGTGAAGTTGATCTCCGAAGAAGCCTTTCTGATATCGCCGATCTAAAGAATTCCATGTTTCCAAGTTTCGCTTACGGGAAAGTCTTAAGTTGCACTGCACTGACAGCCGTCTATTATAAACATAGGCAAGGACCCAACAATACATTAAATTACTTTATTTGCCTCGGGGTTCGAAGTTATCCCACAAATGAGTGGGAAATGAGCGATCAAATCGATCAAATACATTTATACCTGTTATTCATGTCGCTAAGAATAAGCTTTTATATCCTAGTGTTGCCTGACCGGTACTGATAAATCTCGTTGACAATAGGGGCACCAACCTATGAAGTATGAGTACCTGGACGTTCAGGGTCATGCCGGCTACAGTGCATAAGTAGGGGGCTTTGCCCGCCGTTTAATAGTAATAGACTAGGCCAATTGGTTATATTTCAACAAATTTGACGATTTAATGAGCCATCACAAGGCTCGATACTTCTTGGTCTACTGAAAAAGAAAGATGAGCATTGCATAAATGTCTCTGAGGTATGGACACGGGGATTCACCACTTAATTTCTGTAGATGGAATCCTCTACTCATATAAATGGGTTCATGCTACTTCAACGTATGGTCTTTTATTTTCTCCCAAACCCCATTAACCACCACATCTAGAGATCCAAGTGTTATTATACACAGCTAGTTATAAGAACATAAGAAGATATCCAATTCCGATCGCATCATTTCTAAATATCATCTATCAATGGGCTTAGCCCTTGCGCAGACCCCAGGCGGTTCTCGAAGAAGAATCTCAATCGCTCAACAGTAACACGATCCTCCATAAACCGAGCAAATGCTGTCGGGTTTGTATGAGGTGTATGCATTATGTCAGAATATGGTGATCCGGAAGACTTGATGTCCTGTCGAACACTCAAGCTAACAGTCTGCTGGTATTCAGCACTAAGAAGATAGTTATGGAAGAGTTTTGCGCTCTCTGGATGTGGCGCATTCTTCAGTATCGCGGCAGTTTGGGGCCAACTGACGAAATTTGCATCATTTGGGAAGGCAATTTTAATATTTTTGCCCGGGTTAAATCCGCCAAAGCTCGTAAATGTAGCTGACTGAGAGTAGTTGGCCGCGCTCACAATGGTAAGAGGGGTAGCAGTCCCACGAACCCATCGAGGATTTTGCTTCAAAAGGCCATCAAACCACTTGGTTCCAAGTTGTTGCATACTAATCATCCTTTATTAGCCAAATATTCTTGTTGTTTCGAAACAGTCAACTCACATCTGATAAAACGCAAAGAGAACAGCATCATCGTCATTGGGATATGTTAGGACAAGTTTGTTCTTGAACTCCGGCTCCAAGAAGTTGCTATAGGAAGATATATTCTTGACATTTGGTAGCTTCTCAGTGTTCCATGAGATGCTCCAGAAAAAGATGCTATACCCGTACCACGAAGCTGATATAGAATCCTTGAATGCGGGATATACCTTGTCAAATCCGACGGGGGCGTAGTTGAGCAAGGCGCCTTCTTGTTGCCAACGCGGGAAGTCTTGAAGTGTCTGAAGAATTATGCTATCAACAGAAACGTCATTATTATATAATTGTTGATCGATTTTGCCGTCGAGATATTTCGAGAGGTCCACCGTAATATTTAGGGTCATCCCAGGAAAGCGGTCTTCGAAAGTGCTTTTTAGAGTCTCTTGTTGGTCCTTTTCGTCACCTCCATGCCACACGGTAACAATTCCACCCTCCTTGAGAGCAGCATGGTATATTTCATCAAGTGACCGCGTCTCAACCAATGGGTGTGAATTAAAGCCGAGAACAGTGTCATAAGCAAGAGACTGCCCAAGGAGGAGGGCTATGGTTAAAAGTCGAGACATGATGAACTGAAAGACTGTATGAGGAGGATTAAGTGGTGTTAAGATAAACAACGCCCATAAGTATGGTTCTACATCGAACATTTTATATTGAGCCATAAACTCTTTGCGATGACCCTTATTCTCTTTACGTTTTGAAACAAAGCTCACCGCCCCAGTCGCATTAGCAATCATCCTGTCACTGAATGGGTCGACAATCCACATCCTCTCCGATTGTCCCTCTCAGCATTGACAAACCCACATTGTTCCCCGAAAAAAATAGTTGGACTTACAACATGCCGCGCGTTTAACTGTAAGAATGTGGGACGCTTTCATAAGCGTTTCTTCAGGGGTATTGGTACCTATTGTGGCTCGGAAATTAACTGCTCAATAAGACGACGTAGATGCATTTTAAGTCATATGCAACGAAAGTATTCGTACAATTAAAATATTCAGTACTATCGCAATATGCTATTTTCATGCCGTGATACATATAGTAGCAAGTTGAGAATATCATTTCACCAAAAAATAATTTGGATGAATACAAATCTGCACATTTTGCTTTTCGCGCCATCCGACTGCTACTCCAAACCCAGTATACAGTGGGGCTGTGCTTGCTATCCTTGGAAAGGTAGTTTACATCTCTCTACAGTCGGTAGGGCGCCTGATATTATCCTTGCAACTGTTTACTATTGTCATGATAATTCCACTGCATCTAGGTTATGCAGTAGAAGCTTTTGTAACTTCAAATTGATCGTTATAACTATGCTACTTCCCATGATATTAGAATAATGCTTTCATCATGAATGTTGTGATATCACCGGGCTCTAGCGATTATGTCCTCTCTGGTCCGCATCAATATGGCAACATGCAGAGCATCCTATCTCACTTCATTCTGACCAAGAATACCGCCACCAATTGTCTCGATTGAGCTTTACATATGTTTTTGGAGTAAATAAAAATACAAAAGGCCGTATCTATTCAGCTCCTGCTATAAAATACTGATGAAATCAAACATATAGTGAGTGTGCACTTGCGTAGTATTTTTTCTTAAGCAAATCCTATGCCTAACCTCCTTTCATTTCGCGATGTATACAACACTACGGGTTTCGAGTGTTGACGTGTTCCGTCCCAGCAGTTGAATCTCTCGAGATTCCTTAGTTCTACCTTTCGTAATTGACATTCAGTCTTTCCAAACTAACAATATCCCGCAATGAGGGTTTGCCACTCTCACTTGCCATTCATCAGCTGTCAAACCAAACTGCTCTCTGCTGTCCTCTCTACCTAGTGTCTCTCTTCTCCACTCCAGTTTGCCTTTCATGCCACCGAGCCTTGCAGCTTCTTCATACACACTCTTTTTCATGTGCCAAGTCATAAAGTCCACCCCATCGTTACTTAAGAAAACCCGTAACCTCCAACCGTCACCTGAGTCCAACTCATCTAAATATTCGTTGCGCGGAAAGAATCGATTCAGGGAAGCATTTTTGTAATCCTCTGCTCGTTTTGCTAGGTCATCCGTTGGGTGCGGAACAACTCCCACAAAGACACCACCTGATTTGAGATTGAGGGAGATACTCTCAAACATAGCTATCAATTTCTCTTTGCTCGGAGCATAGTTGAGAAACCAGGCACCAAAAGCCAAATCAAAATGCCCGTAACTATTATCGGGGGCGAATGATGTCGACATTGTACCATCTCCGACTACAAATCGCGCATTTCCGGAAGCAACTTGTGATGGTAATCGATTTGTCGCACTTTCCAGCATCGCGGGCGAGATATCCATGCCAGTCACATATTCAGCACCCCAAGTAAGAATGTGTGATGAATAGAATCCTGTACCGCATGCAAATTCAATAACAGATGTACCTGGCTTAAGCAATGGTTTGATGGCCATGTATACATTGTACTTTTCAACAGCCCTATAAGGAAGGTTTTCAACAACGTTATACGATGCTCCGATGAGATCGTATTGAGACATGATTAAATTATTTGTGCTCGTAGTTCTCAAGTACATTTCAGAAATGCGTTCAAAAGTTTGATGCGACGAGCAAGAAGTTTTCTGAAACAGGGCCTATGTCAATTAATAAAGGGGGCATATGATAAACTTTTAAACTAGCATAAGCATTGTAAGCGTCGAGTACATCATTACATACATGGCGCTTTTAGCATGCATTAGTACCTTAGGTATGCAGTCGAAAGCAACCTGAAAATGTTTATTTTAACCAGATAAGCTTGAGATACCAATACTTAATATTGAGTATATGGACCATACTCAGCAACACTTTCATTTTCTACGTAGTAATGTACACAACTAAATTTGCGTCACTCAATCAAGCGTGCAGTAATAATAATTTGCCGTAAGTCTTTGCGTATACTAGTAGAATACTATAAAAACTTCAATAATGACAAAATCGGCATCAATGATGCAGATATATGTATAATATTGATCTGATACGACAATAATAATGCGACTGTCAGGTCGTAGGCTCAGGTAGATGAAGTTGGAGGAAAATGCATGACCAGCCCGCCCAGGCCCCCCCTCCCGACTGCCCCTATAAGATAAGACGGTGACCAAGCGTGTTAAGAATACCGATGCAAAATGAGGAAGAGTGATTATATATTACACAGCGTCCAAGTTTCCAGTCATATTAAAGGAGGTACCAGTGGTCGGGTTCGAGGTATTATCATGGCCAGGCGGCTTGGAAATATTAGTTTAAAGTAGAAAGAACGCTAACATCCCGTCATGACACATTTTTTCTCATCGAATTAAGGCACACCCGATGCTTTGGAAGGAGGAGGAAATAATTATTAATACCCTCACTACTGGAAACGGGGACTAACAACTTCGGAAGCATTGGTACATGTACTTCATGTACAAGGTCTGTTTCGAAGCCTGCAAATGTATTATTAAATGCACCCGACAACATGCGGCGATGCCCAAATAACTGTTGGGTCGCGACATTAGCCGACGCTTTATGGAAATATACTACTGCTGCGGCTAGTAGCGCAGAATCATGCAAAAGTAATACCACCAGAAAGGTAAATTACAACAATCCGGCACCATGAGACAAATACCAGTAATAAACCAGGCCACAATACAATTGTCCCAAAGGCCTGTGCAAATCGGTTCAAAGACTCCCTTATAAGGTGAAATGATCCAATCCATCTCTAATCTCGTCAATAACATCTGAGTTGTTTCCAAAACCGGGGCCGGGGGGTCGTCGCATTTATAAAGGCGTAAAGATAAGATGCAACGGCGGAAGGGTCAACGTAAACGTATCCATGACTCCACTGTCAAAGCTTTTGCTAGCATCTGCATGAGCGAAGGATATACTATAACGGAGTGCAATGTGGCCAAGAGCCATGCGAAGCTCCATCATAGCTAGATTTCTACCGGGACATGCCCATTGTCCTCTTGTAAACGGAATCCATGGGGACTTTTCCGTGGACAGATTCTCCCATCTCTCGGGTTTGAAAGCTTCGGCGTCTGACCAAAAACGTGCGTCACGTTGTATTGTGTATGTTGGAACGGCGATAACTGTACCTCCAGGGATGAAGTCGTCGTCAATCATAAGGCCTTGTGGGGGCGTGACACGAGGCAAGCCGCCCGGGACGGAGGGCTTTAGTCTTAATGTCTCCTGAATGACGTAGTCCAGATATGGGATATTTTTATCATATGTCCAATCATTGATGCCTCCAGGGAATTCTTCTTTAATCGCCGCTTGAAGACGTTGATAGCTATTCGGGTTGCTGGCGAGATAATAGAGCCTGAGAAGCCCCTCCTGTTAATACAACATTCCACATACCATAAAATGCATATAGAAGAAGGAATTTGGAGAAAAAGTTTCCTGAAGTCATACTTACGCATTTGAAAGAGCGGCGCTGGTTGTGTCACTGCAATATTTGGTCAGTGCGATATCCGGTTCTAAAAAGACATGTTTGCCTACCTTCCAGCTATAATCAAGAGGCGAGCGTCTTCTTGAATTGCTATTTCACCAGGTGGGGCAGAAGGATCGCCTTCGTTGAGGGCTTTCAACAGCCAGGATATTATATCTCGCGGATCTTGATCCTTCAACGCAGCAGCTTCACTGGCAACAATCTTGCTCGTATAGTTAGTCTCCTTACATTTTGAGAAGGTTCAAGGACTGCGGTAAGTCTTACCTCACGCTTTTTTTGAAGTTCCCGATGGCACCATGAAGTAAATCGAGAAAAGCTTGCTGCTGCACCAGGCACCTTAGATATCATGGACAGTAGCCACGGTACTGTGCCTAGAACACCAATTGCCAGCATGCTCTCATGAACGCCCTTGATGGCGAGATGCTCACTTTCCAGCTCTAGCATATGAAAATCTTTGGAAAATCCTGGCAACATGATGTGAGTTCAGGCACTTTGAAACATAACCGTATCAAAACATTCTCAAACTTCACGCACCGATATCACCCATCACGTCGAAGCCAAAAAACATGGCGTATTCCGTCATGTCAATTGGGCGGCCACAATGTTTAGCAATTTTTGATAGCAGAAGATCTACTTTAGCTTGTATTCGCGGTGCATAAACAGCCAAGGCTTTTCACAGTTAGCACGATGCCACATGATTTGCCCTTATGAAGAGCTAGGAAGACTCCATTCATACCTCGGAAACTAAGACCTCTTTCCCAGACCTTCTTGCGAAGCTTATGCACTTTGAGAACTCGAGTGGAATTTAGGGAAATTTTGGTAACATCGTTTGACACTTGTGCGTACCATGGCGATCTTGTTGTTCGTGTAGGGGGTTCGTAAATAACACTGATAGCAGACGGGCGATTGATGGAGAGCTCGCGCGGGCCTTTGTTTTTCGAAGTATAAAGCTTAGTTTTCGACTATTAATATGGATATAAGCAGATGCCTTACCAACTCGAACTATGTCTCCATATTTCTTATGGAGGCTTCGAATATCTTCAAATGCTTTAACGTTCTTAGCAGCATTATTCATGGCATAAAATCGGGAAATTTTAGCCAAGAATGGACCTGGAAAGCGATTGAGTGGATGAAAGAATGCTCTATACATGAAGATGCTAATCGCGGCACCAGAGCTGTATGCAGTTGCGATAAGTGAAACACGACACAGAGCCAGCATAACTCCATAGCCAGCAAGTTGTATGTAGGCGATGACAAAGATGAACACTGAACCAAGAAAGATAAAAAGGATCTGCCAAGCATAGCCATCAATCTCAAAGGGCCGAAAGATTAAATGGTGGGAAGCGACACCGACTAGTAGTGAAACCAGTGCTGATAGCTCCCATGAAGCTTGTAATGCCGTACTAAAAGCATCGTAAAATGCTCGAGTCATCCTAAATGCTAGTTATTATAGGTTTGAATCTCGACAGAAGGGAGAAAATAAGACAATGTGAACGTGCAAAATGTGTAGAGAAGGACTTTGGGATGTAATGCAGAAATGACTTGTCCTTAGCTGCAAGAAGCGCTGTGAACGGTTGAATCTTAAACTTGCCTAAAAGGCTACTTGTGCCAGGAGAATCTTTAGCCGGGGAATTCTTGTGCCCTGTGGAGCAGGCACAGGGGTCGAGTTTTGGAGACCAACTGCGTGTAGGGAGTAGCATTCGTGTAAGTTAATTATGAGATACGGATCACGTACTCGTATGCTACTGGTAGAGCTGTATCAGACAAATTGACCATGGTGTGTAGTGAAGACGACACCCCGTTTATAAACTTTGGGGTAACTTCAGTGCTCAATCTGGGGTGGAGGCTGTTGGCTTTGATGATGATAAACAGCCAACGAATATTATGGAGTAAATGCAACCACATTCTCCCCATGAGAATCTGACAGGTCAACAATTATGGGTATGATTCCGCAAAATATCAGGTCGACTAATCCTTACTCGAGTAAACCATGCATATATGGCTCCTACGGAGGTTTGTACTAGCATGGGACGGGGAAGCGGAATTAAGCGAACCAATGCCCAAATTGTACTGTGTGCTGTAGATCAATTCCAAAATGTGCTTCCAGCTATCCTTGTGTGTAATATTAGTTATGATGGTTATTGTTTAAGGGGCTCGCGAAATGTAAACGGTTGAAGGTTCGATACAAATCGCCACTTTCTCTTCTCTTCCCTAAAGTTCGCGCCAAGGCATTCCAATCCCTATACCAATGTATACTATCGTAAGACAAAGATGGAGGACCTCCGCCCACTTTCATATATTATCATCTCGCTGCTCTACATCCTCGCCATGATTACCATCGTTATGCGAATATGGGTTCGAGGTTATTCCATGAAGTCCTTTGGCTGGGACGACTGGGCCATGGCGTCTTTATTGGTTCGTACGAATCTTCACAGCAATCTGAGGTTGGCAACTGACACTATAAGGTTTCATAACCTCAGATCTTCTTTTCTTTCCAACAAGCTCTCCTGTATTTTTTTCTCGAATTTGGTGCCGGGATGTAAGTGGCATAGACTTATCTTCCCTCTCAGCTTGGAGAAACTGTTATGGTTCAATGGGATGTAGGGAGAGACGCTAAGAATATTACCTCACAGGCATATCACACAAGTCATGCAAGATCATCCCGAGTGGATGACGATACTTCTCAAGGGAGATACTTCTTTGTGCGACAAAATATGAGCTGCTGTATCAACTCCGTCATAACTTCTAGGGCCTGCTGCTTGAAGAATATTGGTACGTCTTCATGCAATTTGCTGTCAAGATGTGCTTTCTTCTATTCTTCTTTCGGCTATCCGAAACGCAGCTATTTTTGCAATTTCTTTGGGCCATAATTGGATTCCATATGCTGTCTACGATAGCCATTTGGCTTCTTTATTCATTACAGTGCCGTCCTTTGAAGGCTTTCTATGCCCCAGAATTATATCCAGACGCCAAATGCCTGAGTACTACCATGTTTGTACCACGACTGCTTGATACCTGGTGATCGATGTTAACGCAAGTACAACAGAACATATTTCGTTCCTTATTCTCTCGTATGTAGATCCGAAAGCTGCCTGCAGCTACCATATCAGTCAAGTCCAACGCCAATGATTGGTATACCATCTTGAAGAGATATAGCTGACGGAAATTGAACTACTAGAATTTGTTTGTCGATGTTTGCATACTGTTTCTCCCGCTCCCGACTATTTGGACATTGCAAATGTCCCTAAAAAGACGACTCGCTGTACTTGTTGTACTGACAACGGGTGGCTCCGCTGTCCTTATCGGTGGTCTACGTGCAATTATTCTGATTGAGTTCTCAAAATCACCCGATTTTACATACTCTTTGGGGAAAATGGTCATCATTAGCAGTGCTGAGATGTCCATTGGAATCATTGCCGCCAATATGCCCGCTCTGAAAGCTTTCTGGAGCTGCTGGCGACAGAATAAGTTGGGAGTTGGCAAAGCCACTGATCTCACTGGCAGCAACAGTGCTGCCGTCGACAACTCAAAGGCAGCGTATAAAGGTGCAATCGAAATGAATTCGAACGGAACGTCAGCCAAAAATGATACGAAGATCAATAAGAGTTATACCGATGGTTTACCACCAACGGAGAGCGAGGAACAACTGTGCGATAATTGACCGGTCCTGCAAGGGCAATTGTCTTTTCAATATATTGGTCATTATAAAACTCGCACAACAGCCTGTTCAGTAATACTTATTGATGAGACACGAAACTTTAACATTGGCAAGCTAGGACAATCTCGTGGAGACGGCAATGTCATCATCACGGTTCGTCAAGGGTTGTAATCTACGTAGGACACCATCACAAGAAGCCGAAGGCTGTAATTGCTACCAATTCACTGAAAGAAGCCGAGAAATGCAGTAGATGAAAATGATGTTTCATCAGCCAGCATTGATGTTCAGGCAGATTTAGTGGCGTATCTGTGGTATATTGGTTTATCGTATTAAATTGCGATTAAGTACCGTGAGCCGCAATATTTCCACACCTAATTATGTTTCTGAATGAACTTCTAAACCGAATTTCACCACATGATTTGGGATCTGAAGAAATACATAATCATCGAGGAGGAAATATTGACCTCCAAAAAGAGTTATCCAACAGCGCAATACCCTGATGAACATGGAATTACGGACAGTTGTTAATACTCCACGTGCTTGCACAGTCGAGTACTTATACAAAGCTCAATGGACTTAAAGCATCACACATGGGGAATGAGATACGCGGGATGATTATTGCTTCTGTGAACTAATATTCGGGAGGTGATGTAGATATATTTTGTGTAGTCAACCGCAGCAAGTCTTCCCGTGGCCTGTCTAAATCCTGAACTGAAAGGCTTGATGGCAGATTTTGTTGAGTAATAATCTCACAGCATCAATACCATAACCGTCGGCTGAGAAAGTCAGAATATGCCAGATACATAGCAATCTATAGTAGCGACCATAGCAGCGACCAAGTTAAAATTCCAAGAGGAGAATTGTGGCATAACTTTACAAATTGTTGGAATGATAAAGCTGCCGTGAGACGCGGCAAACCCCTTCCAGGCCTGTTACACGGCTACAAAGCTATTATTAAATTTAGAGAGAAAGCGATGGAACAAGAAATGTTCTTCAGCTTAGATTTCTCTTTGTCCTACAGGGTGATGTTGGTAAGTGCTCCGTACTCCGTTCTAAATAGCCAACTGGTATCCCTTTGGTCAAATGAACACCAGTTATCTACCTGTCTATGGTTATGCATAAATTACGTGCTGATACATAATTGGAGATAATCAACAATCTCAACGCCACCAAAGGTAAATATTTCCGCTGGTGTCTGGAAGCATGAAGTGGCCGTCGAAAACGTTCTTTTAGTACAAATCTACACTAGCATACAGTGTGTTGTTTTTCACTTTCGCCTCAATTGCACTCTTGTGTCTGAATTCCTGCGTTTATTTGCAATGAATTCATCGTGGGCGTTATCCGAAAGCCCCAACCACTACGAATTTGACATATCATACACGTAGTCATGCTACGAAGTACTCGTATTTTATGCCTAGAACATTGCAGTGACATAAATTTTCCTGGCTGCCTGTCCAACTTCCCAGTTTGGGGGCCTGTATTTCGTATGCCCTGGCGGACTTTTGCAGAATGCGACGCTGAACCAACAACATGAGCACCTTGGGTCGTATCCACTAACTAATATGGCAAAGAGCGGTCGTCCGAGAACACTAGCTCAAATTTGGGGGGGAAGCCCGAAACCGTCGTCGTTGTGTGTTGTTCTAGACAAATGAAGTTTCCTACTACGTGAACCCTTTTTGCTAATGCTGTTCTTGTGGCAGACATATTTACATTCATTTGAATTGGCCTTGCTACCAAATCGACTCATAATGAAGGATCTCATTTGATACCTCCGCGTGTTTGCCCTTCCGGCGTTACCGGCTCCTCCACAAATGCTGACATTTTTAGCGCAGTAGCTTACTTTTACGACTTCAAACCCCTCATAGCTTACTGTGGACCTAACTGTGGTTGCCATAATGGGAATAGTACTGGATCTACTCCGTAGGCAGATTTGCATAACTGTGCCTACCGTAAGCCTGCATAACAGCATCACAATTTTCGATTTATCAAGATTGCGTGGCCAGCGATGGTTATGGAATAAACACACAGTCCAGACGCAATAGACAACGAGACTTGGATGAACCACGTTTATTAATAATGTGATGCTCTAAGGTCTCTTTTAGCTAACTGGAAGTGAAAGTGGAATAACGGAGAACAACATACAGGGAAAACTTGAAAAGCCTTGCGGGGAAATTGCAAACCCACAAGGACATGTGATTCTATGCCAACCAGATTGAAGTGTAATTCATTATCACCCAGCAGTTAACGTGCTTCCATTTATAACGTTGGTAATACTAGTTGCCAGCTTGATCGTCAAGGTACAAGTCGACTGTTCCGTGCATTTGATCCTTCGTCGTGATCTATTCAGGGTTTGCGAATAGATATATCACAATCCGACATTAAACTTTAACTCGGTCTTGCAGGTACGTCACGCGCTGTGGAATCTCTGTGTCTAAAGGGAACTGACAGTAAAACTAATGTAATTCATAGGACTAAACATCATCAAATAAGATCCATGGTATGATTGAAACCATGTTGTAACCTAGATATAAACGCCAATGCCGCTGATCTTATCCGCTGTTGCTAAAATATCGCAAAGCTGTTTCTTTTACCATCCAGTCACGATGATTGTGGCTGTGGGACACCTACATTTTGAAATAAAGTTGAGAATAACCAGGCACAGAGAATTTATGAAAGATATTATATCGGCTGGATTACTGCAGCAGCATAGAAGAGTTTTCAGGGTAGCACATCAAATGGCACAGTGACTCGCAACGCCTATCGTGTATGCTGCTTCTGGTATTTGGATGAAGTTGACTGCGAGATGACAAGTTTACCAGTAAGCATGCAGAGGGTCCTTGCGCGTGCGCAAACTAACATGCCGTGTATTATGCTCATAATAAATCAGTCGAGTAAGCAGTCTGCTTGATACTGGTGATACTGCATTGAACAGGGCATTAATTTTCTCATCGCAAGTAAAATCCGAGTGCCTCAAATGACAGCTATAGTTTTGAGGCGAGGCAGGTGTATAAATTATTGTAAGATCTGCCGTTGCGGAGAGACTACAAAGCGGTGATCTTTAAGCCCTCATGATCCGCGCAAATATCCAACGTAGTATCTAGGCAGCTGCAATACACTAATATGGTGGTGAAAGCTATCTATTTTGCCGCTATTGCCACGGTGCTAACAGGGTTAGTCCAAAATGTTGATGCAGCATGCAAATGTGTAGGTAACATGGCCCTTCGAAGCGTGTATTTCACAATCCACATGTTGGAAACGAGACTTTTCTAATGTGATAAAATCTACGTAGCTATACGGTGACCGTTGCTGGCCGTCCGACCAGGCATGGGCGTCACTGAACAATACATTGTCTGGAAATCTGATCAGAACCGTTCCAGTCGCAGCACCGTGCTACCCTGGGCCTCATCAAGATGCAGAGGCTTGTGCCTTCATTCAGGCAAACTTCCACGACTCAGCATTTCATGCAAAATTTCCAGGCGGCTATGATTTCCCACATGAGTGGTCATGCCATGTTCCGGGACGAAATTCTTCGACATGCTCTCTCGGGGACACTGCTGTATATAGCATCAATGCCACCACACCCGCCGCCATCAGCGCGGGGTTGAAGTTTGCTGCCAGGTATAACATTCGTGTTTCCGTCAAGCAGAGTGGTCATGACCTCCTCGGTCGTTCCAGTGGAAAAGGAGGCCTGCTGATATGGACTCACCATCTGCGAGATGATCCCACCAAGGCATTGGAATTTAGCAAGACGTATGTTCCCACGGAATCATGCGCCGATGTCCAATTAGGCGGTGCTTTCTACTGGGGCGGTAGCGCCGCGCGCATTGGCGGAGGCTTCACCTGGGGAGATGTTTATCCAGCTGCTCACGACAATGGTGTTGTCGTCGTGGGCGGTACCTGTCCCACAGTTGGAATTATCGGTGGATATCTCCAAGGTGGTGGACATGGAGCAGCAATGCATGAATATGGCCTTGGATCTGACCAGGTCCTGGAATTTAACGTCGTTCTGGCCGATGGCTCAAAGGTGTTAGCCAGCCCATGCTCCAACCCAGACTTGTTCCAGGCTCTTCGTGGCGGAGGTCCCAGCACATACGGCATCGTCACGAGTGCAACGGTCCGCACATATCCAGAGACCCCCATGGTCGGGCTTATCTTGCAAATCATACCACAAGAGGGCACCGATGACTTGGACGCCTTTCTTGATGCTATCACTACCTGGTATCAACAAATACCCGCTCTTTTGGATGGTGGCGTGCAAGGCTACGCGGGATGGGCGGCATGGGATGGAAAGTCATCCCTGGGGCCACCGTCTCGTATGCTTCAGCAGGCCGCGGGTGTTTTCAACCAAACACTCGAAGAGGTTCAGAGAACAATGAAGCCAATCATGGAGAAGCTGGCAGTCTTCAAATCCAGGGGAATTAATGTTTCAGTTGATTACCTGACTTTCCCCGACTACTACGCATACTTAACCGGACTGATGCATCATGACGCGGAGGTTGGTGGAGGTATCCTCATGTCTTCTCGCCTGTTCGGGGAGAAGCATTTAGCCAATGTAACGGCGGTACGGCAAATGGTCGAAGCAATTGCCGGTCTACCGGGACAGAATACATCGGCCGTTATTGACATGACTGGCGGTGGTGCCGCGACCAAAGATTTACCACTCTCAGGTGCCAACCCCGTGTTCCGCCGAGCGCTGTTAATAAACATTGTCTCGCGCAACTGGGATAGCCTGACACCATATGTAGATATTGCGGCTGCTCAAAGAGATGTCACATACCACAAAGGCAAGGCCCAAGTAGCTTTTGCCCCTGATACTGGTTCATATCTGAACGAAGGCAACTGGCTTGATCCTGACTATCTAACCAACCAGTTCGGGGCCATTTTACCTACCCTTGAGGCTGCGAAGAAGAAATACGACCCTACAGATCTCTTTTATTGCCCTACTTGCGTGGGTTCCCAGCATTGGAAGGAAGAGGAAGATGGTCACTTGTGTACGGTTAAGGGGAGCTGGTGGCCGTTCACTAGGCCTGTAGACTGGGCAGAAGAGTTGTGATTTGCCGTTGAATGTCCGGATACCCTAAATTTATAGAGGAATTGGAAACTTAATAGTCCATGTTCATAAATATGCATACATGAGGCAGCTGGATAATATACATGTGCGTGTGTAAGTGTGTGTTTAAAAAAACCCCCCCCAAAGAAAGCTCTTCGACTGGAATACAAAATTTCAACTCTACATCTTCTAACTCGTTCCACGTAGGCAGTGAGTTGCTCTATTATGTAGGAAAAAAGAAAAAGATTTATAGCATTCAACTCTCCTGAACCGCAGCATCGACATTAATGACCATCATACTGTGTACTTGTGATCTGGATCTGCATCGTGCGGCCTTTCCTGAAATGTCATGTCGATGCTAACAGTCTTCTTGATGCCCATTATCCTTTCTTCGCTTCCTTCGCTCTTATAGTTTGTCTCCAAGTCGTCCATACCATCATCAAATTCACCACGCCTCTTCGAGCGGTTGGATTGACTGTTCCAATTGTTTGATCGAGCGCCTTCGCCGTGAACACCATCACTTAACTCGTACGAACGGTCATGTTTTGTAGAGCCAAACAGGAAGGGGATGAATCGAGCCAGCGGCATTCTCAGCGAAGGAGCGCAGGCACAAATCACGCCGACTGTGGCTTCTACTTGAGTCCAGATGACTGATGTTCCAGTTGCCCAGGTAAAGTCCAAGATAAAAGTGGCATTGAAGTTGAGACTAATCAACCGTTCGATACTAGTGATGCATACACTGAGAGATGTATTAGAAATGCGAGACGAGAATTATCTGGAATACTCACAATGCTCCAAGGACAAAGACAGCGATGACGCTGAGCTTTGCTCGACGATTCATCTGTAATTTTAAGATTACAGGAATTGGCAAGACGAGAACGACAACGTCCATAAAGGTGTTCCATCCTGACTGGCCGTACCAAAACGCTTTAATGTTGATGCTGGTCCAAAATTAGCCGTACATTACCACTAACACGACCAAGATGACTGACCAATGTCCGGGTATAGTCTTGTCCCAAGAGTACTTAACCGGAGTGCATTGAAAGATTGTGGTAAAACTGAGGGCAATCAAGGCGCATCCTATCTGAATAATAAGGATCCAGCAGATAATTCGAAACTTTTTCTGCGGAAAGATGTCGAGATATAAGAAGAGAAACGATAATTTTGTTATTGCGACGGTGTTCTTGACAAAGCACTGAAAAATGAAAAAGTATAGCAACGAGTGGTATCGTTGTTCTGCGTTGAGATAGGGGGCGTGATGTCCAAAGCCCCAGTTCAAAATGGCTGAAATGTTCAGTTAGCAGCAGAACACGATTAATACGGCACGAAACAGTCCTCACCAACTGTTATACAAGCTGTTTGAATGATGTTAAAAATCTGTTTATGAGTTAGCCGCATAGAAAAGACATCTGTGCAAACGGCATATTACCAAGCAGATGACAACGCAAACATCGGCCTTGTTCAGCGCGCCGCCGCCATTTTTGATGCACCGCCACCATACACGGAATCCAACAATAACCGTCGCAAGGACGAGTAGAGGTATATTCACGTATATAAAAGTGTATCCATTTTTCGTGTCTGGGCCGTTGGGCACAGTGACTGGTGTTGCCGTCATAATATTGGCTGGATGCGAGAACAATGAAAAGACAAAAGAATGATAATATGATGAGAGGCCAGCGATACCGATCTCAGGTATTGCTACAGCCTATCATACTGGTTCGCTGTTAGGCAAGGGTTCGACGATTGAATCGCACTCGCAGCAATCAATCTGACAGAGCCCACTATCTATAAGGAATCGACGGCGTTGGACAGCGAGACATTGCTCTTCCGCTAAGCTCATCCTTGATCCTGGCTTCACTAGATGAGGTGGACCAAGCTTCGTCCGAATCCGTGGATGTCCCAGCCCCAAGGGGCGCCCTAGCATTGTTCCAAGATACAACAACTCCTACTACGACAGCCTTGTTAGTGGCGGAGATCAGATGTAATCTAACTCAAAACGTACGGTAAGCCATAAAATGGGCAGGATGTTTAAGTCCCCAACGCGTGTGAAGTCGTAGACATCTGGTTTAATGCAGAAAGGTTATCTTACATTATGCTGCTGTCCGCAAAACGATATCTCCCATCATACAGCTGCTAATATTATAGCATGAGAAGCATATCGCTGATTGAACTTGTCCATAAATTGTATCTAACTTGCAGCCGCAGCTGCTGATGTGTCGACTCTGGTCCAACAGCATATTATACGAGGCAGCATGCTGTGATGTGCAGTAACTGCACTTGCAGGCTGCTATTAATGCCAACAAGGGATCTTGTAGGCACAACCCGCTGCCGGGTGTTATCCGGACCGGTGGCTGAAACATACCCCAGGGGGGGTGGGAGTGCGGTGTTCCTCCTGTCCATCGCCCTGGCTGCGAAAAAGGGGCTAACGCATGGTGATATCTCAGCCAATTGTCCTACAGTGGCTTGAATGGTCACTGACCGACATCTGATAGGTCTCGAACACTTCTTTATTGGCAATGGTGGCTGAAAAGCTGCAACCAATGTGTAACTCATTCAGGTAGCATTACGAAAGCTGGATTCAGCCGAGGAGATCCTTACAAGGTGAGCCAATATTGAGTATGCCAAGATTGAGTATGCACTGTGGTATAACTGCTGTGTTGGCCTTAAAAATAAAACACAATTACGTGTGTAGTCATTTCTCAGTTGAGAGATCATTGTTAAGATTACGAGAGCCAAAAGATCGGTGCCCACGAGCAAGAACCACTTGTAGAATGTGACAGGAACTGGGCTTTGTTCAATAAACTGTCACTACCAGTTGACAAGTCCATGCGTAGCAACAGGAATGTTACAGTCTAATTAGTTAATGTTTATGCCGTTTCATGCTATCAATGTTGTATTGCAGCAGCGGAACGCCGAAACTCCGTACATACTGAGTAACAGCCACAGTAAAAATTATGATTTCTGATGGATTTTGTGCTTCAAAATCCTGAACACTTTCGTGGCTCTGGCTTGGTATTATTTCGACAAGAGGTAGACTTGTCCAGTGGCAATCACAGGACAGGAAGAAGGTTTCAAGACGAGGGTGCTGCTTCAGCCAGAGCGCCTTAGCTAACGAATCCGAAATCCATTGCTACATGAGCTGAAGAATTAGTGGGATGAAAAGATGAATAGAGCCTGAGCTTGACTTATAACGGCATAGAGGGGAGAAAATTTCCCATGCAATACGACTCTACGGTATGTGTGTTGGTTGCAAGTATAGAATTCTGAAGTCCGTCCCTTGCTAGTGTAGACGCGTGTCTGGACCAAGCCGCCATGGATGCTTGCTGTATGCAGCACGCCCTTTTCGTCTTGCTCCCCCTGCGATCAAGAAATCCTGTGCCGAATGGCCTGATCTCGAACACTTGTTATATTATGCTATCGCCTCTCCTGTTGATTATCACATTCAAAAGAAAGGAGTCCGACCAGCCATGTGCCTACGTGTGTTTATTTGAGCCCATTTCTACCACGCGCTGTGGTTTACGAACATGTGTGTGGGGACTTCTTTTCCACGTAACCCGGCATTTGGCCAACTCGTACGAGTTCGGAATACAGACAAGACCTAAAAATGCCTCTCCAGTGACATAGCGTTACACAGGCTTCGTAATGATGCTAGTACGAGTACTACTGTACAGTAGGCGAGCTGTTACTACTATACCAAAAAGTAATGCCTCCTCCGCACCCCGTTGGTCTCGGTAGATGAGAGGTACAAATAAGATGGTGTGTAGATATTTTGTCAGGCCCCACTCGCGGAAGCAAGGTGGCAGACCAAGATTTCGTGAAGAGGGGTCCTGTTCCAGGGTCCAGGTGACAGGGTCACGGCCGAGAGCCTGTGAGGACACTCCGTGATGCCGCCGGCTCTGAGCTAGGGCCAGACCTTGAATCTTCGCAACATAAACTTCTTTTGTAGCGCTGCGGATTCCCCCACAACGCGCCAGGCAATTTCCTCCCGGCCGTGGTCTCGCACGGGCCGCGCCCACCGGGAATCCCATCCGTTTGTGATTCGACAGGGGCCCCTTGCCCCGGCCTAGTATCCCCATCCGCGACGCAAGCGTGACATTCCAGGAATTCTGTAGCTGAACCAACAACCAAAGTTGTGGAGAGAAAGTGAGGTAATCCGCGATGAGTTTGCCGGCTTGGTCGCGTGGATGTGGATGAATCTGGCTCAGCACAGTGTGTGATCACTGGCTGGGGTTGGCCGAAATGGGCTTCTTGCAACGGCGGCTGTAGGAGAAGCTACTGGTACGAGGGGGGTTGGTATCAAAGGTCAAGTCTTCTTTAGGCAGCGCACATTCTGTTCTTCTTCGATTTATTTTCTACAACTACACACCCTGTCAAGACGCGGCAGAAGTGTTCCCAACCATACGCAGCAGCAACACACACGGAACACAATCATGGAATTAGACGCAGAGGTCGCAGCAGAAAAGCCTTTGGGCTTAGTCTCGATGTCACCCTCTGACACAACGACTGCGGATGCAGCAGAGTCCCTCTCCAGTGCCGAGTATCGTAAGCTTATCTGGAAACTCGACGTGCATCTCCTGCCACCACTCTTTGTATTGTGGTTCATCTCCTTGATCGACCGAGTCAACATTGGCACGGCGAGGATCCAGGGTCTTGAGAAGGACCTTGGGATGAATCCTTTGACCAACCAGTTCAACATTGCAACCGGTAAGTCTTGCGCCACAAAAGCCGGACATTGTTGTATCTAACTTGTGTTTCCCTAGTTGTCGTTTTCATTGGCCTCATGCTGGCAGAGGTAGTCACGTCCAACCAACCAACATCAATTTATCTCTTACTCACAAGCGAGGACAGGTTCCAAGCAACTGGCTGGTCAAAAGATTCACACCGTCTACCGTGCTCTGTGGTGAATGCATAATTCTCGGTAAGTGACACAGTCGATCCGATTGACGAGGTGCTCATATCGGGTAGGGATCTTCACAATTGTTCAAGGCCTGCTCAAAAACTTTGGCGGTCTCGTTGCTATACGGCTTATCATTGGCATCTTAGAAGCGGGACTGATCCCTGGTTCCATCTTCTTGCTGTCAGCATACTACCCAAGATACGAGCTGCAATGGCGTGTGAGTATGCTCCATGTGGGCAATGCGCTCTCCAACGCCGTCGGTGGACTGTTGGCCTATGCTGTCGCCAGCATCCATTCATCAAATGGATGGCATGGATGGAGATGGATCTTTGTCATTGAGGGCTCGATCACAATTGCCCTCACGCTATTCTGCTGGCCCTTTATGAACAATTGGCCAGCTACAGCGAAATGGCTCAAGCCGAGCGAGAAGGCCATCTTGGAAGAACGCATTCGTCTCGACGGTATCATCGGCCGTATGGATGTGTTGGATCGAAAGGCTGTCATCCGATGCCTCACAGATTGGAAGATTTATCTCAGGTAGAGTACTTTCGGAGCGGGCTGCATAACATAATTGTGCTAACATAAAGCTTTAGTGCTTTCATCATTGTAGGCGTCATCTCGAGCGTTTACTCATGCACTCTGTTTGCCCCAACGATCGTCTCAGTTCTCAAGCCTGGATCCTCTCCGAAGAAAATCCAGTCCCTGGTGATTCCAATCTTCGTTGCAGCGTCAGCCACCACCCTGGCGTGTGCATACATCTCAGACAAATTAAAACACCGCGCCGGCGTCGCCCTGGCAGGCTGTTTTATTGCAATCATTGGCTATATCATTATTCTCAATCAGGAGCACGTTTCGGTAAATGCACGATATGGAGCGTTGTATCTCATCGCTTCTGGTTCCTTCGCGGCTTTGCCTGGAGCTTGGATCCTGCTTTTGAACAACGTTTCGGGATCTTACAAGACAGCCTTTGCCATGGGTATGGAGATTGGTCTGGGCAACGGTGGCGGATTTGTTGCGTCGTTCTCTTTCCAATCCAAAGCGGCCCCTTTCTACTGGACAGGATTCAGGACTACCTTTTCCCTTATGTGCATGGCAATTGGACTAATCTGTGTTTATGTGGCTGGCCTCTGGTACGAGAATCGGCAGAAGCGATTGGGAAAGCGAAACCACCTTTTGGAGGAAGAGGGTGATAATCTGGGAGACGCCCATCCCCATTTCATCTACACATACTAGAGCTGCAAACCGTTGGGATCAGTACGAATGGGCTATTTGCCAGTAGGAAATGTTAGACGCCTTCTGAATTGGTGCGATATTTTGTCATTGCTTTTCTAATTATAATCACTTTTACTTCTCTATAGCGAACTCAGAATATATCAACCTTAGAGTGCGGATCAACAGAGGCCCTGAAACGGGTACCACAGTGTCCTCTCCCTTCACAACACTACGCAAGTAGGTAATCCTCAGCATAAGCGGCCAACCACTCTTGAATACGGCCAGTCCAGTGACCATAAGTAACTGTGCCATTTAGTGCATGGTCAGCCATGCTAGATGAGCATACAGGGGTCAGTTTGCCGATTCAACCCTTCTTTGATACGGATGCTACGGTGACAATACCAGGGAACAAATTATGCCAGCGTCCGCGGAGTATTATACGGAGATATTTTTCAAATGCCGCTGTGTCAGCACACCCCAGTACGTCTCAATTCTTTCTTTGCTCCTTAATTCTTCAAATGGGTGGATAAGTCATTGTATGGTTGCTCGTGCTCCAAAGAGGCCTTGAGACGTCACGCTTTAATGAACGGGAGTAGCCGGATACGTGTAAACCATGTTGGAAGAGGGGAACCAGTTCAAATTTGGAAGCTTTTGCGATTCCTCTCAATGATGAACTAATGGAATACACCGACCGGAAGTACCCCTTTTTACCAAACCTCAGACCATATATCAGCAATGAAAAGTCTAGAAGCCTGGATTCGGTTCAATAATCCGGAAAAGGCTGATGCAGCATACTTAGAGGATGTGGCAGGGTGGATGTGCCTGTTACCGGCCGAACGGCTCAGCGTAAGATCAACCAAATGCATCAAAATCTCAATCTAGGCACCAATACTGAGCACAGTGCATGGTGAGCAAAGTAATACTGCTGGCAAGAGCGTATTGTGGTAGGGGTTCTCAGGCGAGGCTTCTGGGCATATTATGCAGGGGTACATATAACAGAGGTTTCTACTCCGTAGCATTCCGTGAATGGATATCACACCCGGGCTCGTGCCCCGCCTCACGAACCACTGCACGCTAGTATCGTGCAATTCATTGTGACCGGGACAAAGCGTGTGCTTCCCCGAAGGATTGTTAGCCGTAGATAAGACGAGACCTAGTTCCAAGGTTACACTCAGCTAGTTTTCTCACACTTTGGAAACGCCGCTACCTGTCTACTAGAACTCCGGCTCACGATTTTACGGCTTACCTCATTGGCAGCATATCAAGGAAATCTGTTTCATTTAGTCACGGTTGTACTGTTCAGCGTTATTGCAAGAGAAAATGGGTTCCGTACAAGATCGAGAGCCTATTGATATAGCAATCGTCGGTGGTGGGATTGGCGGGCTCTCTTTAGCTATTGGCTTGCAACAACATGGCCATATCAGAATCAAAATCTATGAGGCTGCCTCTAAGTTCTCCGAGATTGGGGGTGAGTACCAGCCCTGTACCGTGAAAGAGACTTGATGATTGGATTACGGTACTTCTTACGTGTATGAGTGACCGTCACTGAAACATGACAGCCGGCGTTTTCTTTGGTGCCAATTCTATTCGGGCTATGAGCCTTATACACCCGACTGTCGGAGAGGCGTACGCTAGAATCTCGACGAGCGTGGGCTGGGAGTCAAAGAAAGATACATACTTTGATTTTATACTTGCACACGAGCTTCATGGCCTACCTACTGGGACCCACATCATATCTCCCAAACTCTCGGCAACTGAGCGCCACAGCACGGCTCACCGTGCCCATTTCGTGGACGAGCTCATCAAACTCGTGCCTGGAAGCATGGCCGAGTTTGGCAAGAGGTTGACGGACCTTTCACGGGATGAGAATAGAGGCAAAACTATACTCAAATTTGCCGACGGCACTACCGCAGAAGCAGACGCGGTTATTGGATGCGATGGCATTCGGTCCGTATGTAGGGAGTTTGTGCTCGGAAAGGGCAATCCCCTCTCCCAGCCAACGTTCACAGGGAAGCATGCCTATCGCGGACTGATACCAATGGACAAAGCCATTGCTGCCATAGGAGAAGAAAAGGCCCAGAACCGCTTCATGTTTATTGGCAAAGGGGGGCATGTGCTCACTTTTCCCGTCGCTAATGGCGATGTAATGAACGTCGTTGCATTCAGCACTACTAAGAGTGGAGTGTGGGAGGGCGAATGGGTTAAGCGAATGGAACGAAAAGATTTAGCAGCCGACTTTGGCGGCTTTGGGGAGGAATGCCAAAAGATATTTTCGGTATGCATGATCAATGAAGCAGTGATTAAAGTGAAGTTCAGTGTACTGACTTGGGATTTAGCTCATGGAGAGCACCGATCACTGGGGAATCTTCGATCTTTCCCCCGAATTCCCAACGTATTCATCCCAGGACCTCCGCCTCCTGCTCCTGGGCGACAGCGCACACGCATGTGCTCCTCATCAAGGGGCCGGTGCCGGCCAAGCATTGGAAGACGCGTATATCCTCTCTCACGTCCTCGGCGAGTGTCGCTCGTCATCTGATCTCCTCGCCGCATTCAAGGCTTACGAGAGTGTGCGTATGCCACGGGCCAAATTTGTCCAGATCCATGGACGTCGACAGGGAGAACTCTTGGATCTGCAGAGACCTGATATAGGGGACGATCTTGAGAAATTAAAGGCTGTTATTGATGTCCCAATCAGAGAGATTTGGAACTGTGATTTGGGTGCAGAGTTGGAGAAGGCATTGACAACAATGAAGGCAGAGTTGAACAAGGGGGAATCAGAGAAGCAAACAGTTGTGTGAGTCACACTTGATCAACAACATGCCGTATAGATTTACCAAATGGACAGAGGAGAAAAGTCTTGTGAACTCTAGCTGTGAAGACTCACCAATGAACCAAAAGAAAGCAAGCAACCCTCGCGGATTTTAACATTATTTATCCCGCAATACCATCTCTCCTCTTCTTTATGCATCTCAAATGGCTATCTTGCCATTTTGCCATTTCTGACGCTACGCCACTCTCTCACTTCTAGCTTTCTCGCAATTTGGTGGGCCTCTTTCATGCGTCGCTGTCATTGAACCCAACCTCGAAGCACCACTCCCATCTTGGAAGCAGAGGCAAATATTAGATTGAGTCTCCAAAAACTTGCCGCGAGACTGAATCTCTACTTACCTCTAACAGGGTACTAATCTGGGGTTAAATTCACAACGCGAGTTATGAGGTTTGCGAACAGAAGATGTGGCGGTTTCCAAGACTCCGTTGTCAGTATTACAACACGGGACTTTTTTGACAACTTGCCCAATCGCTCACTAACAGCAAATAGTGGTCTATTTAATAGAGGATATGGACTTGCTATATAGCTTACTCAAGCGTTTTCCAGAACTCCTCAATTAACTTGGCGACCTCTGGAACCTTTTCTCGTACAACAGCATGTCCAGCTTGTGGTACGACCACATAATTCTTCATCCCAACGTTGAGCAAATCCTTTCCGCTGACTATATCGTCCAACTCTCCAAGGATACAGAAAGTTTTAATACCTGTGTTCGCTGCTTTCAGAAATTCGTCGTCATTGTCTAGAACCCCGCCATCTCTGAATATGGCTACTACACTCGCTGCGTGGCCCTCATGGTTCTTCATTTGCCAGTCTCTGACTGCCTCAGCGACCACCTCACCTTTGTCAACTCTCTCTTTCCAGTCGGCCGGGACAACTAGGTCTCCGCCCTCTAGGAGTTGCAGAATCCACTGTTTCGCCTGCTCTTCTATGCCTTCGCCGCCACGCAAGTAGTTTCTGTGTAATTCTTCAAACTCTCCTCGCCGGATAAAACCTGCAGGTGCAACAAGAGCCATGGAAGCCACACGCTCTGGCTTTGCTGCCGCAAAACTTGCAGTTGCGGACGCGCCAAAAGAGAAGCCCACCATATGAGCATTCTCCCACCCGAGGTGCACCATTACAGATTCCAGTAGACTGTGGAATAGAGCTGCATCGTGGGCTACTAGTGGGGTGTCTGTGAGCCCATGGCCCCAGAGGTCAACAAGTACGCATTTGGCAAATGGAAAACGTGCAGAGAGAGCGCTTGCTAGTGGGTGCAGGCCAATTGCAGAGGTCTGGATGCCATGCACAAAGAGGACGCGGGATATCGCATTTGTGGCATCTGCTGGCGGGGTGGACGAGGGTGGCAACTCATAGATTGCGGCTCTTCCATTCGGTGTTTGCAGAAATGATGCTTGAGGCATTAAACTGCCAAATGTTGCAATGAAGGCGCTTTCAGATGGTGCAGATATCGATCGCCTCTCGTCAGGCGGCGGAACACCGGGACGCGGTAATACTAATAAAGGAGTTGACATGGCTATATGGATCTGGTGATAGCCGCGTGGAGTTGATAGAATGTAGAAATTTAGACGTTGGGTGTAGAGGAGCAACTCGTCTTGAGGGATACCGAAATATATTTAGTAGCGATTTCTGGCCAAAGCAAAAAAGACGCTTAGCAATGGAGCATCGTGCATAATAGATGAACTTACGTAAAATTCGTTACGAATAAGTTTACACTTATGGAAATATAGGTAGTGTTTAGATCACAAATTTCGTCCGTACGATGGTAGTTTATTGCATTATCCCACAAATAAATGAGCGGTCTTGCACGGAGTTTTGAGTGGGGGAGCAAGAGGAATTAGGGAAGCGAAAAGAGAAAAGATAAGAAAAAAGAGCCAAGTACAGGAAGCCCGGCAAAGTAACGTCAATTTTTAACGGGTCTATCTATTATTATCTATGAACCAACAATTAAACATATAGTCTGCTGATGAACTTGGCACTTTGCTTATCGACAAACTACCTGCGCAGGTCTAGTGATAGCCAGAGGGCATTCTTTACTAATCGCAGCATATGGTTGCCTGCAACGCCGTCATGGGTAATGATCTTTCATCTTCCTTCGATGCTAGATCAATTCTAACAGAAAGCCAGTGGCAAACGAATTTACCAATGCCGGAACCCACAATGATACAAATGATAATATAGCCATTGAAGTACATGGCAAGGAGCATGATTACATAGGCTGCTCCAAAAGTAATAGCATGAATGATCGCGCGTAGTAGCTGCTGAACAGAATTGCTTGAGAAGAGGTGGCTCATTCCCGGGCCTCTCTAATCACTAGATCACTAGCCACAGCAGCTTGCTGGCGCCACTGTCGAACCTTACTCGGGGTCAATATGCTCATATCTAACTTATATCTAGTTCAATAATGATTTAACTCTAAAGCATACATTACTCTCAAATTATGCTCACGAAGCTGTCTAAAAACGCAATAACTCGTTGCATCTGCTCAAAATGAAGTTGATCGTACGCGTGTGTCTGGAATACATACCGCTCTGGATGCTCAACACATCCAGAATCTCAGCGATGCAACGCACCTCGTGCAACATTGGGGGTATGCAGATCGCGCAGTGCCTTGCACTAACGATAAAGGCTCATGCGAATACTTAGATCTGGTCCACTCGGCACACGATCTAAGTATTCTCTATGCGGGCATTTTGGGGATAACAGTTGCGGGCATATTGCTCTGTTGGTCATTGCTCCGCATGTATAACTTGCCTTCGCACACTCTACCTAAACCACCCACAACTATAGAGCCAGCGTCTGTAAGATTTCGTCGTACTTTCGGATCTGCTATCAGACATTTTCTCCTCCGAGACTTTATTCGCTCAATATTCGGGCGCACCACTCGCTTACAGGTCACTGTTCTCTTAAGTCTCATTGGCTATTCCATCATCTGGTCCTTTGTTGGTCTTACATATCAGACCTGAGTGATACCCGTCAAGAATCTCCCAGGCGTTTATAATACCCGCACTACACTTGGTCCATGGTCCGACCGTGTCGGTGCCTAATATGGAGTATCAAGGAAACACGAGATCTGAAATGGGTCGAAACAGAGCTGAACGTCCTTCAACAAGTTCTTGAGGACATGAATCTCGACATCAATATCTTCGCCACTCAGGGCATTGCAACGAAGATCGAGTCGAGTGGAAATGAGCTTCATCCCGCTGATACTCAAGTGAAAGAGGTAACAAGTGTCGAATCATCTGGCGCGGCAGATAGCAGGTCCTCGAGCCTATACCTACATCAAAGCGATGGGATCAATGGCCATCGGCGCCCAGATGTTGCTATATTAACTGGCGACTTCCTAGAGAGCACAATTGATGGACCAACCATCGTATTTTCTAGTGGTCTGGGAGTAATGATTAGCGACGTTCGTGGGGCTGTCGCAGGCTTTAATTCTCCCAGTAGAGTATGGTGTGGACAGCAACAGTACGACTTAAAATTTGTTGGCGAAGATCGCATGGAGATTTACCAATTCCGAATCGCATTTTCAACTTCTCAAATAACAAAATACATATAGATAGTAGGTCAACCTACGAAAAGGACACTTCGTCCGGCAAGATTTTCTTCAGCCTGACAAACGATAACGATAAGATCCAAAGACGCTGCAAATATTGACTTTTGTGCTCAATTACTTATACTAAACAAATAGACATTGAAGATCATGCTCTTCAAATGCCTTCGCATCTTTCCTCCAAGCGTTAAGCAAGACGTCTCTTCCGATCTTGGCAATATTCTGACCTTCTTCTGGTGTCCCCCATCCAGGTGTCGTAGATCCAATGCATATCAGGTGAGCACCGACATGAATGAGCACGCGGAAGATAAAATTAGTATCAAGCTTGCCGTATCCCTCCACAAAGCCGCGAATAATCCAGAGGGCAGCGTCTATATCCTTGTATAGTTTCAGCTGCCATAGTTCGGCAATCAGCTGGCCGAGGTCTTCAGCTCGTACACCGACCTGCGCCATTTCCCAGTCAATAATGCGAACTGGAACCAGCTGGCCATCTGCAAAAGTAATGTTTGGTAGCAGCACACTGTAAGTAATAAAAAGTCAGTTCTCATCGTAAGGGCGAGACGTTGCATGAATCATGTTGCACTCTCAACTTACTTGCCGGTCCAAAAGTCACCATGGATTGCACTGAGTTGGCTCTCATTTGCCAGCTCAGCCGTGGCCATCTTTACAATCTCCTGCAAAACGTCCTTGTACTCCTGCAGAAGGGTTGGGAACATGTTCACCCTTCCAAGCAATTGGTCATAATTGATGAGCTTTTTGATGCTCTGCATGTCTGTATTCTGTGCGAACAGATCACGCAGGCCCTGCTGCTCTGGCTGGTCGCTCCAACTGTGGAATTCCCACAGCCACCGACCTAAGCCCTGTCCAAGTTGAAGGCATTGTGCTTTAACTGCATCAGAAGTAGCAGATTGATAGTGGCGGAGAGCATAGTCTTTGAGATTGACAGCATTAGACACGTATTCCTGAATCTGAGTACTACTTTCAGGGTTGAAGTGGTACAGTTTTGGAGTCCCAATTTCGTATGTCGACGAAATCACGTGCGGAAATTGTGAGAGGAATCGTAGGCCTTCCTCTTCAATGTTCTATTGATACAAAAATGCACACGGATTGAGTATTAGTACTTGAGCTTTTCTAAGTGATGTAGAAGAGCGATGGGAGAACTCACGCATCGAACCATTTTCAGCTTGAAGTCAGGGTGTTGGGCAACATATGCTTCGCCATGTTTCAGCACAACCTCGGACACACCGTCTGGCAGAGGCTTCTGAAGTTTGGCGTGGTAAATGAAGTTTGCAGTCCCCCCAGACAGAGGTGTGAAAGACGATACAGCATAGTCTGTACCTTCCAGCTCTTTTTGCACCGTCTCCTGGATGTGTTTATTCGTCTCTTCTGCCGACATGATTGAGACCCGGAGATTTGATGCGACAGTCTAAACAAATTATAAAGGCGGCAGACTATCTATCGGGAGTGTGTGCGTGAGTTGTTCAAAGAATTGCCCTTCAATAGAAGAAGTGGAAAGATATCGGAACAAAGGGCAAGGTTATTGTATAGGTTCCTTCCCCAATAATAAATACTGGTAGTACCTACCTACCTATATACTCCCTAATCTAGGTCGGTAGGAAGTTCAAAATGTACTCCGTACCGAATGAGCTTACACATGTACTACGTTCTCCATACAGCTAGGACGTAATTGCAGCCTTTCGCCGGTGAGTCAGAGCTTTAAATGTCTCAAATCTGGAATGGTCTGCAGCGTGTGGCAAGTCTCTTTCGATGTCCTCAAATGCTATATTAAACATCCATCAAATACACTCCCCGGTTCAGAAAAAGAATTCTCTAGCAGAAGATCTGATGCTCTCTTTAGAGGTTACAGTTTTTTCGCAAGTAGCTGCGCGTACATCACTTTGGGAAACCCTAGCCCGGCATGTGACGGAGGAATAAACGATCAATGGATCTGTTACCCCGCCTTCCAAAGGGGATTGCTGTAGTTGAGCCAAGTCCCTGTTGCGACAGTCCCAAGTATATAGTACCATATTCCCGTGCACTTTAGCTAGCGTTTTTAGGTATACAGCACTCGAGTGTGGCTCCAAAACACGCTCCTCAATACCTGCTAACTCGTAGCGCCATCTCATTGTTGTGAGGGGCCAATGAAGCCAAATCGACCCCACAGAGAAAGGAAGGATAAACAGCCCGCGTGAATGTTCGAGAAAACAAGAAAACTGTAGGTAGGCTTCAGATCACACTTAGTGTAATGAATTTGAAAAGGATCGATATGTTTATTCAACGCCTGTAATGGAATCTCCTCTCATCGGGGAACGCAGCTTGATGGGCAAGTAGAAGGACATATTTAGACTAGGCCGGGAATTTGATGCCCATTTGAAGCGTTGACTCAGAGAGATCTAAGGCTAATGCACACGCCTTACTGTATGTACGTTAATCATACCTTGCAGGGCTTGACCGAAAAAAATTCTACTACAGTCGTATCATACAGATCCAATAGTTTTGTCGTTTTGTGATCTTATGGCTATATTGCGAGGCAAACATCTTGTAGCTCTATGTTGTTGTGGATTTAGCTGCAAGTCATCAACCAAAGCTAAGGTACTTTTTACTACCGTACTACTCTGCTGAGGACCCTCTCCGATTACCGGGTAGCTCAAGTGCGATTAGGAATACCAACTCATCGATTGGGAAGGATTGCAGAGTCAGAATTGGAAGAGAAAAATGGATAGATGAATCTTATACATAGATCAAATCGCACGCGCTGCTGTGAATATCCGGATATTACAGCCAGCTCAAGTTATCGGCGTGCGCCGCTTAGCCCGCCGCGGAACGAGTTAACCATCACGATATTCATTCCCAAGTCCTGATGCTGATATTCTGGGAAAATATTACTATGATTCGGATATTCATACTATAACGTATAGATTATTATGTATATTAGAGGGAAAATAATTAATATTGGCCCGACTACTGCATTATCATCTTTCAAGATGCTGATTATGAGTGTGTTACACTAGACCACTGCTTACTCCAACCAGAACGTCTTCATAGCCCTTGGCTCAACCGTCACCTTGAGGCTGCTGCCGCTAATTTTGTACCGACTCTGCAAAGTAACGTTGTGGCTATTATCGGTCAAGTATTCGCTCAATTTTCTCTTTTTGATGCCCTCCAGATCGATAGTCAAGTCGTAAGGGAAGTGAGCTGCATTGATGACGGGGATTGCCACAGTACCATTTTTGTTGACATAGGCGGTTACATAGACGTTTTCTACGTCGCTTGTTGCATCAATGCGTACAGAACCTGGTCTAGCAAATCGGAAATATTGTGCAAAAGCCCAGAGTCGAGATGATACTTCGTAGTTGTCGCGATCGAGCCGAATGAGAGCATTGTCGCCATTGGAGTTCTGTGCGCACCACCAGTGAGTGTAACCCGAGGTGTCGCTATTCACAAAAGCGTTGTGCATATACAATGCCCATTGCAAGCCCTCACTGACATGAGTTGTTAGCATCGACCTAGAGAGAAATGAGGACTATTTAGTCATAAAAGATACGTACGCAAGTTGGCCGCTGTAGTCCCAAGTGCTATTCCACGCACCGGTACCCTGTTTACGCGTGTGAGTAAATAGCAAAAGAAATCTTTGGGCTTTATCTTACATCAGCCCATTCTGTCATAATGTTTTGCTTTCCACCAGCGTTGAATGGGCGCTCAGGGTTACTCTGGTAGTTGTGCCACGTCTGGAACTCGGTCAGATATCACATCGATGCTTAGCTTTAAGAGGGGCGTAATGGAGAACAAACCGCAATGTCAAAAAACTTCTCTCCGCCCGCTTGCTGGAGCTCGTAGAGAATGTTTCTTTCTTGTCTTGCGCCAGTTGCATCACAGCAACTGACATCCACTTTCGGGAAAGCTTTTTTGAGTGTAGGGTATAAGACCTCCAAGAAGTCTTTAGCCTGGTATCCGTCTGACAGCATACTCTCATAGGTAAAAGGGTTGAAGTCAGGCTCGTTCCAGGCACCCAGAAGAGATACATCGATACCTTCTTCCTTATAGAACCGGACGTATTGAACGAGATAATTGGCATATGCTTGGCGCCAATCGTATTTGCAATTGGTGCCGCGTACACCACATATTTGTCCACCCAAGTTCTCTGTTCCAACCGTCTTCATACATCCAGGAGCAGACCAAGCATCGGCATAAACAAAAAGGTCGGGATTATACTTGAGAGCCGTTTTGGTGAGATTGAATTGGCAATTGTCGCTGCCATCCCAGACATAATTGAACTTGCCCTCTGGAGTGGCGGGACAAGTTGGCAAAATAGTGGTTCCCGGGGAGGATCCAATGTCGTTTCGGACAATAGACAGACCTCCAATATTTTCGTCAAAGAGGATTTGAGTGACCTTTTGTTGGTTTTCGGGCGATAAGCCAGAAGACCCAAACTGTTGACAAGCAATACCGAAAGCACCAGAACAGCCGCCTCCAATCATAGTCTGATAAGTTTGACGGGCGTTAATCTTAATATTAGCTTTGTATTGAGTGTTGGTGTTGTATGACCATGCTGAGCCTTGACCTAGCAAGGCCAAGACAACTGAGACAGTGGACATCATCTTGATTGAGGTGAGAGAGAGATTGATTGGGAAGATTGAGTATCAGCACTGCTCATCTGGATCAAAAGGGGGAAATTGTCAACTCCCAACACGTCCATTTTATGTCAACTGCTCTTTAGAACCCCCTCTCGTGATCTGACTTTGGTCTTACAATGGATACTCGTACATTTATCCGGCCACTATTCTGTACACATATTCGAATCCTTGTCGCAAGACATCGGAGGTTGAGCCATTTAGCCTTTTTATCCGCGATGACGCTTTTTGCGGAGATGAGGCAGGGGTTCAATCAACACCAAGCCAATGGCGCACACTGATTCAAGGCATCTAAAATAGTGATGAGTTTCGGTGTTGGTTAAACGGATGTATAAGAAGTCTATAATGAAGGTGTATATGATCATGATTCTCGATGACAAATATATTTGTTACCGTTGATGTCATGCGCTGTAGATATATCTGTCGGTGAGATGTCACTGAGGCATTAGCTTCAGCAGTTAACGGATTTCGGAGATTGAGTTACCTGGCAACTGGTACTACGCGCTAAAACAACCATTTCCTCTGTATGGCTATATGATGCTGCGACGGAAATAGATGCCGAACTTCTGCAAAGAAGTACTATGCCAACGAAATAGTTGGGACATTGACCAACGGGCGATGTAGTCAATGTTTGCAAACTTTAAAGTTATGACTGTCTTCATCATACAACTACTAAACGTACCTATGCGTGACAGCATGGTTGGTTCACACAGTAGAACTGAACGCGTAACTAAGTCTAGAAGAATGAAATACGTCTTGTAGCTTATACTTCTAACAATTAATGTATGTTTTACGGATATAATTCCTTATATTTTCCATCTGAATGACTTTCTCTATCCCAAAGCTCACCTATCACTTTCCTTCTTGTGACGAGTGTAGATGTCTTCCATTGGATTGCCATTGACATAAATCCACTTTTCAGCTGTCTTGCGACCGGCGCTTGGCCTCTTGTCATAAACCTTCTGTTGGCCGATGTTACCTCAATCATAGATCGGTTCCTTATTCTAGCGGGAACTATGTGATCTAGTTCCACACCATATTCAAGCACGGGTTGAGATGTCGGCGGAAGAAGTCATCGGGATACTATAGCTAGTAATGAGAGAGTAAAGCAGGTAAATAATGGCAATGTAGAGAAAGAATACGGCATGTCAACAACGCTTAAATAACCTTGGTCATTCATTACTACTTCTCCCGGGTATTTGGACAATTGTCAGTGATATAAACTTCTCCTTACTCATGCGGTATGACAATGTACGTACAGTACTCCTCGTTAGCAAGTTGAGTATTCTAAATGCTTGACAACCCCAGCATTCATAGGGGTAATGGCTCCATCGTTGCGCCGGTGCCTGTTGCAAACTCATCCCTGTATCCTGACTTCGCCCGAATAAGTTATTTTCACTCAGCGGAAGCCTTTGGAGCACCATCAACTTCATTGGCCCAGTGAATTATCTCCCCGTGCTATAACCGGAAGAATCTTATGAGAGGGGTATTCCACGATCTCGACTAATAAGAGAAAGGCGTAGTCAACGTGGATCTGTTTCCCCAGCATCGTTTATTTGATCCGAAGCCATATGCATCGTCTCGGCAAACCGGCAATGGATGGCGCTATCGGGACTTTAGCCGATGCACCCCACAAACATTGCAGATACCGCTAGACCGGGGATGCCACACTTGATGAGAATCCAGGAAGTTTTACTCATGAGACCGAACCATCATATGGTCTCAATCTCAACGCAAAGAGCTCTGTAATTCATTGTGAATCGAAAGCGATTGGTTCAAAATTTGGTGTCTTCTTTTTCTTTTTCTTTTTTCCTTCTTCTTTCTTTCTTCCTTCCTTCTTTCTTTCTTTCTTTCCCCTTGAGGTACCAGTGCAAATTGGACGTTCAAACATCGACTTCCAAATGCGTAAGATTAAAGTTCTGATACACCCCCATTCATACAATCTATCGTCTTTAATTTTATTCGAACAGTCTTTGGACGTTCAGCATCATGTTTTCATTTTAATGTGAGATCATCATTTTACAAGCAGCCCACAGCTCCTTATATCTATATCGCCATCATTGAAGCAAGCCTGTAGCTAAGACCTCACATTGTTTGTGATCCCGCCCATGATTAGACGGCCCGGCCTAACCTACAAAGTAATCCCAGCCCGATCTGTCGGATCCAGCCGCCAAGCTCTCGAGTAGATAATGAAAATGCTTCATTATTACTACCACAGTAACATAAATAGCTGGTGGTATGTTATAACAATTGGTCGTGTTTAGGGATGTCATTCTAAATGGCGGTGCGAATTGAGTTCGTTGTAATAGGAGAAGGAATATCTTAAACGTCGGTAACATTAGCGGAGTAGAGAATTGCGAGAACTGTGTCTTGTTCATATCTATTCAGCAGCTTATTTCCAGTGGCTGATGCTTGTCTAAAACACCCACATTTACAGCGGCATGACATGGCGACTTCCTGAGATGGGTTGCACGATCAGACAATGAAGTCGAAAATGATATCAGAAATGGATGCGCATATATATTCTAATAGACGCTGAAAATATATACCGAGCAAGTGATTCCAAGTGAAATAAAACACCAATTGGTTCAAGCGTCCATTCTTAGTTTTGACTAAACTGTACACCGATGTCGATGTAATAGAAGTTAGGGTCTGCTGTCGCTGGTGGAGTAAATGTCTTTATGGCTTGTTCATTAACAATCTGCTCTCCCGTTGGGCTAGTCAGGCGTATTCCAACGGGCAGATTGAAAGGTCCTGACCCCTGTGGAATTACCCAGCTTCCATATCGTTCTTGTGGGCGACTGCTGGTGTAGTTTGGATCATGTTCCAAAGCAACCCAAGTATCTGTGCCTGCACCCTTGATCTCAATCTTGGTGACCGATCCAGGTCCATTAGTATTCACGGCTGTCAGAGCAAAGTAGTACGGCCCCCCGCCATTTCGAAGCCATATATAAACGTTTCCAAGTTTGGGACAAGGAACTCTCTTGTATCGAGTTGGAATTACACCATTAGTGAGTGAACCATTGCCCTGTAAGCGGCCCATGGCAATGTCCGAGAGATCGAGATGAATGCTGTCGGCCGGAAGAGGGCAGCCATATTTAAAATCGATCTCTCCACAATGATCGGCACCAGGGCCACCTATAGCAAGTTAGCCAGAGCTCTCGCTAAGTCGTAAACCGAATGTCTTACAGCACCACTTGGAATTTGCGCTACAAGGGCAGCTGTCTACTATCTCCAGAGTGATCGGATCAGTGTAGCCAGCTTCCCCTACAGCATAGTCGGTTCCGTCTGGTTTCGTCTGAATGAGTTCAATGCATTCGCCACAAGACAGGTAGTTATCTAGAGCTCCCGGCAGAGAAGACCAAAACTATCATGACATTAGATTAGTAGAAGATTAATGAGTAGTGTCTCTTACCTGCGAATAATAATCTCCGTTTGGTGCTGCAAAGTTGCCGCGGAGAGTGGTGCCCGTAGGATCTTTGCAAAGCAAAGGGTAGGCTGTGCAGAAAGCATCACAAGTTGATCCCAACATAGGGTCTGTCCAGCTCGCGGTAGTGCTGCCTTTTGTGCAGAGGCCATAGAGGCCAAAGCCACAAGCTCCGCCGCTTGTCAAGCCGAAATGGGTAGATCTCTGAAGCCTCGACAGTCAGCACGTCTCAAGAGAATAAAGGGTGGCAGGAATAATCGCCTTACACTGTAGTGCCAAGTCTCATTGCTAGTTACATGGTGGACTTCTGGGTACATAGTTCCTGATTTGCAATCCGCCGAAGGTGGCGTGGCACAGGTGCAGCCGCCCGTGCAGAACTCGGATGTGTCATCAGTGGCACAATATGATGGACAGCAAACATTATCCACTAAAGTCCAGGACCCGCAGCTGGAGGCAGCAATACTGGGGTAGGGAGACTGGGAATGAGGAGCAACCGTAGCAGTATCGGTCGTTGTATACGTGGAAGCGCCGCCAGTTGGTGAGCCGCCCCCAGGCGAGGAGCCGGCAGATGAGGATCTGGAAACTGAGCTGGTAGATGAAGATCTTGAGACTGAGCTGGATGAAGTTGATGATCTACTAGTAGTACTGCCGCCACCCTATATTTGGTTAGAAAACGTCTCTCAACAGCTTTAGAAACTCATACAGTTGAGGCAAGACACTGAGAATAGAAGTCGTTCACGTAAGTGCACTGGGCGCCAGAAACGCAGCATGTTGAGCCGGTCCATCCATTACCTCCACATTGACCACTAAACTTGGGTTAGTAGATGAGGTAGAAGATATCATGGCGTTCAGTGTGCTCACAATAATGCTGCGCAATTCTGCTGAACTGACAGCGAAATAAGGCTTGCAAGAGCCAGTAGACTAAGTTTACGAGCCATTCCGGCTATTACGACTATTTGGGAAAGGCGAATACCTCTAGTTCAGACGGCTTACTGACGGTCTTACTCTTTTAGCTTTATATAAATGCAGTGGCATGACTTGTAATGCACTGAAATTCTTTGCTTGAGGGGGTGCTATTTAGGCTGAGTATTATCAGGTGTTTTTGGATCGGATAAGCGGATGTCCAAATGCTGAAAACAAGGGCCCAGGCTCTACACCGCTGCAGAGCTGGCGATGGGCCTCGCGGGACGTAACAACCGTGATAAAAGAGCTTACCCATCAGGTATTGGATGGTTAATAGCAAAAATGTGTAACGCTGGAAGCTGGTGACCAGTGCTTAATGCCTAAACGTGTATATAAATTACCAACAGCCTACTCTCTTCAGCCTGCATCAGGATGTTTGGGGACACATTCAAGGGCATTTTATTAGAATAGGCTTATTTCTATATTTCCCAGAAACCTAGGTTATCAATTTTTGTTATTATTATTGCCTTTTATGTAGAAATAATATCCCGCTTTTTGTTCAATGCCACAGTGAACCCATGACCTAAAACACCTCTTATAGCGTTAGAGAGGAACTTCGATACTTTGGGATGGTTATTTCCGTTCAAACCCTCCTTCCTTCTTCGACACGCCGGCTATCATATATTGTAGGGCCAATAGTGTCACTCTATTATACCACCTTTTGCCATACTGCTCTCCTCTTGGTATGTGCCCTATTGGGCATTAACGGGAAAACTGCAAACTAGCAAACGGCGAGGTGAAATATTCCACTAGGTTATTTTGCCGAATATTCAACCTCACGCTCTTATATGCTTTAGGGTCAATTGTAGTTCCTGCAGCAGTTAGACAGCACACACAAGTTATTAATTCAGTGGTCTGGGATCATGCAATTAAATGACCACCTAGCTACAATCGGGAATGTAAGACCGCGCGGTATTACCGCGTCGTAGTAGCGTGGAGTTCAGCAGCCCCGCCATACTCTCCCACCAAAACATTGGATTCACCCAGTTAATCTGAGAGAATTAACTCGCACCTCAATAAGAGTACAATTTTCATCTCTTCTTTTCTCTCAAAATTTAATTTTATGAGTCTTATGATTTACATTGAAGTCAGTCTACAACCTCCCTTCATTTGTGATATAGAGCCACAAGGTATAACAGTCTATGTTGTGCTCACTCATTCTCCTCACATGCTGCTTTAGTAAAATCGGCCGTCTTCTGTAGTGAGTGGCTTTTCTTGCCCACTTCCCTCATTGTGAAAAGATATATCGCTGTTGCTTCCGTAATAACGTTGCTGCTGGTTGTAATAATTCGGGTATCCCTGGCCCTGATACGATTGTCGCGCTCTGTCTGGCGGTGGCTGCGCCGTCTGAGAACCGTACCCGCTATACCGCGCTGGAATGCTGCCATCGTATGCGGAATACCGCTTCGTGTCCTGGTTCTGAGCGTCACTGGCATTGGAATTATTGTACACTTCCATATTGTGATACTGTCCGTATGGGTGAGCGCCTGTCTGTCCTGGGTATGCTGTGAATTGCTCTGTCGGATTATTCATTGGAGGGGGCGATTGTTGCGATGGGCTGCTGTAAGGAATCCCGGCTTGCGGCATTGGGGCTTGGAAATGGGCACCGGGGTCCGCTCTCTGAACATGTTGCGGTGCAGGTTTCCTCCTAATGACTTCCAAAGGTGCTGGGATTGCCATTTGCGCAGATACATCACGAATACTGGCAATGGATTCCCTCTTTGGGAGGAATGCTGAGGGTTCATGAGGCGACCAGCTGTTCGTTGGCTGAATAGAAGCGGCGTCATAGTTAGGTTGAGAAGGCGACAGAGGGACTGGAGTTTGAGACGCAAATAGGGCGTGTGTAGCCTCAGCGACTGCTGAAACGCTGAAAACTTCGGGATATGTCGAAGGTTCAATATCTGGAGAGGCTGTCTCTGGGGCTGCCTCTACGGTTGTCTCTACTGTTGTCTCTACAACCGTTTGAGAATCGATGGCTATAGCTGGCTCGGAATTCGTGTTCTCATTCGGCTGGGGATCGCTTGCAGCATCATCTCCGTCATTTAACTGAACAGCGGAATCCGGCATAGCATTTAATTCCGAGACCTTTGGATGTTCATCCTCGTAAGGTAATCCTTGTTTGCTCACGTTGGCCGACCGAATGATGCTCTCCAAGGCGACATTGCCTGAATCTGCAGCCGTCTTAAGAGCGTCAAGAAGCACGGTAACGCGGTTAACAAGCACCCCCAAACATTGCCACTGTTCGCTTGAAGAGCCAACAAACTCATCTTGATCCTCATCTTCAGATTGTTGGGTGGCTTCAAAGGCTGTCTGAAGTGCATTCTTGTTTCTCTTGCTAGAATGCATGATATCAGCCCCGTTATCCAGCAGAAAGGTCACAGCCTCCACATCACCACGTCCGGCAGCTACAATCAAAGCAGTGTCGCCGTCATTATCTGGCAAGTTGATATCCGCCCCTGCATTGAGCAGCACCTGTAAGGATTCCTTTGGCAGATATGCGGCAGCATTTATGAGTGGTGTTGAGGAGTCGTATCCTCCAAACACATCCAGGTCTGCTTTGGCATTGACCAGCATCTCCAAGATGTGAGCTTCACCACGCTGGCACGCCGCGACAATGGGGGGCGAGTCTGTCCCGAGTCCGAGATTTGGATTTGCGCCCTTCTCCAACAGTAGGGATACAATATCGGATCTACTTGATTCGCAGGCCCCCTGAAGCGCGGTACCTGCTGCGAAGTTGGCATTTTCGGTGCATGCGTTCACCTCAGCTCCCCGATTAATGAGCTCTTGGACAATTTCATAGTGTCCTTCAGCAGCGGCAGTTTGCAATGCCCAGCCATTTTCGTCGTTGATATCCGCACCGGCATCCAGCAGCAACTGCACCATTTCCATGATGCCATCAAACGCAGCCGCCGTTAAAGCTGTTCCGTACTCTTCCCCTGTGGCATTCGGATTTGCGCCAAAGCTCTGCAACAACAGCCTCACAGTCGTTACTTTCTCTCTGTCGGTCGCATTATAGAGGGCGTCGCTCAATGTTTCCTGTGTTATGGAACCGTTTGCATATTCCCAAGCCAACTGTAGCATTTTGTCCTGCGGTTCGCTGCACGTTGCAGCCTCGGTAAAAAGGCCATTGACATCTAAGCCTTGGCGGCGGTCTAAGAGAGACTTCACAATGTCCCAATTCCACTCCTCGACTGCAGAATCTAGAGCGGATTGAAATACCTCTGTCTCATGACCAAAATTGAGTAGTTTGTTAAATACTTCAATTCTTCCGGCGGCTGCAGCAGCGATAAGTGCTGCGCTATAGTCTTGAGGAGGTAGTTTGTCCGCATAACTCTCAATCAAGTACTCAAACATCGAATAGTCGGCTAACAATGCTGCCAAGGCAAGAGGGCATGGGACGTCTTCATCATCGGACTTAAAAGTTAGTGACACATTGTGTTCCACGAGCAGCTCAACAGCTTCACGACTCCCAGAGGAAATGGCTGCGTTGACAACTGGCCCAATATCATTTGCAACAGCGTTCGGATCGGCGCCTCTTAAGAGCAGCTTCTTCATGACCTGGATATGTCCGCCGAATGAAGCCATACACAGTGGGGTCTGTTCGTGAATCTCTGCAGCATCGTCGATTACTGCACCGCGGTTAAGCAGTTCCTCTACGATATTGGGTCGGCCTAGAAAAGCAGCGAAATGCAGCTTCCGATGGGTCAGTCTTTAAGATATCACTAATAAAACATCTTCATGGAGCTTACTGGAGTATTGACTAATGAGTCTCGCTCTTTGATCTCGGCTTCATGGCCATTGCGTATAAGAGCTGCAACTAGTTGTCGGAAGCCAATTGCCGCCGCAACATGTAATCCATTGAGTGTCTTATAGTCGAAGTTATCAAATGTGGTCGTCATACGCGCGTACTCGATCATCCAACGACGCCGAACCGTAGAGTCTGGTTTCCAAAAGTCATCTTCGAAACTTAGATCTTCGGCAATCTCCAGAGTCGCGTTGCTAGCGTGGTGTAGCCAATGCTTAACAGTATAAGCCAAGGCTTTGTCTTTGACCATTTCTACTTCAGGATCGTCCTCTTCTTCGTCTTCTTCGTCCTCATCTTCATACGTTTCTTCGCTATCCGAGTATTCGTCGTCTTCATCGTCATCTCCGTCGTCCTCGTCGTCGTCGTCCTCGTCATCCACTGCACTAGCATGTTCGGATTGAGCTTCCTCTTGGTCAGGGTTATGCTGCTCATCTTTATCGGAGTTTTCGGCCGCTGAATCTTTTGGGACCGGATCCGGCATGGGGAAATCCAGAGTGTCCTTAATATGAGTGAAGCATCGTAGAGCTATCACACCGTGTTGCCACTTAATTTCCTCCTTGGACAATCCGAGTAGTTCCTTGGCATTCTCTGACAAGTGCGTCTTTACAATTATGTTAACAAAACAAACGACAGAGTCAGCTTTACTCGTTCGCTTTAAATATAGAAGGGGTTTGCATTGCTCAATCAACTTGCGCAGCTCGCCTTTTTCCTGATCCGTAGATGGCAACCCTGCGAGCAGACTGAGCTCTGATTCGGTAGGATCTTCATAGGTCAACACCAAGGCACGCAGAATTTCCTTGATTTTCTCGACGTGGGCCTCATTCAGCTCAAATATTTGACGCCAAGAATGGTCCAGCAGTGTCTTCAAATCTTGAGGCATGTTCTCGAGAATCTTTCGAACTCTCAGGTCGCTTTCAGTGTTGGAAAGCTCCCCTAGTTGGATACATGTGATGTCGATCCACTGGGTATTTTGGGCGCGCTTGCCTACCAGACTGCTGGCGAAGTATGCGAGAGCTTTGTTGTATTGCTTTTGTTCCCCGATTGCCGAAATCATTTTCTTGGCATGTTTTCGCAGCTCCAATTGAACTTGATTCTCGTATCTGCTGTCTTCCAAGTCAATCACGCGGACGCCGTCGACCTTGAGGGCGGCGTCAACGTTATGGGACTCTCGACTGGTGATAAACCATCGAGTCGGGACACGTCTAGAGCCCACAGAACCTAGAGCTTCCAGTTCACCTGCAATAAACTTCATCAATTTGATGGTCGAATCTGATTCGGCGGGCAGAGCATGAAGGTTGTTGAGCACGAAATAGACCCTGCTGCCGATGAATTCATCAGCGAGCATATCTTGAATTGATTGCCACATGTTTTCAACAGTTATTTGGGCTTGCTGTGACCGACTCGCATCATCTTTTCCCTTTTTCTTGGTGAATATCTTCGCGTATGGTGCGAGCGTCTCTTGTTGGTTGATGAGCTGCCTTATCACAGACTTCAAGACGTCCTCGGCGGTAGAATAGTCTGTCGTCGTATCACAGAAGAAATACACAAGGAGAATTGGGCCCTGTCCGGTATCGTTCTCTTCATTCTCGCGTATTAGCTTCTCAATGCCTTGCAGGGCGGCCATAGCGGCGTTCGTTTTGCCTCGGCCTTCGCGACCACGGACATATAAACAGTCCACCGTCTGAGGAGGCTTCTCTTTGTCACCATCTCCTGTGTATCGCAGCCACTCCAAGTATTCAGCTTCTTGAGGTATCCACGACGAAGGCGTGAAGGATTGTGATAATGTTTTTCTCTTCTTTTGAACTTGGGCGCCGTCTAGTGCTTCCATTATACCGCTAATCATGGCGCGGTCAATGTCTCTCACCGAGTTTAAGCGATTCCTAACGGATAGCTGAGCTCCGTGGATGATCTTTTTCACTGGATCCCGCACCATTTGTGTCCATCGATCGTCTTTTGGGCCATCAAACTTTACCAAATCGCGGTGATTGCAGGCCAAACCAAGCTCTTCAACTCCAGGAAGTGTTGCAGAGTCCCGGTTGACGAATTCGGCATATTGCTTTGGTATAAGATTCTTGGTAAGACCAAAGAGGCTTGGAAGGCCAGCCATTTGAGAAAAGTCAGTTGGATGTTCTTCCCAAAAACAGAACAAGTCGATTTTCGGATTGATCTTCCCCACTAGACGCATAAAGTCATGCTTGAGTTGTCGCAGTTCCTCATCGCCTGGCTTCATGAGCTCTAATAATTTTGATGAAAATGCTACGTCCACCTTTTCTGCAAAATGGGCGTACATTGCTGCCACAGCCGCAACAGGAGCACCGCTGAATGGAGTGCCAAAGAAAATGCACGCGGTGATGGCCTCAAACATGATGGGAAATAAATCGCGACGAGAATCTGCAATCGTGACCGCCTTTGCGACTACTAGGCCGCCCATGCTATGTCCAATGAACACTATCGGTCTCCGTTGGCATTTCTAATTGCTCTCTGTCAGCTAGATTCACAACCGAGGGCTCGAGGGCTCGATGGCTTACTTCTCTCTTACTCCTTAGTCCGACTAATAGGCCCATGGCAATATTGCCCATGAATTGTTTCACTTTTAGCTGACCCGTCCATGCTGAGTCGTACATATAGAGCAGCAATCGAGCCCGTGGGAAATCCCTTTGCAAGCCATCTGCGTGGGTGGTCCAGTTGAAATCAGTCTTACTAGACTTCCAGCTATCTTCTGGATTGGCTCCTAATCCTGGGACAAACACAATGCTATGACAGCTGTTAGAATAAAATAAAACAAAAAGTGTTAACCAATAAACTTGACGTACTCAAGATCGGGGACAATATTCCCTTTATCAAGTGGATACAGTTCTTTGATGCCTTGCTGCACAATCTCGTAGCCCTTTTGCTTCTTCGGCGCGGCTGGGTTGAGGTTGGGATTGGGTCCTTTTCGTGTTCCTGATCGTTGGACATTTGCCGACCGCCGCACGGTTGTCGATCGCTGCACTTCAACAGACATCTTGAGAACTTGGAGGTTTTTTTTTCCTTTTTTCTTTTTATCGCATTTGATCCAAAGCCAGTTATTTAGAATTGTTTTGGCAAGTGTTGGTTTATGATTCAATTGAGGCTCAAATGAGGAGCTGCCTCAGAGAGCTCCAGGGGTCCGTTGTTCCTTAGGCAGAAACTTGATGTGTCAAATTTCCTTACCTGCTGTTCATTGTCAGATACTATAAACAGGGTGTCTAGCGGCTCTCTTTGCATGGCCCCCAAATTTTCCCGTGCGGCTGAGTTGAAATCTTGATGAAATATGGGTCTAGTACTTCACCTCGTCAGTCAATACAATCCGCATAATTGACTGAGTTGTAAACTGTTTCTAGCGCATAGTCTTTTTTTACCGATGGGAACTATGATCATCATAAAATGTCTTCTTGACGGCATTTCTATAACGGCTGTTGACTAGATATGCTGAAATCCATTCTCAAACCATCACACCCCCATTCATTGCGGCTTGTTTATTAATTTCCGCGACAAATGCGGAGTGCAACCCACTGAGTAGCCTCTTAATATCCCAGCTGACGCCCCTACAAGCTGCCATCGTGGCTAGTACATGTATCCTGGCCTGGCCTGGAACCATGCGGGCAAATCCATCGCGCTCCTCTGTCTCCGTTCAAGTTTCTTCAACAGCCAATAGGAGAACAATATATTATAAAATCAGCCTTGAGAGTGCTAGGATCAGAGTCAGGCTCCTACTTTCCAGGCAGCCGGCGGAAATTACGAAAAGAGCAGTTCCTTGAAGCGTGAATTTATAATTAAATGTTCTCCTTTGAGCAGTAGCAACCGTAAACTTTTAGTTCGCTCAGGGATTCCATGAGGCCAGCCCTACTTGGGGGCTTCAAAATCAGCCAGATCCCCGCGGTAGCTCTGTACGGGTGATGACATTCCGCCATGGCTTCAATCATAGAGAAAGCTCCGCCTTTTACGATTCAATTGGTTGGCCCGACTGTCGAAGAGTTTAACAGGGATACGCAAGACGCAGCACAACTGGCGAGAATCTTGCCAGCAACCGCTCGCTCTGGGAGAGACGAGATCTTTGGCCCTACCAGCGACTTACAAGAATTCTTGCAGCAAGAGCTGTTCGTGAGAAAGATTAATGCTGTTCAAGACTGGTTGTGGGCCTGCGGCCGACCTATGCCTCCTCGGCCCCTGCATCACCAACGAGTGCTCTCCCGAGACATCATTGTCACAGAGAACCCGGAACTGCATCTCATATGGGGTCCTCAAGGAATTCACTTGAAGCCACTGCCGGAATATCTACTGGATTCCTATTTTTGGAAGCAACACATTCTGTCAAATGCGAATCAAGAACACACTGAGCTGGAGCAATGTGCTCGGGGATTTTTATTCTCGTACTGTGCTCTCATCGGACACTATAGCGATTTTCGCATCGCACGTGAGAAAGGACTATTACCAGATGCCGTGACTTGGGAGTACTGGAAGATACTTTCGAGTCAAATCTTACAGCAGCATTGCTATTCCACAGTGAACCCCAGGTACTGGTACGGTGAACTCCGGCTAGGGCGCTTGAACAAGATATACCGGTTTCGAAAAGGTCATTTATTGAGAGGATATTCGAGGATATCTGGTTACGCCATTTACGGAGACTTGATTCGCGACAACTTTGCGTCACTAATTACCGTGCTTGGTTATGTGGTTATCGTCTTGACAGCAATGCAAGTCGGCCTGGCCACGGACAAATTGGTTTCTAACAGTGCCTTCCAAGCCGCTAGTTACGGTCTTACCATATTCTCCATCATTGCGCCGCTAATTTCTGCTGTCGCCATTTTATTTTTTGTTTCCATTTGGGTAATCAGCAATTGGCGCGCTACTAAGAACTTTGAGAAACGGAGATTCGTGGAAATGGGAGTAGAGCCGTTTTGGCGGGATAAGTACTGATGATCAAAAAGTTGTCATGTAGCCCAGAAAAGAGATTCAGTAGCTTAGCAAATATACTTTTGTAAAGAGTTCCATGTTCTTTCTATATAATGCTCTTATAGCAAGGGGTCAATATGCTTTGCGAAAGCCAGTTTTGCCCAGCAGCTAAGCATTCATCGCAACACCAAACAGCCATAGTTCCAAATCAAATGACCGTCTTTGCTAGCATCAGAAGTAGATACAATAAAAATAAATCCTACATCTAGTTGAAGATGAGACAATCCATCTACAACCTAACATCTCAAGCCGCCACCAAAGCACCTTACAGGCACTGAGAGTAGAATGGGTTCAGAACCTGGCAAGTGAAGCCGCTAGCGCATCTGGTAGGTCCGGTCCAGCCAGTTCCACCACACTGGCCGTAGTGAGTCTGGGTGGCGGTGGGGGAGCTTCCAGTGCTGGACGGGGGTGCCCGAGTGGTCGAAGTGCCGGGAGGGTTGCTGCCAGTGTTGCCGCCAGTGCTGCCAATGGGTCCGAAGCGGATGTTGGAGTAGATAACCTTGGAGTTAGGAGACTGAGCTTCGACTTGGGCGGGAACACCAGAGCTGGTAGAGCAGCTTCCTCGCTTGGCGCCAGGGGTGGAAGCAGTGGCGTTTGTTGGGTAGGTGGAATCCAACCAAAGCATGTTGACCGCGTACTGCGTGAACCAGTCAGTAATGTAACAGAAATCATATCAATTATTATGTCATAAACTCACATCATCCCACAAGCTCATGACTAAGACCATTCCGCCCTGGAATGCCTTGTTGATCTGGGCAAGGCCGCCCTTGTCTGTGAATGAGGTGCCGCCAAAAGCAGTCTGCTCAGCTGCACAGTAGGCGGTGTTGATCGTGTTGCCAGTGTAGCTGCCGACTGTAGCGCTGGGCTGCTGGAACTTGACTCCATTCTGGACATAGTATCGGCTAATTGAACCGTCGGTGGCGAACTGGGTCACAACGGTCAACTTCTTGGTGGTGTCAAGAGCGAATGATGAACCGGGTCCGTAGAAGGAGGTGTTGCCCAGGCGGTATGGGTTCCAGTCACAGCCATCAGGGTCGCAGGTTCCGCCATATCGGTCATTGGAGTAGGTTCCACCGCAAGAATCGCCGTCGCACATCGTCTGGCCGACAGTCTCGCAAGGGTGAGGAGTAAGAGCCTCAGAAATGGAGTTTGCCTCCCAGATATCCATCTCGGAGCAGCAGCTTCCGTGGCCACCAACACCAGTGTTGGCATTGTTGGAAGATGGCTCCCAACCCTCAACGTTGGCCTGACCGTTGATGAACTTCAGGTCACGAGGGCACTGGCTGTCACAGTAACCTGTGCCGTATTTGGCACCAGCAGCATTGCCGGGGTACTTGCTCTGGCCACCATCGGCGTCCATGGAAACGAAGTACAGCGCTCCGTTCAAGCCACAACTAGCAATTATTTAGTCCGCGAATTGTGAAACCAACTGTGATGTTAGATTGTGATTACTTACGGCAGTTGGGAAACATCAACGTCAAAGGAGAACTCATTGCCAGAGAGCGTGAACTCCTGGTAGGTAGAATCATTTGCCATCAAGTAAAGACGGGAGCCGACATTCGACGCAGTAACAAATTGAAGGGTGAGAGCGTCGCCGCTGGTGGTGACTCCGTAAGTGCCCGAGTAGTTGGCTCCATCCAAACAACAGTTCTTGGCACAAGTCGCATCGTCGGGGCACAAGGTTGAGCTCCAGGTGTTGCCATCGTAGCAGTTGGTGGTGCTCTTGGTATCGTGAGTCCAACGCCAGTTTGCATCAAGAACCACAGAACCTTGTTGAGGTGTGCAACCGGAAGCTGTGCATTTCTGCCATGTCAGAGGTGGGTGAGTCTCTGCTTGTTGGGTGCAGACCTGCTGAGCACGAGCAGCAGCCAGGAAGGCCGAGATGGCGGCCAATTTCTGATACATGATGTTCAGCCTTTCGTTACTTGAGATGATGTACACAAAGATGATGTGTAAGACTCTTGGAGTATCCGAACTGATGGAGAGATGGAGAGAGAGATGGAGATGGTGGAAAGAGCTTGGACTATATATAATTTTCTTGCCACAGACATGAGAATAATGAGGCTATCTTCGCCGGCTATTATTCCTGCCTAAGCTTCTAATTCACATGGTCAATCGGCACTACAACCTGGCCATTTACCTGCAATATCCATTTTGCTGCACGGCAAAAGCAACAATGCACTCCTACCACACCGAATACCTTTCGATCACTAACTAGTTTGAAGGCCCGATTTCCTTAGGCAGATTAAGTTGGTTCAATTACCTATAGAGAGAAACCCCGGTATATTTAGAGTACATACTCCAGCGATCACGGTCCGGCAATGATTCACAGGTCTCGATACGAGACCTCATAAATTATTATCTACTTCATTGCTATTTGGCATCTAAGCTTCCCAGCCAATCAAGTAGCTAACCGGATATAATGACGCAGAATTCACTCACTCCCTTATATTTTACTCAGCATCATCTGTCCTATTGCTGGTCCTCTTATTGCAACGTCTTCATACACTATTGCTTCAAAAGCAACCAACGGCTCTCGGACAGAGTGAGATTAAAGATGAGCGGAAGAGAACAACGTGGGGAAGTGGGGCCTATCCCTTCTTCTGTAACCTTCTTAGTAGTTGCTAAATGTTTAGCCACTTAATTGGTGAATTTTTAGCCGCTAGTTTATAATATCTTTAGCCAATAGCCCATCTACTTTTAGCCACCGGTTTGTAGTCTTCCATAACGTTGCATTGAGTGACTAAAACACACGATGAGACCCAATTGAAGGCGAGGGCCCAAAGCATTTCCTTGATTGAACACTTGTTATAAGTGGATATACGGAATACGTTATCCATCATGTTCGTATCGGTGAATCTCGTGAAAGTTTTACCTTGAAGCTCTATGCTCTGAAAGACTACCTAGGTAGGCTGGGGAGCATATGTCTAATGCAGGACGGATTGTCGCAACCCAAAGTAAGTGGTAGCGAAAATGGAGAAAGCATAATTACCCAGTAAGGGACTGTGGCTATTGGCTGTAAGGCGGGGTACAGCAATCTCCAGGCTGAGCATCCCGGCGTCGTAAACTCCAAGGGCCCTTATTGCCTATTTAATTATTCCGTTTCGTTCCTCACAGGAATATCCGAGCACAGTCACCTTGCATGGCTGTCGTCCGCCAATAGGAGGACTCCTGCTCCTGGATAAGATGAGGCTCGCCACTTATAGTTTCTGCCTCTATTGAGGCTGGTTAGCCTGATCTGTTACGGTTTGGTGTTTATTATAGCCGTTTTATAAAAGCTCTTCAGGCATCTCCATTATGCGGATTGGCCGAAAGTTTCGGGGTATTGTAAAGTCACATTTCATGAACGGATAAACCGATCTACCTCATATCCACATGGGGCGTTATATTTGTATCAAGATACGCATGTTTTTGGGTCGGTTCTAGCTTCGTCATTTCTGATCACCAACAAGCGGCTGGGCCGTTACCTATAGTCATATATATATATTAAAGCAAAGATGGGCCACCTACTAATTCGACATGTTCTTTATTTCTCATGCTGACCTTTATCATATTGCTTATCGGTATGAGCGACTGCACATCATCGACTACGAGGTGGTTTTACGGATGCATCCTTTCCATCTTATGAAGTACATTTGGAGGTTCGGCAATCGATACACACTGACAGATGGGTCCGAGAAAAAACACGAAATGGTTGAACTATGAGCTGAAATTATTGGCAAAGAGAAATGACAAGAATATGTGACGTATTCCAGTGAAAATATGCATCGAAACATCATTGTAAAAGGATGTTTGTTTTGCTCGTATAGTATTGGCATTTTCCCATTGTATACATTCATGGAGGCTTCTTCCCACTGTCAAAGAATGTGGCACAAATTCGTGCTCCTGCTTATACCAGCTTCAAAATATGTACACCTTCAGTACTACTGAGTTGATGCATATCCAATCTGGAGTATCAGATACCAATAGGAAACATTCCTTCATGTACTCCACGGCAATTTAAATCCCGTGATATATGATGCCATAAAGCTTAGAGTCCCATGTAAAATGTAAAATGCATTTGTACATATGATATGAAATCTGCTGAGTTTCATGAAAATTGTGAGGTACTATTTTTACCATAATGGTAGGTATCTCACGTAGCTCTGACGAGTGTTCATGATAGTGGATTCAGGTAAAGTATCAATAATGAGTGAAATGACAGAGAATCGTTCAAATTACCTTTTTTAATGAATGTTATCTATATGCTACAACTATCAGTTCGACAAATACATTTGATGAGACACGTTTCAAAAGCCTTTTGGAGTCCAATCATGATATTGCATATTGATACCCTACAACGTGATGCTATATGCTATTTCCAGCACTGCCGATGTCATTATAGATGATCATCACCTTAAACATCGTGTCAGTATAGATACGGTACAGTACAGATGTAGTGCATAGTGGATGAAATTGTAGCGGAAGGCATAAGTAAGGCCATGCGTATCATTCCTCATATCTGGACTATCAGTAACGATGCTGACATTGTTTAATGTATGTCTATCAAGAGATATGACATATGTCTTTATATCTAAGATCACTCAGCTAAAAATATATACAAAGAAATAACTGCGTTTGTCGGACTCGGGGGAGTCATAGGTCATTTGTAGAAAAGATTTCGCTTCCTGCCAAAAGTAAATGTCCGTTTACAAAAGAAAACCCATTTTTGCGCTGGCTGTACAAGTAATAGTAATTTGGTATCAACAACTCATCTACTTATTGGCTGTATAAGTCTTTACATTTATAGATTCAACAAAGATGCTTCGAGACGTTTGGGTAAATAAACGCCACTGCACTGGTCATTCTGTCATATATCGACAATGTAGTGAATTTAATCTCACGCGTATGATGCACCGAGTTGATTAGAGACTAATAAGGGGAAAAGGGAAGAACATTGAGGGAAAGCGGTAGTTAGAGTTACTATGGACAATAAAGAGATAAAGAAGATTGAGTATGACAAACGTAACACACCTCTGTTCCCAATGTATAAACAGCGTTTTAAATCGGAAAGACAAATACATATACGACTTGGTGAACTAAATCGGACCAGATGTTCTGCGGCCCTTGATCACGGCGCAACACAGGTGGGAAACGAAGGCGTACATATACCTTTTGAGGCGATGTAGATGGGCAGCTGACTGATTTGGTTAGCAATATGAGCACAGCAAAGACAAAATATTTGTGTTGCGATCAACCAATGATGCACTTGTGGTCCAGCGCGTATGAGTCGATAAGAGAGAGGTGAAACTGGATGATGTCATGCCAGCGAATCCATGCTCAATGTTCAGCCACGGGCCTGATAACCAGTAATCAAGAATAAAAATGCTCTAGCCCTTGTTGCTCCAAGTTGATAAGGCATCGCGGAAGCTACCAACTTAAGTAGGTAGCTGTAAAACGAACACAGGATATTGAAGCCAATCATCTGCTGTCAAGCCGCTTTCCTGTTTTGGACATGGAGAAATCGGAACATCGGCATCAAGTTTGGTGGTTGTCTGAACAAACTAGCCAGGATCGGGACCTAACCCGCGTAAATAGGGAAGGTGAATAGTCTCCGATAGCTACTCCGATAGGGCAAGATCGCCAAGCCACAATCTTATAAAAGAATGCTTAAACATTGAGTTATCTCCCCCAGTCGCGTAATAACCATAATCGTGATATTCAAGATGAGCGTTATATCTTCCGAGTAGAGACGAAATAAGCTTGTGAAATGTTTTCTTTCACACTCTCATCTTTCTCTGTATTGTTTGCCCATAAAAACTATGTCGTCAAATGCCAAGCCAAGCGAACATACGTAGCGAGGATGTACGGCTTCTCGGCACGTCTACATGGTCTTCCACTTGTCCCGGCGCCAATCCCCACCACCATTTTCTCTGTAGGGTGTGGTAGCATGTATACTGCATTCGGATTGTTTTCTGCGTAAAGAACTTATGTAGCAGCGAGCTTCGCGTTGGGCACTTATATCCTCATGGTGGCGTAAATGCAATGTTATTATCGCGTATGGGCCTCGTACTGGTCTTAATACGGAATCTCGTTTCCAATGATAGCTCGGAGATGTTTTTCAAGAGGGAAGGTGTACCGCAATTTGTTGTACGATGCCAATGCATCTCCAATTGGAGCCTCCCAGCCTCACATTGGACTGGAGATTAGGAAGAGATATCTCTTATTTACCTTGGTCGATGTAAATATAAATACAGCGCTGTTTCCTTCGTTGATATATCGTCCAACCTCATCACAGAGTCTTCACACAGCACACTTGATCTGCCAACTCTCCTCGAGAAAATCTTTGACATTCATCGCCCAACATGATGTTCATCGCTAGCATTGCCCTCTCGGCGCTTCTTTGCGCCGATGCCGCACTGGCCGGTGTTGCTCAAAACCGAGGCCTGGCTGCTCGTCTTGCTCGCCGTGCTGGTCGCCGCTCAGCTCCCATGAGGAACAACACCAGCCATGCTACTGTCCAGTCTAACTGGGGTGGTGCCATTCTTGGTGGCTCAGGCTTTACCGCAGCTTCAGCAACTGTCACTGTGCCCAGAGGCGGCGGTGGTTCAAGTGCTGCTGGTTCTGCTTGGGTCGGCATTGATGGTGCCACCTGTGACACCGCCATCTTGCAGACTGGTTTCGATTTCTATGGTGACGGCACATATGACGCTTGGTATGAGTGGTACCCTGAGTTTGCTGGTAAGTGTTCTTCTCATGACTTCAAAAAAAGGATGGCGGTTTAACTTGCAACAGCCGATTTCTCCGGCATTGATATCAGCGAGGGCGACCAGATTGCCATGTCCGTCGTGGCTACATCCCTGACCGGCGGCTCTGCCACTCTTCAGAACCTGTCCACGGGTCAAAAGGTGACTCAAACCTTCAGCCGCGTCACTGCAGGCTCTCTTTGCGAAACCAGTGCCGAGTTCATCATTGAGGACTTTGAGGAATGCAACTCGAATGGCAGCAACTGCCAGCCAGTTCCATTTGCCTCTTTCAGCCCTGCTATTCAGTTCACTTCTGCTTCAGCTACAAAGAATGGACAGAAGGTCACTCTCAGCGGTGCTGAACTCAGCGAGGTCATTGTCAACAACAAGGATTTGACCAGGTGCTCTGTCTCTGGCAGCACTCTCTCTTGCTCTTACGTCTAAGGGATAACTACGAGCAGAATGGAGAAATAGGGATGGGTCTAGCTGAGATGTTTCTTGATCAGCTGCTCTGTTTCATGATGTCTCCACATGAAAAGTTAAAAAAAGATTTGTTGTTTACTACATACTAGTCAAGAATTGTAGATAGACAAATAAATCCTTCCATATACAAAAACCCCATCGTAGGTGGGATATATATCTCTTACCATAAACATCAAAATGACCCGCATCCATTCTCCTAACATCCGAGCATTGTTCCCGAGGTCTTACATTACTCTGGTTACGATCAACGAAGCCATAATGTGTGAGAGTACAGTTGCATAGATAATATTGATGAGCAAAAGGAATGTAACTATTGATCAGCCACCCGAGGTCGAAGCACCCCTTTGAGCTAGAATATAACGCCACATGAAAGTTGGACATTCATTTTGGGATACGAGCCCTTCAGTTTAGCATAATAATGACTTTGAACAGGCTTAGTTTATTGTTGGTATAAGCGACTGCTTACGTGTACGACATCAGATGCACTTCACTCTTCCGCAGCGGCCGAATTATTTCCTTAACCTTTCCTAAAACCCCCATAAAATAACCATAAACTAAAATTGTACCCGGAATTTAATCTCACATGTTGTTTAAATGCGCTACGCAACCGAGGTGGTAGTAGAATACTATGGCTACAAAAACGGCCACAATAAATGCAGGACAAATACGCAGCCTTGTGAATGTATCGTACGCTTCCCTCTTCCTAAAAACCGAGGTTCAGCACTAAGCAGTCTTACTTTGACTGAGTAAGGTTCTGATTGTAGTCTAACAGCCGGTTTCTCTTAATACCTACATGAGGAAAATTATACATGGTGCTGTACCACCTACTGCGTATTATAGAGTTTTAGCTTTGACAGCATCCGCCCGCAACTCTCTTGACCTTTGTCATTTCAACAGCCAAAATTCTTCTGCCGAGCGATTTTGCTGCAGAAATAAATATATATGACGCGGCTTTGTGTGACTAGCCGTCAGCTTTCCGAGGTTGTGAATGAAGATACCTGCGTAACGGATATGAAGTCTATAAATTGAGCTCCTGCTGTCTATTCCGACAAAGAGTTAATGATAAAAGACTTATCTTGCTAATTGCTTCTAACATCTTGATAATTGCAAACTGGCTTGAATAAAATGGCTGCAACCGACGATTACGTGTTTGCGAGAGACTATGCAGAGGGATTGAGGTGAGTTAAATGATCTTCGCCTGGGTTTGAGCAGAAATGCAAGAACTTTTGAACTTGTAAGTCTGGTACTGATCAATAGATGGCTGACCTTTCATCAGGCTGGAAACCCAACATCTCTTATGGAACATTCACAATGGCTACACAATCAATCCCAAAATTCCAATTACTCCTCAAACAAAGATTGCAGATGTGGGGACAGGAACAGGGTAAACCTTCTTAATTGAGCTGTGTTGGAAATCTCTATGCTTATCATAACCATAGTGTGTGGCTTCTGGATGTGGCTACTCAGGTTCCCCCAACCGTGCAGCTTGATGGCTTCGATATTTCGGACGGACAATTTCCACACAAGTCGAACATACCCGATAACGTGTATTTTCGAATAATGGACGCTTTATCTGAAGTTCCAGACGATCTTGTTGAAAAATATGACGTCGTTCATATTCGATATCTCGGACCTATAGTGAAAAGAGGCAATGTGGAGCCAATAATTCAACACGCAATGCAATTGTTGAGTAAGTCGCCAAACTATGAGACTCATATTTAAGTACCCTCATATAGTATAATAACTTCTAATCTGTTAAATCGATAGAAGTCGGCGGGTATCTACAATGGGAGGAAGCTGACCTTACTCGCAACAAGCTGTGCATCAAAGGGCCCGAAGCAGAGGCTTTTTATGCTTTCGCTAGTCTTGGATATGACACTTTGGACTTTACTTTCTCGTAAGTCTTGAACACAGGTAACCATTTATTGATTTGATACATCTGCTAACCCACTATGTAGATGGGTAGAGGATCTTCCTATCCGCTTGAATCAGGCCGGTTTCGAAGTGCTGAAATTTAGAAATGATCCATTGCCGCAGGCTATGGCTCCATTAGTGACCAGAACATTTGTTTTGACTCACATTGCAGGCATAGATGCTTTTTATAAGAATGGCCATGAGTCTCTGCCACCTCGGCACGAAGCTGATGCTTTATTGGCGGCGCTAATTGGGGCAGTTAAGAAGGGAGCGGCGATTTACCCAACACAAGTTAGTTTACTCGCCCGAAAGGCGGCTTGATCCAGGCGTCCAGCATGGCCACTTGCTTTCAAGGGTTCATTTTGCTTGCAACTGCTGCTTCATGGGCAACTTGTACCTAATCGCTACTTGGACCATTCTACCACATATTCCACATTCTAAATGCAAATCATCTAGATTCATGATTGCTTACCACATTCTGAGCCGTGATTTCCTACTCTGAGCTGCTTCAACTGCCTGAACTTCTGTTTTTGGGGTGTGGGGGGGTTTGCAATTTACCAGTACGGAGTAGTACATTGATTGCTAAGCCCCCTCCAATCCTCCAGTCACCTCTCTTATCAACTGGTTTATCTGATGCTGACATCTCTTAGTTGTCTTTACAACGATCATTTTCTCAAGAGAGATTACATATTTGCTTCAATGTTAGTAGTATTTTGCTGCTATCGTATTGCCTTGCTATCTGGGATATTTATTTGCTAGCAGTGGGTATTATACCTGGTGTTGATTGGGAAGCAAAAGGCTGAGCACTTGGGCTAGTTTATTTCCATCAACGAAAGGAAGTTGCTAAGCCTCTTAGTCTGGTTTCTGATGACGCGTATGACGCGTCAAACAGCGGAAGTTACGTGGGATGAATCATGACACATGCGCTCCAAGAGACTGATATACGAGCAACAGTAAACGGTTAAGACAAAGACAAACAAAGTATGAGCATTAAGATAGATGGAGTTTTGACACTTTATTCACTAGAGTCGGAACTTCGAGTTTTTTTTTTTTTTTTTTTTTTTTTGTGAAAATGTAAATTGAATGCGCCTGAATATTCCCGGACATTGAAGCTGTTATCGGGACTAATGTTATTGTGCAATCAACTCGAAGAGCAAGCTGCTGTTACCCAGATGAGAGATTTTGCGTGCCGCCCACAGCCACTGCCATTATGGGTGACGGGACAAGATAGTGGATCCAAGGCAGTTTTAACCATACCACCAACTTAAAAATAATACGAGGTTCTATTTTTATCTTTAACCCTGTTCTCAGATGCGTTTGTTCTTTCCTGTCATGCCCGTACGCGTACGAGTACATGGAATACTGGGAGTGAGACAACTCAAGATTATTCTAACAATGATAAGATCGGGTTCTACTGGCCTTGGGGTTATAAGGGCCAACTTGAGGCTCTAACAAGCGGGCTTCACAATATTGGCAACACTAAGATAAAAGAAATGTCACTTCTATCCAATCACTACATATTCGCCACTACAACTTGGATAGCATCTTTAACCTAAAATAATCCCTTTGAGGAAAGGGGAAAAGAGGGAGGAAAAGAAAAAAACATTAGGTATTGCATCCAGCGTTTGTAGCCTTGGTGATGTTATCTGTAACTACTCAACCTTCACAAAATGCAAAGAGCTACAATTGAGAGAGAGAAAAGTTGCATGGCGCAAATAAACAAGTTTCAGAGCTTACCCCAAAGCAGCATTGATGATGTGATCCTTTGTCAAATTTGTTAACGGCTCAGATTTAGTTAGAGCAGGAGGGCAGCAATCAACGAACCCCCTGTCGCTGTATAATGACTCAAGTTATAAAGACACAGCATCAGGCCAAAGTAAGCAAGATGGTTTGTTGCTTTCCTTTCAATATTGAGAATCTCGATGCGCGCATGATTGAGAGTAAAGATGCCATGCTTTCCAGCATCCCCCCGCCATCGCAGGCTGACACTTGCGCTATTGTTTTGTATTGCTATTTGGCAACTCAATTCATACCTTAGCTACGGCTCTAGCCTCTATAATATAGCCACTTGTCGCAACACTGCTGGAAAGCATCAGATACCCTCCCGTCCATTGAAAAAATGCCCAGTTTCATTGGAATCACATAAGCAGACAGACTCCTCCTACACGGGGTTAGCGCCAGCTTTATCTCCCACAGAGCTTCTCTGTCGATCGACAGAACCCCAAGCAGCGGGCATTCCAAAACTACTTCATCAAAGTTGGAAGTCCAATAACTTACCGGCTAAATTTAAAAGATGGAGCGATACATGCCGCAGACAACATCCAGATTGGGAATGGGTTCTGTGGACCGATGAAGATAATCTCCAGCTTGTGAAAGACTACTTCCCATGGCTTGAGGACACCTTTTTAAGCCTACCTGGTAATATTTATCGGGCAGATTTGGCACGAAATCTCTATATGTACATGTTTGGCGGGTGAGTTGAAACTACACTTTAAGCGCCCACATTTAACTGTTGATGACTTTTAACCTAAAGAATAGGATATACGCTGATTTAGACACGGAGTGTCTGCGTCCTACATTTGATGCACTCGGATCAAACAATATTTCGCTGCCTGGCAAGTCGGAGAATGAATTTACGGATGAAAGCTCCATGAGCCACGTCGCCATGTTCGGTCGCATGGGCTCTGATCAAACTTTTGATCACCATCTGCCAAACGCGTGGATGGCAGCTTCGATCCGACATCCCTTCTTTCTTTTGCCGCTGGAATTTGCAAAAGCCGAGATACAAAAGAGTAAACGTATTTTGCACCAATTGTGGTACGACTATCCATCAGCAGAGCAGCTGACCGGGCCTATTGCACTGGCAAAGAATATTCGGCGATATCAAGTCTGTGGCGATACGCTGGATAGCATAATCTTATTACCTGATGGTCTGATATACCCCTTCAATTGGAATGAAGGCCAGAAGATACGGTCAATTTGCTCAGCTGAGAAAGACTCCTTTAATGAGAGCAGTTGTAAAGAGACGTTAGATGTTGGTGTAAAAGGCAGCATATCCATAACATATTGGAGCCACACTCACAGAGGCAAGGGTTCAGATGACGAAAACATAGATCGCATTAGCCAAGAGAAATAATACTTTGGTATTATAGAAACTAGTCAACCTCATTGCAATGACACAGTCAAGAACAATTACTGCAACATATCACCGTGCCCAAAATGCACATCGAGCGATGTCAAGTGTGGGATGTTGAAAAACATGCTGATATTGGGATTTTTCGCATTCAATTCCAATATTCTGTGGATCGCATCATATAATAGCGACTGTAAGCGTATTGTTGACTCAACAACCTTTCTATTCGCCAATGGTTAAGCGATTGTACTATTACTTATTATCATTTTCAATAAGATCTCTTCTTTCATTCGACCTCAAAACAAGATATATAATCCCAAAAGTGGTTTTTTTACTGTCATCCATATATCTACAGCCATCTATGTCTGCCCAACTTCATCAACGTAACTGCGTAGTTTCATATTACCACCACCGATAGAGCAGCCCAATTCTCATAATCAGTGCGCCTATTCAATGTCGCTGATGAATCATATAATTATTAAGCTCTAGAATTCCGTCATTGATTCGGACTTTTTACATAATAAAGCTTCATGTCAGAGTTTGAACCCCCTCCACAAAACGGAACAATTACAATGACGCATAACGGTGCCATGCATCATTTTTTCCCCTCGGGAATCACACCATGGACAAAAGTAGATGCCTAACTTTAACTCATGTTGTCACAAATTCTTTGCGATTAGAAAGGTCAAGACTACATCAACATCGTCTTCCTTTAAGATCTTATCCAGCCCCGGAAGATAGGGCGTACGGCTTGGATATTAAAGATAAAATGTGCCAATAGTTGAAGAGCTGGTATAATATAGCCCATATGTGAGAGCACCACAAGATACTGTACAAGAGTCAAAAGTGGAGGCGTCATAGAATCATAGCTTTTGGCATATACGACTACATAATGGTAAACAACAAAACTATTATCCACCATGCGTCAAAGATAACCAGGGATCTATCCCGGTTAGACTCGTATTATCATGGCCCATTGTTGGGCGCTAGAAATCGGCTGGAATGACTGACCCTTAACTCCATATTGTAAAGTCGTTATCCTTCTTCATGTTATGCAAGATCAACGTGTTGATCGAAGGAATCCTTTCCAAACCGAATAACCAAGAGAAGCGTCTCAAATAGATGATACGGGCGAATCAAGTGATTGGCAAACTCATTTGTGTATTCGTGGTAGGAAACGATTGACTGCGAAAGATTTGGCGGCAGTGATGTCCATTCTGTTCTGGATGGAATGTCCCATAACCAGGTATGACGGCTAAACGGCAGCGTCTCAACAAACATAGAATGAGGGTGGTAGCCAAATCTAGTAAGATGGTAGACACCTCGAATCAGGTAGGAGATTATGATGCTTCGACGAACACTCTCCGCAAACGCCCACGCTTGCCAAGGGCTCAGCTTCCCTGAAATCTCGCTTGGGGCTTGTTCCCATACATGGCGCGTCCACTGGTTGAGAGTGTTCATATGCGCTTCTGCAAACCTTCTCTGTTGCGGATCTTTATCGAAAAGGCAGATAAGCAGATACAGGATTAACGCCTGAAGCGAAGCTAAAAGATCGTTAAATGAGCATAGCGTCGGGTATTCCTTGATGATTTCATCAACCTTTTTGTGCAGACTTTGGAAACAAAATAATCCATTGTTCTCTATTGAGAGCGAATACGATCGACAGACACTATACGTGTCTTTCATCTGCTTTGGGAGACTCTGGCTGTATAACGACGAGTGAATGAAAGAAGTTTTTCCTTCGCGTGAAAATGTCAGTGGGAAAGCTTTCAGATGAGTCGCTAAATAGTAAACGGTCGCGAGGTCTTTTCTCCACTCTATAACAGGTAATGGAGGTTCGTAGATGGCCAGATCGGCGCCCGTGAGTCCCGAATAGCACCACTGCTGAACAAGGTACGAAGGTGCCCTCATTTGGGAGAAGTAGAAGAATTCCATATCGCGTAACGATAATCTTCTACAAGTTCCGCTTTGTAGGCAGTCTCCAGCTGCTTTACGAATCTTAGACTTGCCGCGTAAGAAATGCGGCTGATGCCCGACGAGCGAGACCAGTGGTTGGTTCGCATATGAGCACTCCAGGCCTTTGTCAAGACATCGTTCACATTTTGGTAATCCGGCTTTGCAGCGCCGCTTAGCCTTGGCGCAGGCATGACAGGATCTGGAAAGAGAGATACTCTGTGCTTTCGGCATAGGAATGGTGTTTGTCAGTCAACTGGCTGTGCTGTACTCGGTAGCCCCCTTCGTGCTATGCTTCACTGTCGCAAGATCGCAGGTAGCAGTATACACATATGTTTGAAATGTGTTTGCGCAAGGATTATTAAAGCAGACTTCATCCCACTTTGCGGGAGCTTTCCTACAAATAGTTTAGTCTCCGCCTGACAAATTGTGGTGGATGTTCCCGGTTCGGATATATTAAGTCATTGTTTGACTTTATGTGGTTGTTGCCTCATCTATTTCCCCAAATAGCCAGCACCCAGCAACCCCCAGAGCAAATACTTACGTCAATTCATCTTAAAAGAGCCTATGTGCAGTCCTGTCTCTGTCTATTCAACGTCTGCCTTGCGGGTCGGGCTTGGTCTCCCACTCGGAATGAAGTGGGAGTGGGCAAGTGGTTTTTACTTGGGCAGTATTTTCTTGCGTGATGTATTTATATAGTTAACATTACCCGCTCATTTGTATCGATATCAGTTTTCGGACAGTCTTATTCTGAGTCAAGGCGTATTCACTGCTCGTTCCAGCTCTTTCAACCTTATCTCTATTCTCGTTACCGTCTGCCTCCAATATCCATTACACAAGTTCACATTCTTGACAATGGCGTATGACTCTTCGCAGCTTATTTCTGCCGAATTTCCTTTTGAGAAACAGAAAATAGAGATCCTAGGCAGCCATATTGCATATGTTGATGTCGGCGTTTCTGAGGGATCGGCCACTATCTTTTTGCATGGCAATCCAACATCGTCCTATGTGTGGCGCAACATCATTCCCCATGTCTGTGACAAGAGTCGCTGCATTGCACCGGACTTGATAGGATTTGGCGACTCAGATAAGGTCGTTGGGCTTGAATACAAGATTGCAGACCACCAGCGGTACTTGGATGCCTTTCTAGATGCTGTTTTACCAACCGAAAAAGTCACTCTTGTTCTCCACGACTGGGGTTCAGCGCTCGGCTTTGACTGGGCACGCCGCCATCAAGATCGAGTTACCGGGCTCTCTTTCTTTGAGTTCGTTCTTCCTGCACCGAGCTGGGATGTGTTTCCGCCAGCTGTCGCGGAAAACTTCGTACCATTTCGTGACCCTAAGCTTGGGCGGGAGTTGCTTATCAACCAAAACGTTTTCATTGAAAAGGTTTTGCCTCTTAATGTTTTGCGCAAGCTATCCGAGGAAGAGATGAAGCAGTATCGTCGCCCATTCCTTCAATTGGAGTCACGCGAGCCACTCTGGCGGTTCCCTAATGAGATTCCGATCGAGGGACATCCTGCCGACGTGTGGGAGAAGGTCACTAAGTATATAGATTGGCTATCCCATACTGAGATTCCGAAGCTCTTCTTTTGGGCCGAACCAGCTGTTGTTATTACAAAGGATACGGTGGAAAGTTTTGTCAAAAAGCTACACAACACAAAAATTGTGCATCTTGGACCTGGTCTCCATTATTTCCAGGAGGATTATCCGCACACCATTGGTCGTGAAATTGCGCAGTGGCTACCACAGCAGAAGTGAGAATAGCGAGCTACCTGAAGATTAGAAGTAGTTTGCTAGATTATATAACCTTGTTATTTTTGTGCCTGCAAATAGCGTTTTATCATCATTGTGACGTCTCACAGCATCTTGTAAAGCCATTTTTACCAGAAGGTTAACTGTTATTATACTTTGAAAGTATATATAGGTCGCAGTAAAGCGGAATTTTAGTGTTGAATATGCGATCGGCTGTGATGTACTAATTTCGCCGGCGGCTCATGCCGCTATTAATGTCTACTAGATCTTCAGCAGCGGACACCTTCACTGTGAGCACAGCCTGCATCACATGCACCGGCAATTGCGCCTACAGAGCACAATGAAGCAGAAATAACGAAATGAAAAAGCTGGTTGAGGATAGTTAAGGGAAATCGCAGCTGGGGAACATAGGCTGCATGATTGAGGCACTTCACGATGTCTGTGATACGAGATTCAACGGTTGAGCATGAACAATGCTACAGGGCAGTGGTTATAGTGAGCGATGCTCATCCATTTCTATAGCCAGGGTGCGTCTAGTAGCTCTGCGAAAAGACATCATTGATGTGATTGTTGTGATGGATTAGGGTCTATTGCCTCTCGAGGGTCATTTTATGTTTACACCGTATGAGTGAGAAGATAAAAATTTCGGGAGTAGATGGTTCGAAGCTTGCGCGATAGAGAAAGTTCAGGAGGTACTCTTAAATTTGAACCACGGTACTTGGGCGGTATCGAACAAAACACTTGAACAGGCCGTACTTAATACCCAGCCTTGTCTTCATAGCTTACATCACAAAATAAGAAGCTCAAGGCGCTATCCTCTTACGCCATAGCGCTAAAACTAAAACAGAAGTATCATTGTTGCATTGTTCAGATCAAGCTATGAACCGCCGTGATAAGTATATAACAATATCCAAAGGTTATCAGAGCATTTGGAGGAACTGTTTGATGGCATCGGCTACCTCCTTGGGCTTCTCAACCGGGATCAAATGGCCTGAGCCCTCTACTACAACCAGACTCGCCCTGCCACCTGGCATATCATTGATCTTGTCCCTGATATCATTTTTCATTCTCTCGACAGGTTCAAGTATATCCTTATCTCCCGCAAGAACCACAACCGGGACATCAACATGTTCGAAGAGATTAGTGATGTCGTCTTCCATACCATACGCCGGCCACGCATATTTCGCCCACTTGTTCCCACGGACCATGTCTTCGGCTATCGCCTTGATAACCTCGTCCGTCAAGTTCGCTGGTGCCGAAAGAACGGTGCGAATAACGCCCTCTGCATTTTCCATGTTATCAAATGCATGTATTTGAGCGTCTTTCATGTTAGGATCTGGCAAATGAACTGGGCCGGGGGGTGCGGGCCCGACAAGAGCCAGACCTTTTAATACACCCTCTGGCAGAAGATGCCTTCCAGCAATTGCCATTGATACCTTGCCTCCCATTGAGTGCCCAACAAGCACAACAGATTTCAGATTCAATTCCTTGATGATAAATTCCACGTCGGACGCGAAGTCAGTAACCTTGTAAGCCGTAGGCTCATCAGGTCCCGTAGATGCACCCCAGCCGCGAAGGCTGACACCAATGGTTGGATAGAAAGGCGACAAGGCCTCAATGACCGACCCAAAACTCTTTGAAGAACCTCCCCAAATATGGAGAAAGATCAGAGACGGGGTGCTCTCATCAGTGCCGCCAATCGGCACGGTTAGCGAGAGCTCGATCTCAACATCGTTGTTAACTTTAACAAGTTTAGAAGTAGTAGTTGATGCCATGTCAAAAGCTGAAGAAGAGAAATTGTGTGAGTTTTGGTGAAACGCCTATGAACGAAATGTCGTATATGATTAGAAGTTGATCTCAATCCTGATGCTTTGAGAACGCTTTCCATTTCAGAGGGCATTAACTTGATTTTATATGCCAGGGGCGGTATAACGATGAGTTAAAATGTCCGAGATAACGCGCCATAATCCAGCTCATACCTTCTTGAAATCATGGTGACTCATGTGGGAGACCGACTTAATTGCTTGAACTAATAGTTTTATCACTTTTATTTACAAAGTCTTAAGCTTGAAGTAATGGATAGATTGCCTCCGACTGTCTCGAGGGAACCTTGCTTTCCCACAATAGGCTTAGTCTCCGCTTCGAAGCCAACGGACCATCGTCATTCTCTCCGATGAATCCAAGCGTCGCAAACATCTCATATCCGCGGTGGCTACAGTTGAGAATATAATTCCTAGAGCCGAGAGCGAAATAGTGAAAAACTCGGGAGAAATTGCTCTGGCTCTAGCTTGTTGATAGCTCATGTGATGCAATATCTGAAGAAAATCCGGAACATCTGGAACCGAGCCTCGCGACGCAGACGCGTTCAGCATCACGCTAGTGAGCGAAGGCGATACCCACGACCGCATAGACGGCCAATTATATACCCTTGGTTCATTGAATGCTCTGCATAGCCCGCTTCGTTTTAACTCGTCGATTTGATGCCATCGCGAATGGTATCTATGTTCCACGGCCCGTCCCAAAGTACCTTCTTTCTATTCACAACCATGCCCTTGCCATCGATTTGTACTCCCTCGTCGTGTAGAATTTGTATCTTTAGACTGAGCTTAGTACCAGCAGGTTGCGCTGGCGATATCTTTGGCCCGCGAGGCTTGCTTTGGTGTGCAGCTCCCTGAACAAGTCCATCTTTTGATCTTTTGAAGTTCTTTTTATCGATGCTCTCACCATCAAATCCTGTTATGAAACCGCTGCTGCCCACACACCTATGGCAAGGGACTTCCGGCGCAAACGGGTTGTTGCGTAGAGCATTGCCAACTGCTCGGGGAGAAGTATTGAGCGCGCGCGCGATAGCACCGTAAGTGGTCACACGACCTTTGGGGATTTGAAGTAATAGCGCGTAGACTTTTTCTTGGAATTGAGTGACCGACTGAGTCTTTGTAGTTGAAGCACTGAGTGTATCCCTCGCCATTGTGTCCTTCTCTTGATGTGTATCAATGCACGTCTTCCCTACCCCTTAGCCGTACATAAAGCAGCTATAAATACGTTCTGAACATTAATAATTGCCTTTAGCCAGGGACCCGCGTTACGATGTGTCACCAGACTTTGCCCCAAGTGATTGTTGCCTCCCTGATTAGCATGCCAAATTCACGCTCAAGACTTGAACAGTGCAAGTTGTTTCCTCATCTTATTACCGCATTTATGGTTTAGTTAACCGTGATGACTAAGAGAACAGCCTAACGCTGCTGCACGGGTTTGGGAAGTATTTGCACTCCCTAGCATTACGCCACTCTACCTACTATTAAAACATCCCATATGCCACCATTCCGAGCATTAACTTCTGTAGTAATTACTGATACGCTTCGTAACTATATAATATAAATCAGAAAGGCGGTTCGTTCAATCACATGATTGAGAATCCAGCTACCATGGATGGCCCTTTTCAAACCTTGTTACTTAATTTACGAATGCGTAATCATCACTGCATCACAGTACAGAGAAAGACAGTTGACGTCCATGTAGACGACTATCTCGCCGCAGCAACAGTTGAAGCGTAAAGTTTTCAGCTATCAAAAAGCGGATACAAAGTAGTTTATTGGGACAGGGAGAATATCCCCTCACCCAGTTCAATCTAATGGCTGCCATAGAAAAAAAAATCGAAATTCTAGGGTAGCGCCCCTTGTGTTGGCCAAAATTAACATGGAATTGTTAAGAAGTTTCCTTTCTCGCGTTACACAGAGGCGCAGGATCATTCATACTGCACATTTCCTACTATTATCAACTTTAAGGATCGCCACTAGGACTCTATGTTGATAATCCTGGCTCTACTTGCATGGCATAGCAGACACACTACAATTTCCATTGTCAACTTCCTTATCTGCATGCGTAACCCAAACATCTGATATAGGTATCGCTTATTACTGTCGTATTATACCATGACTATTCCTTCAGAACTCTTCAATTGAAGAGAAATGATATACTCGATACTACCTTATATTGTAGGAGATTGGATATGAATGATACGCCCGGCTTTCAGCTATTTGGTTTCTACCAATCTAGCCTAGATTATGAATTAAGTTTTTTATTACTAAGAAGCGCGCCCACTTTGCTACTCCACCATTATCTTCATCGCGTTAGATTGTGGCTCGATTACTCAGTTCTAGTATGATTAATGGAGCCTTCAAAACCCCGAAGAGTCCGCTCCCAGGGATACCACGTGCTTGGATTATCAACTCTTCTCCAAAGTGCCCCATACAGCCTTACGAGCTCGGAAACATTTAGAGACTTGCATGCTGTATAATATTCTCAGCCTGACCTTCACACGCGGTGTATACATCCGATTACTAAGTTTGAGGCTTTCGAATGTCTTTCTTACACTTTCGATTCTAAAATCGGGATATAATCCATTCTGCTATGCTTTCCACGATATACGCCAAACCCGCACCACAGTCTATGACAACATATCCGGATCCCACTCCCAGAAAAGAAAAAAGAAAAAAGTGCTCCAAAACATGAGTAACGGCGGCTTTGTATTCATCCAAGAGGAGGGCACTGGTTCACATAAACCAGTGACCAAATCTCTTATCAAAATGCATGTTATGGACAGAGTGGTGATGCAGAGGCGGGCCCTCAAGCAGGATCATCGTGATGACGATGCAGATGCAACGGAAGGGCAAGTCCATTTTCTCTATTCATCCCAGCGACATGATAAGATCTTGGTAGTTAACGTACCTCATAGTGATCAAGCTCCATCATTAGAGCATCACATTAGTCATAATGACCTTCGATCTCTTGCTGGAATAGACAATATGCTTCGGCTATCAGGTCTCTCTGTAGAAGTCAATACCCAAACACGATTCCTCTTACACCATTGTAAGTCAAGCACGTGCCCGATATTGCCCAGTATGCAATGTAACTAAGCCGCCCTAGTCCTGAATTATAGGTCGAAAACCTTGTGTACTGTTACGGCCGAAACTGGATGGCTCAAGTATGCTATTAATGACAATGCTCTATTTAGTACTACTCTGTATCACTGGGCATCCATAAACTACAGTGCTCTCCCTCCAAAATATCAGTCTGCACAGCATTTGCTAAGACTGAAAGCGGCTGCAATACAAACGCTCGCCTCGCGCTTGCAGCCGCCTACTAGCGGTGCCAATGGCAACACTGAGATGGTCAGTGACGAAGTCATAGCCACTGTGGCATGCTTGGCAAATATAAATGTTCGCTGCCCCTTCTGCTGCACGAGATCATAGGACTAACTAAGTATCCAGCTCATGTATGGCGATTTGGATGAAGCCGAGATACACTTTCAGGGGCTGAAAGCTCTCATTAGAGGCTGTAATGGTGTACTTCATCTGGGATTTGAAGGGCTTGTCGCTCGAATTGTTAGATGGTAGTTTTCTCGCTCCCTGAACTGTAAAACGTATCTAACTCGAGGTAGGACGGACAGTTGCCACTCACAGCTGTCGAACCAGGAGTTGTCGTTTGACGAAACAAGTCCCTCTTCAGAATTCGTTCATCCGCAAATCCCTTTGCCAGATGCACAAAGGTTTCACATCCAACCTCACAAACTCGCAATTACCCATGAGCTGCGCTTAATCGCGAGAGAGTTAATTACCAACCCGAAAGACAACATGGCACCGGATAGCCGAGTCGCACTTGGATTTCGTCTTTTGGCATCGGATAGATCGATATTGAAGCATGTCCATGGTCTTAACGACTGTAGTGTTCTGGCCCTCGTAGCTAGAGCCGCGTTGCTCTACTCTCATACGGTATTGAGAGGCGCAAGTCGATCATCTCGTATCATAAGTACTTCGATTGACCAACTGAAGCAGTTGATTATTTCAGCATTTGTTTCAAAAGGCGACATTTTCGCCAGCCACCCAATTGCGCTAGTCTGGGTACTTTTGGTTGGGGTTGTTGCTTCAGGGAGAGAGAACATCCAAGGAACGTGGTTCAGGTTATGCCTAGAGAAGGCCTGTGGAAGTGATAGCAAGCTTTCTTGGGAAAAGGTTCAGGAGACAATTGATGCTCCTAACAACGTATCGCCGCAGCCATTCTACTGGATGATTGAAGAGATACCACTGCATTTGCCCTGCATAAACTCTGCAATTTTGTGTTGAGATTGAGACTATGAGTTTAAAAATGGAAGTTTTTAGCATTAGGGTTATTTGAGGGGCTGGACACTTATATATCTGATCTATTTTAATAACTGTAGCTCTCATACTTGCCGGGCAATCATTTCTCATTTCCATTGCCCTCGACGACTCCTTCAATACAAGTTCATTGGCTCTACTGCCAGGCAGGCTGGTCTCTCCTCCACCTTTACATCGAAACCTAGCTTCTTTGAGAAGCTGGTGGGGCGTTGCCGACGGGCAGGCCATGCAGAAGCAAATGGTTCTAACATTCTTGTAAGAAATTTGGCAAGCTATCATATAGGCTTCAGCTCTGTTCCATTCCATTTGGGGGTTTCTCTTCAACTGGCAAAAGAATAAAGGGAAGTGGTGGAGTTCGCTGCGCTTAACTTCTCCCCACCAATGTCTCGATCTGGCTACATTGTTAGGCGTTAAGAGTTGCATCGGCCTTTACATCGCTAGAGCATCATATGTTTGTCATCTCAACGCCAATTCTTTCACAACTTCGTAGGAGTATTGAGAAGATTATATGGACATTCGTAACGAAAGCTGCCTGCTTAGACTTTTGTTTTGTACTTACATGTTACTGCATCAAAGACCGGTGGGTCTACCACTCCTGCCATGAACTATAAAAGCGTGGTAGATGCAAACCTCTTGCATGGCCCTCAATCCGCATCTTTCTTCTTCAACCAGTCTTGCAACTCACATCAGCCATGTCTGTAACATTCACCGTCTTCAAAGGGTCTCCTTCCAAGAAGATCACCGAGAGCCAGACCACGGTCCCGGCCTTGCTCAGTGACCAGGTTTTAATTAAAAATACACACTCTGGAGTGTGTGGTACCGATGCGCACTATCTTCACGCAGACATGGTGTTGGGCCATGAAGGAGTTGGAATTGTTCAAGCCGTGGGCGACGGAGTTAGTCTTGTGAAAGTGTACGTTATGTTCCCTGCTTGTTATGTTATTGTGATAGACGATCTCACTAATGTTGCAGTGGCGACCGAGTTGGATTTGGATACGTCAAAGATGGATGCAAAAAATGTCAGTACTGCTTGAAAGGCTACAACTGGCACTGTGTTGAGGGCATCCGCGGATTCGGTTTCTCCAACTTTGATCAAGGATCGTTCGCGACCCATAGCGTGTGGCCAGAGACACGGCTGGCAATAATTCCGGATGAGATCCCCAGCGTGAACGCAGGCCCATTCATGTGCGCCGGGCAAACCGTCTTCGTCCCATTCTTGCGACAAGGCATAAAGCCCTCAGATTGTATTGGCATTGTTGGCATTGGCGGCTTGGGCCATCTGGCCATTCAATTTGCAGCAGCCTGGGGCTGCACCGTTGTTGTCTTCTCTAGTTCTGACAACAAAAAGCAAGAGGCCCTCGACTTTGGCGCTACTGAATTCTACAACACTTCGGGATTGAAGGCTGCAGATGTTCCCAACAAGATTAATCATCTGCTAGTCACAACCAGTGCTGTTCCAGACTGGAAGCTGTAGGTTTTCACCAACACAACTCTCGTAATGGTCTTAATAACTTACACGCCGCTTAGGTACACCGAGCTGATGGCACCATTTGGACACATATACCCGCTGACAATTTCAGAAGGTAACCTTGAGTTTCCTTACATGCCAATGATAGGAAAAGAGCTATCAATCCACGGTAGTTGCTCTTCCACTCCAGAGGAGGTTAAGACAATGCTCCAATTTGTAGTCAAGCACAACATCAAGCCTACCATTGAGCGATTTCCCATGACATCAGAGGGGATCACGAATGCATTTGAGAGGCTAGAGAGTGGAAAGTTGCGTTACAGGGGTGTTCTGGAGGTCTAAAAATTGACAAGCAGATATATCTGTAGTAGTAGTCACTACAAAGAGGCCAAGCTGCCGTTTGAAGATAGAGACATCGACTTACTCATACTCCGCCTCGAGTAGTATTGTGATACTGACCTTTTATGGAAATAAGCCCTTTGTAAACAACCCTGCATATACAGAAGAGAAAGTAATATGTACGCTCGCTAAGACACAAATTGACATCCATTATCTGGGTTCAAATTCCCCTGACTTTTGGAGTCCATTAACTTTAGTTTACGACTTTGTACCTCAGCTGTGGTAACATCATAAGATACAAAGAGGCGCCTGTCATTTCCAAGGTCGCCCCACTCATGAATGCAAAGTGTTATGGCTACGCGTGCTCGTATCCATGTAGTCATATTGTATACATAGAGACGGAGAAACGCAAAATTGGGCTTAGTTCCCATATGTAGAAGACCAGCAGGTCATTCGACATACTCAGTAAGAACTAGGATAATTGACACTGCCATGATTCATAGAATAACCCCAGTATTCGATGCACTCTTATGCGACCATTTGCTGGTGAGCTTCAGTGGAAGCGCGAGTTTCCACAAATTAGTTTGATGACGGGGTAATATTTAAAACCTTACAATTGGGAACCCCTCGTGTAAGCATTTGGGATCTTAGACGAAGGATATACCCAATCTGTACCCATTCTCAAGACAAGATTCTACATTGATGATGTCAGCTTCTTGTATCCATTGTCAGATCAAGTGGCTTCACCCATCTTTCAGAACTCCAAGAATGTTTGCAATATAAGCTACAAATGAGCAATTGGACATCTATCAACAAACTGAGGAAAAGAAAAGTAAATTAAACCTTTCTTTAGGACGATACGCACTGGTTTGTTCAATAACTAGTATCAGCGCCAGAGAAGGACAGGTATCTCCAATTTATCCATCAATACAAACACAGTATGGGAAATGCACTGGTCCGAAACTGCCGTGTTAACTCTGTTGCGTCTTAGCTAATTCGGCCCGATGGCAAAAGAAGCACAAATTATAAATATGAACCTTGAAAAAACATGAAAAACAATTCATTGTTATGTATCTGATGTCTAGAAAAGTCTAGAGTCTGTAAAGATACGATGGCATTAACTTCCATGTCCCTTAGTGTCTTTGGCTCTATAATGAAGTCGTTGGCATTATTGCCACTTCTTGCACTTTTTCTTGTCAGTATTAGACAACTTTGGGATCCAGCTAACTGTTATACTGATAAGTACATGGTACTGTAGGGTTTGGGTTACACATTTTGTAACGTCTTTTATAACCTATTCCTACACCCTCTTCGTAAATACCCCGGACCATGGCTTTGGGCAGTTTCCGATATCCCATATTCCTTGGTATCGATAAGCGGCAATGCGCATAAGAAGATGCTTCAGATTCATGTCAAATATGGGCCAGTTGTGCGTGTTGGTCCAAATACTGTATTTTATAGCCATCCAGATGCCTCCAAAGAGATTCGTGGTCACCGTAAGGGCAATCAAGTGGAGCATTTGAAGGATCCCCATCTACACTCTGGCAATCAGAGTAATGTCATAGGCGCAAACCGGGAGAATCATATTCGCTACAGAAGAAGCCTGGCTCATGGATTTTCGCATCAAGCCATGTTGGATCAAGAGCCGATCATTAATAAGTATATCGATACGTTATTAACAGAGCTCAAAAAACAATGCGCCAACCAAGAAAAAGTCGACGTTGTCAGGTGGTACAACTACACAACATTCGACATCATTGGAGATTTGGCTTTTGGTGAGCCTTTCTACTGTCTCGAGAAATCAGACTATCATCCTTGGGTTGCGCTTATCTTCTCTGGGGTCAAAAACATATCATTTATATCAGTGTGCTCAAAGCACGGAGCACTTGGTATGATGCTGGCATTACTTCTCGTGCCAAAAGATTTACTAGCAAAAGGCACAGAACATCGTAGATTGTCAATCGAGAAAACGCGCAGGAGACTCGATTCGGGATCAGGTCGACCGGATTTTATGACGGCAATGACAACGACACGAGGATCTGCAGAGGTATACTTCCGCGACACAGAGAGCGAAAGGGAATACGAATAAATTATTAACGCTCGTTGTAGGAATTAACGTTCAACGAATTAGCATCAAACGCCAGCTTGCTTATCACTGCTGGTTCTGAGACAACCGCGAGAGCCCTATCAGCAGCAACTTACTATCTTGGACTCTATCCGGAAACCTTCCGAAAGCTGGCGGCCGAAGTTCGCTCAGCCTTCCGCTCAGAAGAAGAGATAAAGCTTACTAACGTGCAACACCTAAATTACTTACAAGCGGTGATTGATGAGGCAATGAGACTGTTTCCCTCGGCGCCTGGCACGCAGCCTCGCATTGTTTCGCCCGGTGGCGACACAATTGTCGGCAGATACGTCCCCGCTGGTGTAAGTTGTATCATTGCTGAGAGGTATATGGCACTATTTGAGTCCCCAGGTTGTAACCTATTGATCTACAGACTATAGTTGGAGTATGGCAGTGGGTAAATCACCATAACCCTGCCCATTTCCACGAAGCCGAATCATTTATACCCGAAAGATGGCTTGGGGATGCACGCTTTGAGAACGATAAAAAAGAAGCATTTATGCCATTCTCTGTTGGACCGCGTAATTGCATAGGACGAAAGTAAGTGACATTGGTGCCAAAATATCCCATAGAAGAAAGAGTTAACAATTTTGGAGTCTCGCATATGCAGAGATGAGATTGATTCTCGCAAGAATGGTGTGGAATTTTGATATAAAGCTTTCAGAAGAGAGCATTGGGTGGGATATGGAGAGCAAAGTCTATATGCTATGGGAAAAAGGGCCCATATACGTCCACCTTACAAAACGGCAAGAGATTTAAAAAGCTCGGAGCATCTCTAAAAGATATAACATTACTTGTGATGGCCACAGAAAGCTCAAGGTGTAAAATGCAAGCAGCCGCACCATCGCCAGTGCTTGAGTTGAGAGATATCATGATTAGCGGATGCGAACTACAGAACACTTTTGCAGATACCTAGCAGTATGACAGCGTCTTACTTACTTCGTGATCTGATTCAAGCCTGTATGTTATTCTAACTGCTTCGTGTAGTGCCAAGGACAGGATTAGCGAGTATCCTACCGACCAGGTTATATGCCGCTTGATGATCCTATTCTCAATGGTGCATACTCATGTATTAAGCAAGATAAAAGATAGCAATTGACTGTACTACAATCATCACTCTATTTATATGCGAAACTAGGCGAATGCACCTTTCATCATTTAGATGCAATCTAAGTAGTGGATATGCTCTTCATATCGGAGTACATGTATCTACAAGTATTTTCGTCATATAACCCACTTCATCTGGCGTGAGTAGGATTACAAAGAGAAATCATTTAATTTGCCAGAGACCGAATCCAAACCCAGCTCTTGCTTTTCGCTTTCGTCCAAGAGACCAAGCGCTTGTCTCCTCGTTGGTGCATTAGGGTCGAAGAAGGGCTTCTCAGCGAGCGATGTCACACGCGTTCCATGTCTAGGGTGTTTGCCGGCGTAGTCCCAACTGGCATTGTGAATGGTGATTCTGCTCATGAATATTAGCTTCAGGTCATTAATGTCCACTTTATGGGACTGTGTGATTGAAAGCAGACTGACCGATTGTCCCACAACACTGAAGTGCCGGGTGTCCACTTCCATCGAAGCTGGATATCAACGTTCTTCTCATACACGTCGTATAAGTAGTTGAGAATGACGTCGCTTTCTGCTCTATCGAGACCAACAATGCGGTCAGTCATCGATCGGTTCACCCAGAGAGCCTTCCATCCCGTCGCTGGATGAACCCGCACCAACGGGTGGGTGCGTTCGACGTATTTGGGTCCTGCCTCGGGATTTTCTCGATCAAGGTATGGGTGCGCAGACCGGTACACAGCGTATTTTCCGTCGATGATCTTGCGGAAATCGGGAGAGAGCTTCTCGTATGCCGAGTATCCACTAGCCCACAAAGTATCTCCTCCAATTGGTGGCACCGTGTCATTGTGTAGGTGAGTGATACCTGCAGGTTGATGTTCATGTACAAGGTCTGTGTGCCAGCTGGATGCTCCTCCAGGCTTTCGGAAATTTGGGGGTTGCTCCGTAGCTCGAAGGTCAGGCCAGATCACTGTTACTCCTGCGACTCCCGGAACTTGTGGCACTTGAGGCTGGAGGAAGATTAGCATATAGCATGGCGTAAGGTTAGATAGTCAAACAAACATGAATCTCAACCTCCCCATACCACTCTCCTAGTTCTTTCTGCTGTTGAGGTGAAATGTCCTGATTACGGAAAAAGACAACACTTCGCTCGGCAATTAACAAAGCAAGCTCGTCCCTTTGCTCGGGAGTGAGGTCTTTCAACTGTAAGCCCTCGATTTCGGTGCCAATGTTGGTTGTCAAATCAGTGATTTTAGTCGCGGCAGCGAATAGATGCTTCTTAGATTTATCTGCCCTGGCTCCAGCATCGACGTATTTCCTGTCTGCGCTTCTAATTTTATAAACATCTTGTAGATACAGAGGCCTAGATGGCCTATACGGATAGCCATTAGACAGATCTATGCCTGCTTTCAACAGCCGTTCCCGAGCAGGGCCAGGGAGTGGCAGAGTATCTTTCTGCGGTTGTACCACATCAGTGATAGCGGGATCGATGGGGGCGGGATCGATGGGAGCGGGAGCCATGATGGGTAGTATGCTTTGAATGGGTGACTTTGGATTATGAGGTCAACTTGGAATAATTACAGTAACGTGAAGAAAGAGGCTCTATAAATACTGGCTTATTTCCGAAGAAGCTGCACGTCACGATGGGCGGGGCTGGGTTGATATCATCCCATTTTCTGAATTTGTTAATATTTCTAATACGAGCGATTGAGCAATCAAGGGCAGTAGGTGGAATTTAGAAGGATTTGGAGAATTGCCCAAGTCATCTCAACTATTGCGACATTACAGTAACTGGACGAATATGACTGATCATTTTCCCCCGCAGAGCAGACAAATGTCATATGTGCAGGTGCAGATCAAAGGCAAAATGTCAATTGGAAATGCCGTGAATCAAATGCAAGCACTATGCGATCTAGATGCCACATCTGTCAGGGATTGTGCTAAGGGGTGGTGGCGTGCTGATGCAACTCTATTGCAATATCACCAGCGATCCGCCCAATCCTTATGGACACAGAAGAAAAATTATGAGAAAACTCGCATTTGCGTTATCAATATGTCATTTATCTCATTATTGATAGGATTTGGAGAGTGAAAGTCCGCGGCTCTTATCTCACTATATTTCCTATCGCCGTCCGGACCAAACATCGAAACACTGAACTACCGGAGACTGTGATATGTGCTCAAATACCCCTCTTAGCACGCAATGTGCAAGATAACGAAGTCACGAGATGACAGATATATGGATACAATAGGTTTGAGAATGAATCGTAGTTATCACTAGAGTCTGGCCTATCCCAATGACAAAAGTATTCACTTCTGAAGCCATTGTTTTGTTTCGCAGAAGCTAAGTGGTACAATATGCCTACGGCTGAACCGACAGGGAGCTCTCCCGATCACAATCCAGATAGCAAATCATTGGGCTCTATCAATGTTGATAGAACAGACTCGCTTTCTTCTGAAATCGTCCACACAAAGGCGAAGAGACGATGGACCTCATACTTATGGGATACTTTGGACAAGTCACCAGAAGAGAGGCGGTTTCTGTTCAAGCTCGACGCAGTGCTTCTTTCATTCGCTTCGCTGGGGTATTTCATCAAATATCTAGACCAAGTCAACATCAATAATGCTTTCGTTTCTGGCATGAAGGAAGATCTTAATCTTTTCGGAAATCAGCTGAATTACATGCAAACTTGCTGGACTGTGGGATACGTCATTGGCCAAATTCCAAGGTGTGGGCTAAAGAATCTCATCTTCATTAACCTAACGAAGCTAATGTTTCATTTTATTATAGTAACATCCTCTTGACCCGAATCAGACCGTCCATTTGGATCCCGTCCTGCGAAGTCACCTGGGCCGTTTTGACAATTCTCATGGTCAAGTGTAACAATGCACAACAAATTTACGTTTTGCGATTCTTCATCGGACTTGCTGAAAGTACGTTTTATCCCGGGATGCAATACATTATTGGATCTTGGTATCGCAAGGATGAGCTAGCCAAAAGGTCTTGCATCTTTCACACGAGCAGCGCTATTGGTACCATGTTCTCGGGATATCTGATGGCCGCTGTCTATCATCTTGGAGGCAAGGATGGATTTAAAGGTTGGCAATGGCTATTCATCATCAACACCGTCATCTCTCTGCCAATTGCTCTGGCTGGATATTTCATGATACCTGATGTTCCTGAAATTACACGAGCATGGTATTTTACAAAAGACGATATCGCAATTGCCCAGAAAAGAATGCAGCTTGAGGGTCGAGCAAACCGAGCTCCGTTTACGAGGCAGAAAGTGAAGAAGATACTTTCTAGTTGGCATATATACTTGCTTACATTGCTATACATCTTCTTTAATAACGGAAACGGCGCCGCATCTCAGCCTGCCTTTCAGCTTTGGCTCAAGAAGGAAGGTTACAGCGTCACCCAAATCAACACCTACCCGACGATCACCACTGCTATTACTGTGGTTACTACATTAATCTACGCGTGGACCTCAGATACGATATTCCGAGGAGAACGCTGGCCACCAATCGTCTTTGCGGGCATAATTAACATCGTTACAAATGTTAGTCTTACAGTATGGAATATTCCAATTGGCTGGAAGTGGGCGTGCTTCTTCTTGGCTGGGTTTGGTGGAGGTATTAGCGGTCTTACCTTTGCTTGGGCGCATGAGATCTGCACAGATGACAATGAGGAGCGAGCATTGGTGACTGGAACAATGAACGAAATGGCTTATGTGGTTCAGGCATGGCTGCCACTGTTAATCTGGCAGCAAGTTGAGGCTCCCGAGTATCCAAAAGGATACCCGACATCTATTGGAATCGCTGTTGGAATGATAATAATGGCTTTCTGGATAAAGTATGCACACAGCCGAGAGAAGCGGAAGAAACAGGCCCAAGAGGATGAGTCTACTTTGGGAATATCTACTGCATGATACTAGACAAGATAGTCATGATACGTCTTTATTTTCTAGATTTACAGAATTCGTATGGCGGTGGGGTATTTGCGCACCCGGTTCATGAGGTTCACTATAGGTAGACACGAATTATCCGATTACTTGCCACTCCAGAAACACGGTGCTATAATGCACTACTAATTGTCACGAGACACCACTGAGACTACCAGGAGTACATTCTCACCTCTAAAAGAGAGCTAGAGATGCGTAAATGGAAACCATGAAAGGCACACAAGTAAAGTTTGACAGGATACTCGGTGACTAGGAAATGGCACGCTAAAACGGATTCATCAGAAAAGAAACTTCATTTCCTATCTCTAAGGGTAGCTATGAAAGGCTTGGTATTACTAGCCCGGAAGGATAGAGTTATCCCTTCATGGGAGCTTCAGCCAGAGCTTCAACAGGTTCGGATACTTGGGAGTACCCAATCCAGTAACTGGATCCCAGCCTTCTACAGCTGTGAAGCCACTGGTTCCGCAATTCGGGTTCGACCCTTGCTTGATGTCGGTGAGGGCATCGGTGTTGGCATAGAGAACCGGATTAATGAATCCAACAGAGCCTTTGCCGATTTTGGCGCGCTCTTGGTTAATAAGAGTAATGACAGAGGCCCAAAGAGGTGCTGCCAGACTCGTTCCGAACCAGTGACCGTCGGTCTGGTTGTTGAATGCGCGGAAATGAGCTCCATTGGCTGAGATATCAGGGATACCTCTACCAGCACGGTTGTAGATTCCTCCATGCTCGCCGATGTTGCTTGCATCACTGTTTGCGATGTAGTAAGGGTGGCCTGGATCATGCTTGGCAAAGTAACTTTTGACTGCTGCCTTCTGATAGTCCGGCACCGGGAAGTAATTTGAGAAGCCACCTCCAGAGGCAAACAGTTCGGCTCCGGGACCAAGGTTGGTCTGCATGGCGCCTTCAGCGTCAAGGACAGATGTACCATCCTCAAGCTGTGTAGCACCAACAGCGGTGAGGTATGGGCACGAAACAGGGTTTCCAGGGTTGTAGATGGTCTGATTCTGACCTGATCCAGACAAGCAACCACTTGCCGAATCCTCATGCGGCGGCATGGCAGCGCCGTAATCTCCAGAAGAGACTAGAACCGTAGTTCCCTGGAGACCCAATTTGAGCCACTCGTTGCACTGTCGGAGGAAGTAGTTTTTGGGCACGTCAATCTCTCCCTCTCCATACGAGATGGAAATGACCTTGTTTGGCTTGTAGGCACCACATAGACGCTGGCCCTTGTAGCCACCCGGTCGGTTGTCGGGATAAGAAGGATCGACTCCTGGGCTGTCTCCGGTGATGCCAAATGCTGAGTAGTGGCAGTAAGAACCATCCAAAGCATCCAAGAAGTTGTTCAAGAAGCCGGAGTAGTTGTTGGCGGTGGTATACAGGCGGTCATCCACTTGATACAAGACCATGGACTGAGGCCAGATCAGAGTCTGAATGATGTCGATATCAATGTCGGATTCTCCAGTATTGAATTCGGAATCAGGGGCCACAGGTGCTTGACCGCCGTCGATTGACAAGATTTTGGGATGCGTGCCCTTGGGAATGTAAGGGGCATACTTCTGGAAGTATGAGTCAATATCTTCCTGAGAGAATGTGTCTCCCGACTCATAAACTGCGGGCTCGTGTCCAGGAACTGGGATGCTGGTTGCTGGGATCTGGTACAGGAAACGGTAACAAATGGCAGTAAAGTTTCGAGCGCAGTCCTGCAGATCGGCTGGGAGTTTGGGGCTCGGGTGAGGCGCTTTCAACAACTTCAGCAAGTCTAGTGGCATTTGCTTCGGCTTCCAACCCTTTCGGTGGTTCGTGCCGCCCCGTCTCTCCAAGGAACGCTTCACCATTGGTGGCGATAACTTGACACCAGGAACAATGTAGTCGATGTGCTTTGCGAGGTGCTTAGGGACGTGATATTGATCACATCCAACCTTGAGCACTCCCTCCCGTTCATGCTCATGATACTGTGTTAGGAATAAATCTTCGACGTGGGACACTGGAAGATCAATAGCGAGCCATCCTTTATTGACATATTGACGGATGTCTGTTGCGTTGACGCCGGACTCAACCAGCCAGGAATGAACAGCATCAAAAGTCTCACGTGCTGGAGCAAACAGGTCGTGAACCTCGTCCTCACTGAGATGCTTGCCAAAGCTTTCAGATGATGGATCAGAGACTTCCATCAGCTTCTCATAGCCAAGATGGACGTTGCTTTGTACCAAGCCAATTCGAAGCGGAATAATGGCATCTGGGTCGAGGCGATTGCCACGCTTCCATTGTCGATGGTTATTGACCTGACCGGTTCCGGTAGGAGCCCTGGTTTCGTGGAGCACATAGCTGCTAGACGGCAATGCATACACAGACGAGTCTGTGAATGCAACCGCCGCTGCAAGAGCCAGCAAAGCCCTGAGCGAATAGCCCATGTTGCCTAGTAGATTTGAAGTATTGCCGCGCTTTGTTTGCGAAGGACCGCCTCAGCAAGCCTTGGCAACAGTTCAAGCTTTTCTTGGCCAAATAGCCATGCTTTTATATCCCGACAATGAGGCCCCATTGTACCTGTCATATCATGCCATTGGGCTTATTAGATCTCTCCAATGCCGCTAGCCACTATCTGTATGCACATTTGCTAGGATACTCACTATCTATTCCTAACTCTTCCCCTTTGTCAAAAGTCCGTCTGCCGAATATCCGAGATCTCGTGAAATCCTTCAATTATTCCAAGGCATTACAACATCAGAAACCCTGTCAAACGCGGGCGCTGACCAAGGGAAGTCACCTTGCCAGTTGTTCCTCGAGCATTGTCAACGCCGCCGATTGGACGTTTTCCGAAACGCTAACAAAGGTCCACGCAGTATTAGGCAGGTATCGGCCGTGTGGCTGTTGTTGACCTAGAGCTCCAGGGGAGTTTCTGCATCAAGTAAGCTTGTAAACTCCGATCTCAATTTTAATGCCCTGTTGTTGCGATGTTAGCTGATGGGATACCCCAGCCGGCGGATTGCTCAACCTGCCGAACATCCTAGTTTTCGCTATACCCGGCATTAACCGGATAGATAGCGGGCTCTGACTCCGTCTTTCACATTCAAAAGGCCCTACAACCCCCGCTTCAGATCTTCGCTAGCATGCGCGATCCATACCCAGTATGCTCGTCTTCTGCTGCCGTTATCGCAAGAATGATTCTTAAAATAGCTGATCATAGACCATTGGCCGGATAACAGATGCGGCAAGAAAATTGGCATTCAAGCATTGGCGGTAAACAACGCGATAATGCAGGCTTTTGGACAACATCAGCAATTAACTGATGCGATGCCCAGGAGTTTGTCTTACATTGCCAGCTCCAACCGTAATCGCATTCAACGGTGAACAAGGATTCGGAGTTGATAGTCCAGATGAAAATACGGTCTGTGCTTAAAATAGAATCTATTCATTTAGCCAGTTCACGTTGAGGCTCTCTTTATGGATTCGAAGATCCCACCAGGAGCATGTACACGATGCTGCCTTGCCCAGGCCTCCATTAGTAACGTAGATCTTGAGAAGTAACCATAAAAGATCGGCGAAGCACCCGAGAATTTTGTAGCTGAATGGCAGAATTATTAAAAGTATAAGACTACTGTGCTGGCATTATCTAGGGGTATATACTGCATACGGAATGATTATAACTGTCAAGCAGTCTCCCCTTTCTCAACCCGATATATCGACTCTTATGTTAGACTGCCCTTGACATCCTTAAAGATCTTCTCTAGTGTTTCAATAGATTCCATAACGCTGTCATGGTCAGTATCAGCGACAGTAGCTGAGCTGAAGTCAATGACGTCGTCGAATGTGTTCTCTTGCCATCCCCAGCATTCTTCAACGTACTTCTGGCCCTCTTTACCAATCATAACATCGCTTTCGGCAAAATAAGCCCTCACTTTTAGCTTCGCGTGGCCTTGAGAATTTGCGTCCAGCTGTTGTTTTTGCCTCTCAGCGCTCACCAATGCTTTTACAAAGGCATTGTAGTCATCGCACTCTCCCCACGACGATCCGTCGCCTTTTCTCAAACACTGAAGTGCTTCGTCATTTGCACCAGTGGTGTCTCCCTCGAAAATCTTCTTCATACGCATCGGTCCTAGTTCCAGCTGTACATCCCTTGGCAGATCATAGTCGGTCGCTAGCTTTTTCCTATTTATCTCCTGGAAAGAAAGCTCTTGCCCGTCACCACCGCTGATAGAAGAGAGGGAAGAAGAGAGAAAACTGCTGGCCTTTGTGAAAATAGTCCCACTTGTGGCGAATGCAGGTGTAATGCGATTCATTACATTGATGGCTGGAGTCGGGATATACTGAGCCATCTGCCATAATGTAAGTTTCGACTGCGCTGGATCAACCCACGGCGCTGATAATTTATAAGTAAAAGCTACCTAAGAGGGCCAACTGACAGCTTCTACTTACCCATCAATGCAACAAAAGGCCGCTCAGGATGCAGCATATTCCGGTAATGATGCAAGGTATTAAGTAGGTACATCACCCCAAATGAATGCGAAACTAAGGCGATATGCTCGATATCTAAATGTGCCAATAGAGGGGGTACGACTTCAATCCACGTTGAAAGCCGCTGCGAAAGTGGCACGCGGGTTGAAAGGCCCATCCCAGGTCTATGCACGCGAGGTAGGGAGACGTTAGCATTCCTCGCCCAACTGCGTTGAATAATAAATGGTAATGAGACCATCTTCACCTGTCGACTACCACAACTCTCACTCTAAATTTACGCGCAACTGGATCTAGAAGGCCCCCGATATATCTGGACCCAAACATGCCGGGGATGAAGAGCACAGTTGGCGTACTGCGACTTGCAGCCGGAGATTCGGGCTTGAATCCCAGGTCAGCATAGCAAACAGTGAGGGCGTCGCGGTTTGCAGTTCCGGGAAGAATAAACTCTTGGCTGAAGCGAGGATCCGAGATGTAGCTGAGCGCCTGATCGTGCGCTGAAACTGTAGCGGGTTCCATGCCGCCCGTAACAATTAGAGTAATTTTGCGATGAAAAAGAGAGTTGATGTCCAATCGCGAGCGGATCTAATAGCAGGATGGAGGCTCTAGGTCGGGTGGGAAACCTCCTTCAAAAATAACTCAACTGAACGTACTCCAAAGGATTGAAGGATTGAATGCACCGTGATATCGGCTACTCGTGCCGACGACGCGAGGCTGAGTTGTGTCATGTCCATCCCCTCAGCGAATCATGGCGCACCAACTTAGCGCGCCAATTCCATATGTGTTGGTTGTTGGTTTGGTTGCACATGAGTATGTATCGCCTGGGATGGATTACAACGATGAGATAGAAGTTCAGTGTATATGCATTACAACAAAGTCGTAAGTTTAACGGCTCAGGCCGTGTATCAAATAAATAATAGCTCTACTTGGCATATAGAGTTGAGGCGCACGCGGGGTGGATAACTTCAGAATCAATTGTCCCTTGTAGAAGGATCGTGTGAAGGAATCGCCGTATCCACTCGCGATGCGCAACCGAGGTAAATAATCTGGACCTGCTCCCTGCTTTTAAAGAAACAGCGATATAATATATTTGCACCGTCGAAGTAGCTTCCCCTGGTGATATTCTAATATGGGTATTCGCTTGCGGAGTGGCCAAGGGACGTCGGCCCCGAAATAGAAGGCAGGCAACATTAACATGACCAGGTACGGAGTACTTCAGACAAATAAACTTGGATGCGCTGATGGGTAAGGTATCATACGATATGATTGCTTCATATTCTATTTATGCATGCACGTAAATGTTTCTCGCAATCGTTGTGCTCAACAGAGTGTCCTGTAAATCCTCTTCCACAAGGGCCATGTACGGCGCAGCTCCTCCTCCTCTGCCGAAACATGGGACTGTACTCTCGAAAAGCTTCTCCCAGTGTGGATGTCCATGGATGCTATGCTAACAATTTCTGTTCTAAACCACAGTTTATGTCCAATATAGAACAGAATGACGATTGGGACGGCCAACATCTTGAGGAAGAAGTTTCTGGCAGTGATAGTGGGTTGATCCGTGGGACTGGTTGGCACTGGAGATATGGCAACCCAAAACTGGGAAGCCAGCACCAGTATATTGCCAACCAATCCTAGGATAGAACCCAGAACACCGGCCTGTGAAACAAATGGTAGGTGATTTACCGAGTAGCCTGCGGCTGCCCAAGCTCTCCGGAATCGAATATGACAGAGGCAAATGCTGCCCCAAGTAAACAGACTGGACAAACCACAAATAGCGAAAAGCCAATCGAAGATTTCTGAATGAATCTTAACATTGACTAAGTAGGCCAGAAGGCCTAGAGAAGAGGCGAAAAGAATCGCGACTAAGGGTCGCCCTTTGCGATCAACGTAGGAAAATATGGCCGGCGCGTGCGACTGCTCAGCCAAGGAAGCCAGCGTTCTCGAAGATCCAAAGATGGCAGAGTTTCCCACACTCAACACTGCAATCATGATCACGGCATTCATAACGCTGGGTAAAATTGTTGAACCAGCGCTCTCGACGGCAATGACGAACGGACTGGCAACCGCATCGACAGAGCTTTGGCCTCCAAGAAGACGAGGCTCGTTGTACGGAACCAACAGAGTCACCAACAGCAGTGATACAATGTAGAAAATGCCAATTCTCCAGAACACTTGTTTGATAGCGCTTGGAAGGGACTTTCTTGGGTTCGCAGTCTCAGCCGCAGCCAGCCCGATGATTTCGGTACCGACAAACGAAAACGAAGATGTGGCTAAGACGCTGCAGAAGCCTTTGAAGCCGTTGTGTGTTGGGCCGGGATCTGTCCAATAATGCCCGCCAATGTAACCACTGGTGGGCGGTCCTCCGATATTGATAACTACCCCGAGGAGTCTAGAGTGTTCATCTTGACGTTAGCAGGAGAACCATGAAATCATGCTAGGATCAAACAGCAGGTAGATATTACATGAAGCCCACAATGGCAGTTACTTTAACTGTGGAGAAGATAAATTCCGCCTCGCCATATCCTTTGATTCCCATCAAATTTATGGCGACGATTGCGAGTAAAAAGATGGTTACGAAGATGGATGGGTTAAGAGATGCATTCCAATATTGGATGGCCAAAGCCCCAGAAATCATCTCAACAGGTAGAGCGACAAGCCATTGTAACGCATAACTGCCGCCTGCATTAGCAATAGCTCCGCTATCAAGCGTTGTAAAATGCGCCTTCACATGAAATCGTATGTTATGATTGAATGCAGGCTTGGGGTTTTTTTTCTTTACTTACTTCCAACCCATGGCGAAACCCCATGATGGGTCCAGAAACCGACTGGAAAATGCAGAAAACGAACCGGCAACTGGAAATGCGGTTACCAATTCACCCATACTTTGCATGGTGCAAAATTGTATAGCACCAGTAACAAGGTAGCCAAGCAGTAAGGAAGCTGGGCCGCTTTGGTAGAGAGCGACGCCCGATGCCACGAAAAGACCCGTCCCTAAACTCTGCTGTTAGGTCACTGCCATTGTTTTCAGCTGAACTGTTGGAAATGTAACTATACCGACAGAGCCTCCAATGGCAATCATTTGCAGATGGCGACCCTTGAGGTCTCGCGCAAGTGCAGAATTGGCTGTCCGGACGTTGGCAGCACGAAGGTCATAGAAGCGGCCACCAGCTTGTCCCATGTCGGGGAGATCATCGTTGACATGATAGCCATGGTTGCCGGTCATGGGAAGACCTCCAGGCACTCGACGAAAGCTGTCGACAAACCGGCGGCCCATTGACTTCTTGCGAGAAGTCCTAGGTCGTGAGTTGGTCGTAATGGAATACGACGTTGCTACTGCGAACTGGCTTTGGGATTTGCTGGGCGACAAGTCGCTCATTTCGACCACTTCAAAATCCCTGGTGTATGTGATGCCATTTTTGATGGATTTTGGCTTTTCTGGTTCGTTGGATGCCATGTTTAGCTGCGGGAGGCCCTTCTAAGCCCGTTGACAAAAGTGCAAAAGGCATGTAAAAAAGACGTCGATCCAGTTCGTTCGGAAAATTAAGTATGCATGGAATCATCCTTCGTGGCCGGGATGGAAGGGCTGTGGAAGGCCATTAGAAGGCACGCCATGCGAGACGCAGCTAGTGGCGCTCTTTCAGGGTGATAATCTCATTTCCTTTTCAAATCCTTCTTGGCACTCAAACTGCCTTGAAATGGTAAGCTCCTTCCGGTGATCATACGAAGAGCCCTATTGCGATTTGCTGATTCGAGTACCATGCACACCGCGCCGTTGAAGAGTTTCATGCGCGCATCAATAGCCTCACGCCACAGCGTTTTGCTGGAGCCGAGGTCTCAAACGCCATTTTAGCACGCGCTAGATAAGAGTGGTTCGTTCATGACAGCGACAGTCTAGAAGAAGTCTTGGAGTTTCTGCCCCTGCATACTAACCATGTGGCTGAGTGTGTGGGGATACAAGTTGGGCTCCGCAAACCTGGGGTTGAGAGATAAGGATTGTCACTTGGCAGGATTCCATCTGAAACATGACTAACAGATTCGAAAAACGAAGCCTTGACAGGTTCGTCGAAGATTCTATGGCATAATGGAATCAGCATGCACTAGCTGGTTGTGGATGTACGGAAGCGAAATGCATGGAGGCTCACGAACCACAAACCGCTGCGACGTTTTCTCTCCTTGTGTTAACTAAAACTGGCAAAGAATAGGGGTTATGAAAGGTGAGGGTGTGACGGGCGTTCAAACTATTAGTCGATTGTCTACTGTGGCTGGGAACTGGCTTGAAGATTTGCAGGCGCTAAGAAGAAATGTACAGAGATATTATTGGTAAAAGCATCTATCTGCGGCGGAGGCTAGTCCTTCCAGCGGGCACCAGGCGTTCTGGGGATCGAGGAGTGTCAAGGCCCAAGACCGCGGCAGGCTGTGGTGATCCGTGGTCCGGCTGGATCAGCGAGTCATGGCTCTGCGTTGGACTAACTCCACCACCACTGGCCGATTGAGAGTTTGCTGAAGATTGGAATGCGGTATCGGCCTGTTTATCGTCTTGCCATCCATTGTCCTCCGACTTGGCCCGGTCCTCATTTTCAGCTTCATACCAATCGCTTCTCACAGCCCCTTGGCCTTGGGGCCGGGAAGTCGTCCCGCTGCTGTTGTAGCCTGGCCGAAATTTGGTCTTTCTAGCTCCGCTGTCTCTAAGGAACGACCCCAGAGCTACCAGATTCGCCACTGCGGTTGCCGCAAGCAACTCTATGGATGCCCACATAGATCGGACCACCTGGTCTCCATGCTGCTTGATGGTCTCGGGTATTCTGTAAATCGTGATGCCAACGGTCAAGAACCCAAAGCAGAAGAGCATAGCAAGCAAGACCTTGCGTCGTGTAGGAATGCGTGTCGAGACGATGATTGGGATCGGGAATATGATGAGTACGGCGTCAATGACTGCGCTGCAAACTCCCATTGTGAAGAGCTGTGCTACTCCTTGACGACATTGAGGTCCTGGGTCAGGAATGATTTGCCAGTAGTGAGAGATCGGTCGACACTCAGCCAAAGTGCTCACCAGGATGGCAAAAAAGGATGCTGCAAGCATGCCTCGCAAAACATTGATGAGTCTGGTGTAGACTTTCTTCGAGGAAGCGCCAGCCAGCCTGTTGAGAAACTCCAGCGTGGTGAATTTGAGTGTCCATATTCTGTTGAAGATCAATTAGCGTCCGTTGCAAAATCGTGAATAACACAGGTGTAAACTTTTCCAAGGCGAACGTACGTGGCAGCATTGAATATTCTTCCAGCAAGCACAACTTTGCTCGCAATGACCCTGTGATCGATCTCCTTGGATGATAGCGTCAAACCATCGAGCTGAATATTGTTTGTACCATATAACAGGACGACGTGAGTGCACGCAATGCGGAGATACAATGGCAACAATGCCAATGCCGTAATCTTGTCCTCGATGAAGAGCTTTTCCACTCGAATGTATCGTCCCGAGAGACGTAACAGGATGAGACAGGTGCAAAAGAGCGTTATCCACCAGGCAACGAGCAATGTGGGTTTCGCATCACTGAACGGCCTTTCTGGCGGTGCCGATGAGTAGAGAGCCATGTTTGAGCCCTACATGAACACGACTGAAGAGTTGCACAAGCTACGATCTTGTGAAGATATCTCTTGGGTGATGACGCTTTAAGCAGCAAAGGAGATGTTACGCCATGAACTCGAGACAAAACTTAACGAAAAGCAATGCATAACACTAGCAAATTGATGTATACATAGTTACACGCCTATCCAATGGTAAGTATGCAGGCTATGAACTGATAACGAGGATAAAATGGGCTAGTTACCACATCGAGGCCGATTGGCACATACGCTTGGCAGCCCCTGGCGTGACAACTATTGAACTAATCTGGCTCCTTTTAGAGGGCTGAACTTGTCTCGCCTCCGTCTCAATGTAATCCGGCTTCGCTCGTCCCGGCCGGCCGCCTGTGGTCTACCTACTTGAAGGAGCTGTGGCGTTTGGAGAAGTTGGGCGATCGGAAATTGCTGCTGTGCTTTGGCCAAGCATCCGCGGCCGCTCCTGTTGCGCCACCCAATCTAGCGCCATAGCTTCCAATCCATGATTGACGCGGTGAATCCAGTATGAAGAACTACTTGGCGCTAGGCTAGGGGTTTGGGGTTTGGGCAGAGGTCGCGTACGACGGTACGAGGCATCTTGGCCGCATTTGTAGCATGTGAAGCGTGTCTAGTGCAGCGATGACCTGACAGGATTACAAGGAAGTGAGTTCAGCTTGCCAAGCCTGTGTGGATGCCGTGCATCCTACCGAGATACCCCAATAGCCCACACGACTGGGCAAAATGGCACTCACTTTCTTCGCATCACGCTCATGGAGTTGACGAGGCTGCGCATTATCTAGTGATACCACGTATGCATCGACATAGATACGGTTACTTGTAAGCGTGCGGGCACTATAATAAGGCCTCAACTTGTAAAAGTAAATGGATATGTGTGTGCTGTGTGCATCTTTTCTCCAAGGGAGCGCCAAAGTAGCTTATCAAGAAACGGGTATAGGCTACCTCCGCTCCCAAGTTGTCCATCTACATCGGAATGCTCCGCAAGACATAGCGAGCTACCTTATTTTGAGGAAAGTTCGGCTTCCATGCAGCATTCTAACGAAAGCACGCGACATATCGCGAACTGTTAGCGGGGAAAACGCCAGACATGGACTGCTTAGCTCTTACACCACATGTGCAACGGGAAATAATACGGCTGCCTAGTCATATTACCCTATGGTATTTCGTTAGCAAAATGCAATTCTCTGTATTGCAAGTTACGCTGTTACCTATTTTGTAGTAACTTCGGATGCTAGATGACCTCGCTTCCCGCTCCCGAACACTACCGAAATGGCTACTGTTTGCTGAACAAGACGCTAAATACTTCCCCATGTTCGTCTTACTCTGGTTCTCTCCCCAGGGCCGCGGCATGAGTCGTAATAAGGATTCTAAAACCCCACTCCCTATCATCATTCCTGTTTGGCTGATTAGGCCAACCCCCACTCATATCAATCACTTAAACGCTCATTCGTGAGTATCGCTATCGCATTCATCTCCTTGATCAGCCCATTAGAGATAAGGGACACAAACAATCGTTAAATCATTTATTGAATCCCAGTGTCTCCAACATGAAAGGATGACACTGAGTCAAGAATCTTGTAGTTTCAACGGGAAGTTGGGCGAGAAGTGTGGACATGACTGAGCTTAATGGAGTCAGCAGCATACGCTCCCATAATATAGTAAAGTTCACGAACGAATCATTGTATAGAGAATAAGTCGCAATCAGTAATTTAGACACCCTAATCTACACGATTTATTACATTGTCTCCTAGTCTATCATCCATTCATTAATTAGTTGATCGTGCAAATAATCTTTCCCATAATCTTGTTAGTCTCCATCAGCTTGTGCGCATCGATGATTTTTTCCCAAGGCAAGACCTTTTCAATGTAGACTTTGAACTGCCCAGATTGGAACTGTGGAAGGGCCTCTGATACGAAAGTATCTCTCAGTTTGCGCTGAAATTCTTCGTCTCGACTTCTCAGAGTTGAGCCTTCGTATCTGACTCTTTTGAAGGCTAGCAGCCCCATGTCGAATTCTTTCTTAAAGGTAAATCCGCTCATTAATCCGATCAAGACAATTCTTGCGTCTTTAGCAGCAATCTTGAGATTCTCGGCGAAGACATCAGGACCAATCAGATCAGCAATTATGTCAACGCCTTTGCCATCAGTTGCCTTCATCACCTGGTCAACCCAATTGGGATCGGTAGTGTTGAAAGCCGCAGTAGCCCCCAGAGTATTGACGCAGAAATCGCATTTTTCATCGGATCGTGCTGTTGCATAAACGGCTGAGGCCCCGCCGCTGAGGGCAAGCTGGATACCACTGATAGAAACTCCAGAAGCTCCAGCATGCCAGAGAATAGATTTGCCACGTGTAAATTCTCCGATCTTATACATCACTTTTGTTGCGGTAAGCCATGTCTATGTACTGTCAGCATCCAACCAGGGCAAGCCTAAATTTCCGATAACCTGCTAAGACTTACTTCGGGAATACCCGCAGCCTCCTCCCATGACAAATGCGGTGGCTTGTGAATAAGCATATGAGTTGAGATAGTAATGTACTCGGCATAGGCTCCTAAATAATAGCCGTTAGTTAGCGAGCCCAATTTTGAGAGTATTCTCTTGGAACCGTCGTCATACCTCCGTATGCCAAAGCGAACACTTCATCGCCAACACTAAAGGAAGATTCGCTATTTTCTCCTAGTCCCTCTATGACGCCTGAAAACTCCAATCCCATAATTTTACCGACCCAGGGAGGGACAGGATATTCTCCGTCGCGCTGCATAATATCTGCGCGGTTGATTCCGAATGCTTTGACTCTAACCAGCGCCTGGCCTTCCTTGGGCACTGGTTTTGGGATTTCTGTCATATAAAGGGATTCTGCTGGACCAACATCGCCCCGGATATCTATTGTAATAGACTAAAGTTAGAATAGGAACTGCAGGTAATGATTCTAGATCTTTGAGAAGGTTGAGTCTTACCAATTGCTCTCATTGTGTTGGACATGATGTTAATTTTTTAAATTCAGAAAGTGTCAATTGCTTTTTTTTGAATGCTCACAAGTTGTGGAATAGACTCATTGATGCTGGATCTAATAGACTTTATATTGACATTTCTCTACCTGCAAGTACAGCATGTGTATTGCGGATTGAAAATCATGAGTGGGACGCATTTCTCTTAACGCCTAAGGGAATCTTCATGGCCTTTCGGGAAAATCGGGTGTTTCGGCATCTCGGAAGACCACACGCGACGCACACTGGCCTGGTTTCCTTGGGTGAATCAGCAACAAAAGCAAAGTCAAAGCAATATAGTCGAATTACTAAGACGGAGTGCCACACGTAGTTAACATTTATTAGCAACATAAGCAGTTGCGCATTGTTGTAATGGGACAGACTCAAAATACACGTTGTCGAATCTTGATGTGCTTTGCCACTAGTTCATGGAATAATCTCAGCGTTTCCATTCTACAAGGATCACGCAATGTTCATACAGAGCATTTCAGTTCAAACCGTGTTTCTGAGATGCAGGAGAAAACCATGTGTTGGGGCAAAGCTTCGTGGAGACGCCTCACCTGTAGCGCCAAATGTAAAATGAATACAGATCAAAGTTATTGGTATTCGGCATCTCCAATAGCGAAGAAAGTCCCAAAGTAGATGCCCTTACTAAAGATTGGCGGAATGAGAATGCCGCAACTCAGTCATCTGCGAACGCTGTTTGAAGATTGCCGGGTAGTCATGTTACTAATTCTCACACACCACAGCCAACATATTCCATTTACAGTAAACACCAAAAAGGGATATTCTGTTCCTGGTAATTCACGTAACGAGCATTTTGCCAATTGCAGCAACAAAAGTCTCTTTAGCTGATTTGGGCATTTGCTATACCCATTTGAGGTGCAGAGTTCTGACAATTTGCTGCGATTGACGTCAATCCGAGGCCCCGAAGCCCCGAAAGCGAGCCACCGAGCCACCGAAGTTGGCAGTTTTGCTTAGAAATTTCACAGATCTCAAGATAGAACATGCAAGTCATCGTTTCTATGCTCTAGAGTTATTGTTAGTTAGATTTGTTCGAAAAGATGTATTGTTTAGGCAAGATACTATGTAGAGACAATTGGAAACTTTTCTATATGTATTGTGCTTCCACTAACTTCGCAATTAAATGAGTGTTCTTGACTGTACAGAATCAACATACGACAACGTTTAATCGCTTTATTAACAACTAGGAGAGGATACATCACGGTTTCAAGACAAAAAAGGCAAATAATTAACAGCTATATCAACAATGAGAATTGATCCCAAGTCGACCAAAGCCGATGACGATAAGCTGAAACGTCAGTCTAAATCCGAACAGCAATCCAGTGGAAACGATGTTCTTGTCAGCGATGCAGAACGGGACGAATTATCCTTGAGCCGAGCACGAACAATGGAAAGCCAGCACAGCCATACCGTGGGAGTGCCATTGGCAGGCAGGGAGGACATATCACCGCTGCCACCGATGGGAGCCGGAAAACCTTATCCTCCAGATCTCTTGGAGAAAGATGGCTACATTGTGGAGTTTGACGGCGCTGATGATCCCATTCATCCGCAAAATTGGCCTATGAGGACAAAGTCAGTACTCGGAGGGGAACAGACAGATCAGCAGTCTAACATGAACAGGGCTATAATTACTGCGATATTGTCTATCACGACATTTATCACGACTTTCGCCAGTGGAATATACGCGCCCGCCATTTCGACAATAGCAGCAGACTATAAAGTTGCTCCAGAAGTTGCCACACTCGGCGTCACACTTTATGTCCTGGGGTTTTCGGCAGGGTAAGCCAAGTTCTGATCTAATATGACGTTTTTCGGAGCAATCACCACTCTCGTCTACGAGACCTCATCTCACTCTACTATAGACCGGTGTTATGGGGACCACTCTCTGAAATCAAGGGGCGTCGGCTACCTCTCGTCGTTGCCGCCTTCGGAACTGCGATTTTCCACTTCGCCGTAGCAGTTTCCAAAGATCTTCAAAGCATCATGATCAACCGCTTTTTTGCAGGCTTTTTCGGAACCAGTCCTCTTGCCGTGGGCGGCGCTGTGTTTGTGGATTTGTTTGACAACAAGACTCGCGGCATTGCAGTAAGATCTCCCAGACTGACTCCCAACCCTGCCTTTTTGCTAAAACATTCCTAGGTTACAATTTTCACATTGTCTGTTTTTATTGGCCCAATGTTCTCACCATTCATCGGAGGCTTCATCGTCACGAGCCATCTTGGCTGGCGGTGGACTCAGTATCTTTCGGGCATCCTCGCTTCCGCAGCGGCCGTGGCAAACTTTGTCTTTGTTCACGAGACTTATCCGCCAATTATTTTGGCTCGAAAGGCCGCTGAGCTGCGCCGGAGAACACAGAACTGGGCTATTCACGCTAAGCAAGAGGAAACCGAGGTCAACTTTCACGAAATGGTTGAACGCAATTTTATCCGACCGCTTCACATGCTCGTCGTCGAGCCCATCGTCTTGCTAATCAGGTATTATATCAACACTACTTTTGTCATAGCTCTCAAGTACAGCTGCTAACTCTTTGGCTCATGTAGTATCTATTCTGCGTTTATTTATGGACTACTATATCTGTTTCTCACTGCATATCCAATCATCTTCCAAGGAGTTTATGGCATGAGGCCGGGCATCAGCGGTCTCCCCGAGTTGGGCGCCGTACTTGGTTGCATTATCACAGGCATCATAATGGTATTGAGAGCACCAATCTATAGGCGCAAACTTGAAGCAAACAACAATATGCCTGTGCCAGAATGGCGACTGCCTGAAGCTATGTTTGGAGCGGTTCTCTTCGCTGGTGGCATGTTTTGGCTCGGTTGGTCTGGCTATCGAAAAGAAGTTCACTGGATTGTTCCAACAATCGGTGGTGTTGTGACGGGGCTTGGCATCTCAATGGTTTTTCTTCAGGCGTTCAATTATCTCATTGACGCTTACCTGATGGTATGTGTCTGCTCCTCACCAAGGTTCGATGTCTCCGTGCATTACTGACATAACGAATAGCTTGCGGCGTCAGCTCTAGCAGCCAATACTTTTCTGCGATCGTTATTTGGTGCTATATTCCCTCTTTTCGCCTCTTATATGTTTAAAGGGATGGGCATACAATGGGCAATGACATTGTTGGGGTGTGTCGCGGCTCTGCTGGCGCCTGTGCCCGTCATTTTCTACATCAAGGGCGCACAGATTCGAAAAGTGAGCAAATACACGCCCAAGCTCCCTCCTCCGGCGGCCACTTCGAAGCCTAAAAAGGAAGAAGTTTAAAATTACAGACGAGAATAAAGGAGATTACGGGATTATGAAGAGTTTTTATCAAGTAGACTAAGTTTAGAGTTGACACGCATACGGCGGTTTGGGTTGGAGTAAATTGCTGGATTTTGGCGTGCAAAGGCGTCATTTGTTCTCTGAAGATACGCCCTTGGGATGCCCTTTGGGGCTTTACCCCTCATCTCGATGCCGAAGACAGCCGCCAAACGATAAATTACTGTCTCAAATCAGAAAACATCAGAAGAGAACTGGCGAGATTGTTCCTCTTCACCTGCACCGGTTTATAATTAATACTAATTGCAATTGCCATCATGGCGTCCTTCAAACCTTTGCACATTCTCGCCTTTGGCGCTACTGGCAACATTGGGAAACACATCGTCAACCAACTCATTCGCGCTACGCCCTCATTCCCCAAAATCTCAATCTTCACCTCTCCAAATACAGTGGCAACCAAGCCCGAGCTCTTGAGCCAGTGGAAAGATGCAGGCGTATCGGTTATTGTTGGTGACATCACCAAAGCGGAAGACGTGAAGAGAGCGTATGACGGGGTTGATACTGCCATCAGCTGCCTGGGCCGAGGGGCTTTGGAGCATCAATTTGAGCTCATCCGGTTGGCGGATGAATCAGACTCTGTCCGCTGGTTCTTCCCATCGGAATACGGCACAGATCCGGATCATGACCCTAGCAGTGCTTTCGAGAAACCTCATCAATTCAAGCGGAGGGTGCGCAAAACATTCGCAGAGGAAGTGAAGAATTTGAAACCTACATACTTGGTTGTGGGGCCATACATTGAGATGTGGGTTGACGGCGACGAGACATTCGGCGGGTTTGACATAAAGAATAAAAAGGCGGCTCTTCTTGGAGATGGAGAGCAACCCATTGGATTTACCGCTATGGAAGAGTAAGTTACAGCTCTTGAAGACGACTGACAATTGTTAATAGAGCTAACGATGAGATTTGTATAGTGTCGGTAAAGGATTGGTAGCGGCTCTACAGCGCCCAGAGGTATCGGTTGGTAAGGTGCTCAAAATCGCCTCGTTCACAAAGTCACCGAATCAGATCCTGGCCGAATATGAAAAGCAACTTGGATACAAACTTGATACCAAGTATGTTCCCCTAGATGATGTTAAGAGCCTTGAGAAGAAGTTCTGGGACGAGGGTAATCCACGTGCCGTTGTTGGCACGCTGCGACGGATTTGGGCCACAGGCGGAGCGGTTTACGAGAAGCTGGATAATGAGGCACTTGGATTGGATGAAGGTCAACTGCAATCCCTTGAAGAAGCAGTGCGAAACCGCATTCAGGGCAAAGCATTTTAGGAGAAATGAAGTTGGCCAGGGACTCCCAGTGTGACTCAACTCGTTGACCTCTGGGTGAAGCAGTCTTAGAGCGAGCTAAGGCACCAGTGTTATATCGCAGGCGCAATCTCTAAAGCCAAACTTCCAATTTATAATCACAAAAAGAATCATATTACAGCGAGATAATCTCCATTCTTGCCACATACATCCAATTGTCGTGATTCTCCCATTGAACAAACTGCAACTACCGGTTTTTCTTACGAATTAATACTTCATCGTTCCCTGTTCTTTATGGCCTGGCAAGGCCCCAAAGACTAACAGCATGACTCAAGTATCCACCTAATTTTAAGCTACACTAATCTATATATGGCAGGGGAAAGTCACTTTTAAAGACAGGATACGTATAATATAGGCAGCACCGGCGGTGCATTTTAGGTATCGTAATCGTTGGTGTTACCTGGCATTCTGGTCTTGGTTCAAGTTAATGGCTAACCGTACGCAATTGTCGTGGAACACTGTGCTGCTTGCTCTTCTGGTTATCCAACATTTCGCGGTTCCCGTCGAAATCTCAATCGTTCTGGAGAATGCAGGCTGGGGACGCTGGGATAAATACCAACGAGATTGTTTTGCCACGTTTTGAACAGAACGAATCGGCTTTTCATAGGTCAATTTTCCCTTTATAGTTACATGTACTCCTCACCCATGGTCGCTAGGTCCGCATAAGGCGAATCTACGTAAGATTTGTATAGAAATCTGACTTGACACAATTCATATTTTAACTTCTCCTATCTATTTACCATCTTGAATCGTATTTCTAGATTCAAGCCTGTTTCTTTTCCTTCTCTGAAGGGCCGTTCCACCAACGATAAATGCCCTTGCACCAGACCCAAGTCTCAATTGTGCCAAAAATGCTCAAGACAACAATGACAAAGACCTTTACATTTTTACTCATCCCCAGGCCTTCAAAGCTAAACGACGGGAGCTCTTCATTTTTCTGCTCCTTGTTGCGAAGACGAGTATAACCAGAAAAGTTTCGAAGAGTGCTGAGCTCATGGTTGATGGTCTGGAGCTTTCGGTTCCTTTGCCAGACGTTGAAAGTGACAGACATGTTGCGTAGCTTCGTGATGTGCAGCGTTCGAACGGCCGAACCGATACTGGTCGAAGTGAGCACTGGCTTCATTTTGACGGCCAGTCCCATAAATGTAATTATACAAAAAATGATTTTTTAATGAATGACTGATTTCGACTCGAGAGAATTTTTTAATGTCAAGAAAAGATAATTGCAGAAGGCAGAGCTCAGCTGAGCATTTATAAATCGAGTCGGAGTCGGGAGGCTGATAGTGCCCGCTATGAGCAATTTCCCTTGGCACTGTGCGTGGACATGGTCAGAGTGAAACCAAGCAAGCAGTAGCGTGTAAAACAAATCCACGGGATCCCGTGTACCTACTTATTGGGCGCCCTCTTTTGAGAGATTGAGATGAACTGGTGTTACGGTAATAGCTTTGTTGAAAGCTGAGTAGCTAATCTCCTCAGCACTAAAGATGAAGTGAATCTTCCGGCCTTCTATACTTCGGTTATCAGACTGATCGATTGAGAATTGCATCGATCATTTGCTAATTGATCTATCGGTTCATATTCCGCCATAGATATCATGTCACACAAGACCGTTTCCACAACCTCTTAACCCAGGGTCGTAACATTGGACTAGTCTAGCAATGAGTGGACGATGAGTCCGTCGCATGTTTGCAGAAGTCATAACCATCATACCACTGAGCATATCCAACATACTCAATAGAATATCCAGTGAACATAGCCCCAGCAATATATCTCCCGCAATGTGCCGTGATTGTTGCCAGCGCTTGGCCGTATTGATCAGGAGAAATGTCAGTCCACACGCCTGGATCTGTATAAGGGACGCAAACGAAAGCCACGACGTTCCCACGAATGGAGTAGTATGACGTGCCTTCATAGATGTGTGCTCCAGGAAGTTGCGTCTTGAGATCTGCTACAGCTGCATCGCATTTGCTGGGGTCCAGATTAAATCCGCAGCCACAGTAAATGCCTTGATCACGAGGTTCAAGAGCCCTTGGTGCTGCACTGGCTAGGTCATGCTTAATTTTCGAAGGACTAGAAATCTTTGTATGAACAGTAGTGCCGTCCTCGCCAGTAGAGACTGCGTAGACGCCGTCAGGGGTGCCAGATGGAATAGTAAAGGCTCGTGCTAGAGCGGCAAGACTAAGAGCCGCAGTAATCTTGAAAGAGTACATTGGAGGATAAGGTGTTGAAGACTTGCTCGTGAAATTCGTTGCGGAGAATGATTTAGAGAGCTTTGAGAAACGCAAATCGATATCTGTGGGAATTGTATCTCTTTAGGTATGTGCGGAAGGACTCTAATATATATTTACCTTTGTATATAGATACCTCGCTAGGTAGCCAAGCTAGAGTACGAAAGAATACCCTGCTATTACCTTCGGTGTAGCAAAACGGGCAGCGTACAAAAAATACGCTCGAGCTTCAATATTAGGTGATAATACGACATCCAATACGACACCCGCCTGAGCGCCCTCTCCCACCCTTATTTGCTCACATTTTTTGGACGCAGCTGACTTTCCTGGTATTGCTATTTAGCCTATTGAAGTTATTATAAGCTTATTGGCTAAGTCATAGTATAAAGGGAAAACCCGCTACCACCCTGGATGTAGCGAAAGGATTACGCTCGAGCTACGGTATTCAATATAACACTCGCACACACTTGCTAATCTATTGTGACTGCTAGCTTGAAGTTCTAGTTTATATAATCCACTTCGTCTAATAGTATTCAGAGTTAGGAAATGACCCAGCAGGAAGTAGATGCTCTAGACAAAGACCTTGGGGGCTATTGTGTTGACTAAAGACAGAGCGATCAAATAAAATTAAAAACATTAAAACACAGTATATTTACTCAGCGGGTTTACTGGTGTTAGTGACTCCGAAAACGAATAGTTAAGTTATAGAACCTCTTCAACTACTTTGTATTATCTAGCAGGTGTATCGATTATTCTCTGTGTTAAGCTAGCATGCAGACAAAGCTTCAGGCGAACGTTTCTTCTAGCGCTCAACTCGGCGGTTTGCGTGCGAATATCTACCACTGTAGGCGCCAACTTGTCGCTTGTTAGCTATTTGCGCCCCCCGGACGGTGAGAGCCGTGCGTTTAGATGCTATTTTGTAATGCCTGGCGTAGGCTGACCTGTCTCGTAACATCAGGGTAAGTAATGTGAAATATTTAGATACTAATTACGCCTAGTCATATATGGACTGTGCAAAATTCGACACGGCTCCGTAGTTTAGCAACTGAACTCCGACCGGTTGCTTTACCCGAGAGATCTCGGTCCCGAAGTTGCATCCACAATTGTTTTTCGGGCCCAGGCTAAGCGGTGCTTCCCGCCAGTAGCTGTTTGGCACAGTGACGAACGAACTCTGGTCCCGAGAGATTGCGAATGGCCTTGCTCATAAAAATTGACGAATAATCTATATAAAGGGTGAATCTCTTGGAACTCCAGGAAAGATTTTCGTATGTATCTCTTCAGCAACGCATTTAAACAGTTTAACATTTGCTTACCTAAATCCGCCATTACCAGCGCCATCCATGGCTCCTACTATTGCCATTGTCGGTGCCGGGCCTTGTGGCTTGACTCTGGCGCGTCTTTTGGAGTGCAGAGGCGTCGACTATGTCGTCTATGAGCGTGACGAGTCCGAAGCCTCCAATCGCAGAGGAGGGAGCCTTGACATTCACACACAGACAGGACAGCTTGCGTTGAAAGAAGCAGGGCTTTTTGATGAGTTCAAGAAGCATGCTAGATACGAAGATATGTCTTTCACAATTGCCAACCAGCAGGGAGAAAGGGTTTTCCGGAAAGATGCTGGCCAAGGGCGCGATGCGCCTGAAATTGATCGCATCTTGCTACGCCAAATTTTGTTAGACTCAATCCCAAAGGAAAAGGTTCGCTGGAATCACGTTCTTAAGAGCGTCACACTGGAGCAAGACGGGCATCATATTCTTCAATTCACAAACGGATATTCAGCTTCCGGATTCAAGCTTGTGGTTGGTGCAGATGGCGCATGGAGCAAAGTGCGACCTTCGGTAAGACGCTGAACTTCTGACTTCTCACATTAACGAGAGCTAATTGCGAGTGACAGATTACACCAGCAAAGCCGCAATATTCGGGTAACCACTATATTGAGTCAAGAATAAATTCCGAAAGCCCTCACTATCCAACCATGGTCTCAAAAATCGGCGCGGGCAGTTTCATGTGTTTAGGTTCTTCGAAAGAGATCGTCACCCAGCGTCAAGGCAACGGATCGTACAGAATTTATCTTGGAGTTACAGTACCCGAAGATTTTGTTCGAGGTGGCACCGTCAATCTGGAGGATACTGAATCAGCACGGCGTCTATTTCTTTCTTCGGAATACTTTGGGAATTGGGCAGAAGAACTAAAAGACCTGATTCGATACTCGGAAGACTTCCGCAGCTGGCCCCTTTACTACATGGATCCAGAGACTCTGAGATGGGACTCTGTTCCTGGTTTAACATTGGTAGGAGATGCTGCTCATTTAGCAGTCCCAAATGGTGAAGGTGTCAACTGTGCCATGGCAGATGCGCTCTCTCTGGCCTCAAAAATTGCAACATATGGTACAGATGCCTTGAACCGCGCCGTTGCGGAATATGAAGAAGATATGTTTCGTCGTGGAGTCGAGCATATAAAGGATGGTCTACAAATGGCGACCCTGATACGGCACAAAGATGGTCCCGATGCACTCATATCCTTTTTCAAGACCGCAATGGAAAATGCAGCTCAGCCCTCTACTTAAATGAGAGAGGGCTATCAAATGAGGGGGCTGATTAGTTCACGGAAGGGGTTATAAATAGGAGGCTACACCATTTTATTAGCTTAGCAGTTACATTCTCATCGTTCGCCGCTCTTTTAGGTAGATAATTAGATAGCTTTTAGACTAGAATAATAACGATATCATTGATAGCTATTTTCACACAACATGCCATTCAATAACTTGTACAATTACTCAGTCACTTGTTTCGAGATGTTCTATGATGTTCTGGCTCAACCTTTTGCTGCTCTCTAGTTCATATCTCTGTAAATGATCTTTACTCATGATGTATCTACATGTTAATGCCAGGTCTGTACACTATCATAGAGACAATGTATCTCCGCAGTATCTTATAGCATTTTATCTACTACGTGAGCTTCCCAGATCAAGAACTTCAGATGCCTTTATAGCTCGCAATCTGTTGCCGCTGTCCATCATTAGTCCATCAGAACTTTTGTCGTCAATCTCAGATGTAGATGTCTAGATTTCAGCTCCAGTGTATACGAACTAGAATGTGGCCAAACCAGGGGTTAAAAATTACTAGCTATTGGTACGCAAAACTAGTAGATAAGGGAAAATCCAATCAGACTCGCTGAATCGGAAAAAGTCATGATACAACAGCCGTGGTGACCTACTAACCTGGCTACTGCTGACTCGTTGCTTTCATTCTGCCTCCAGGACTAACAGAAACGAGATCATCAGGGGCCGATTTGTGGGCACTTTTCATGCATAGGATCCTTTCTAGTTCATGATAGCAAAATAACATATACTCATGTTCAGTAAGTATGAATCAATGTTTTGAACGATTTTAATACAGCCTTGGGCTTTTTCATTTTACCAAACTCTGGCATCGAAGAGTTATCTACTTAGTACATTAGCCTTTCAGATGCGGTTATCGAACTGTAATTTCCATTCTTTACGATATATCTCAATCACGGTAATTCCAACTCCACGTCATGTCAACAAGTTAATTTGTCCTAGAGGTAAACCACGTGTTTACCCCATGCATGCGGTATCGGTTCCCGGCATCTGGTGTTGTGCGGCTAAAAGGGAAAATATTACCAATGTGTTCAAGTGGGTGGTGGATTCTCCATTCTCTTCGGCAATGATGTGCAGTATTGCCGGCGGCGTGGTTACCATTGGCTCACTACCGAGAATTACAACCGTCGGAATCGTGTGAGGTTTCATTGCTATCGAATCCATTGTCCCAATGAATCGGGCACACATATCTATTGCAATATGTACTGCTATCATTACAGTACAAATATGAGAGCAGCGTACGACTCTTGCGTTAAGAAATAGAGAGGCTCAACTAGTGCCGAATGCTAGTTCAATACTCTCAAGATTCTTGAAATCGGATACTAAAGACTAGGAGAGAGCCAGCCACACGGCTGAATCGTCCCAAATATAGCCGGGCATTGCATAATGATTGGCCCGGAATAATTCCCCTAAACAGTGCCGGTGCTGGAGTTCAATCACTTGACAGTTCATTGACCAGGAACCAGGATCGATCCTTCACCGAACTGACACCTGAATGAAGAACCTGGCTCTTTTAGAAGAAAAAAAACATCAGCATTAAAAAACAACCATACTGGTGCTACTGCTTCCCCACGATTTCTCCACACGAAGTCAATCTACCCCGCGTTTCTTTTATTTAAATACTACCCCAGATTCTGTAGAGACGAGTGTCGACCACGCCAAGATATCTAGGATAGGATTCCGAATCATAGAATCTTCACTCTATATTCTGACATCCCCGTGCTTTTGGTTTAACTACGGTTCCTTAAAGGACGTCAAGATGGTGTATCTTAACCTGAGAGGCAAGAAACTGTTAGCTGGAATAACAATTTCCAGTGGTTTAGGCTTTATTCTGTTCGGTATGGAACTCCACCATGGGAATCTCATCTCAGTGCAACTCTTTTTCTTGTCTAACATTTTCTCTTGTGGGTATAGGTTATGATAACGGTGTTATCGGCGGCCTACTTACTGCTCCCGACTTTGAATCAACATTTAATCTCGATTCTACACTTCAGGGAGTGGTTACTTCATTATTTGAGCTGGGATGTTTCTTTGGGTCTCTTGTCACAGCCGTTGCAGGTGGTCACTTAGGCCGTAGGACTCTCGCACATCTTGGTACACTATCCATTACCGTCGGTGCCCTTCTTCAGGCCTCTAGTTTTTCTGTTGGTCAGTTGATGGTCGGGCGCATCGTTGCTGGTATCGGCCTTGGCCTTATATCTAGCAACATTGCTATCTGGCAATCAGAGACAGCCCCAGCAAACGTGCGTGGCACATTAGTCGCGTGCTCATTGAGTTTCCTCATCGTCGGCCAGCTTTTAGCGAATTTGATCGACTATGGCATGAATAGCTATTCTGGTCCCGTCACTTGGCGGTTCCCAATTGCCTTCCAGGCGGTTCTAGCACTTCTGATGAGTGCTCTTCTATTCTTCATGCCTGAGTGTAAGCTGTCCACCTGCGATATTCTGCTTTATTGTACCATGGACGGGGCTTGGGCTAACAATGAACAATCCGCAGCTCCTCGATACCTCATAATGAAAGATCGCATTGAAGAGACTGTCGAAGTCCTTCAGGCGCTCAAAGATACCAACGATAGAGAGACTGTTGCCGCTGAAATTGCAGAGATCAAGGAGGCCCTTTTACTAGAACTCAACTCTCAAAAAAGCTGGACGGATCTTTTCAAGAGTGACAAGGTCAAATCACGCCGCCGCGTCATTATTGCTTGCATTGTCAACTTGATGCAAGACCTGAGTGGAAGTACTCCGATAGCGTATTACACTACTTTCATGTGAGTCGAACAGAACTAGGCTGAACACAACATGAGCGTCGGCGCATCACCGGCAGTACAGCCGCTAACACATTTTAATCTTCATAGCTTTCAGAATTCCGTTGGCTTCTCCCGGCATTTGTCCTTGCTCATGTCCATCTTCCTGCAGCTGTGGTTCCTTTTGGCGTCAACACTTACTTGGTGGCTGATTGAGCGTGTTGGGCGTCGGAGATTATTTATGCTCTCAGCTTGCTGTATGGGCATGGTCATGGCAGTTGTTGCAGCGATGTTGGCTGTCAATACTCGTACTTCTGGAATTGTCGCTGTGGTCATGATCTTTGCGTATCAGGCCTTCTTCACATGGGGATTCATGGGTGGTGTTTGGGTAAGTCATGCCAGTATTCCGACATTTCCTCTGATACCCTATTCCCCGTACTACGTGGTGGAAATTATGATCAATGCGCTAATATCGGTTCAATTTAGGTCTATGGACCAGAAATCTTACCCCTCGAATATCGATCCAAAGGAATGGGTCTTGCCACTGCCACCCTTTGGCTATTTTCTTTCGTGATGGTTGAGATTGTCCCTTCAAGCATATCCAACATCGGATGGAAAACATACATCATATTTGCTGTGTTCAACTTTTCCTTCATTCCTATCATCTACTTATTCTTCCCAGAGACCAAAGGCCTCAGTCTTGAGTTGGTCGACCTTGCTTTCATGGACGACTCAATGTCTCCGGTCAAGCGTGCCAAGGAGCTGCACAAGATGATTGCATCTGGCGAAGAATTGACTCTCAGAACCGAGGTGGGGGGGAAAGACGTTGATATCGTGCATATAGAGGAAAAGACGGCATAGATAGGTAGCCTAGAGACGGGCCACTGCGGTCTAATACACCATATGACACATGGCACTTACCGTAAGCTATATATTATTGTTACAGAACCAATAAACCAAAGATATGATTACTACTTGTGGCAAAAGTAGTCAATGAATACGGCAACTCCCGTGAATAAAATAAGTCTCCTACTCTTGAGGAAGACCCAATTCGAGATACGAAGTACAAACTTATGTTATAGTAAAATGTTGCACGATTCAGTAGACAAAAACTAGCCTCTACAGTTCTCCAAAGTTGCCAAAGTTGCCGATTGATCCCCGAAAGCTACCGATTATTTCATCAGCTATGGAAAGATTCACTCTGGGGTAGTGTTACTTACCCCGTATTCTTTTGCTTCGTTTGTTCCAGAGGCGCTATAGTTCCTGCGGAGCTATACTAGTCTACGCGCCAAACTAGAGAGAAGAAGTCAGCTCACGGGAGGAATTCCGACATGACATGGTAACTAGAGCGGCGACCGCCGTTGCTCCACTTCAGCTACCGTAATAAAAGACATCGCTATGTAATAGCAAGGTAAATAGATATATCTTGATCTTCTGAGCTTCCATACTATGCTTACTCGCCTTCTATAATGCAATCACCATCTGTGACCATGGCACCAGATCCAACCAATCCTAGACATTTGATCGAGGAACTAGAAAAATACACATCGTGTGATGTCTGGTCCCTTCAAGAGCAAAACACACCAGCCACCACCCGCTAACAACGACACTAGGTTGCCGATGCTCTCTCGAAACTTGGTTATGCCCATGGTGGCTTCCTTAGTGATTTAACAATGTATTCTCCAACTATGCAAAGTGGCAAAACAAAGATAATTGGCGAGGCCTACACTGTACGATTTGCAGCTGTGAATCATAGAAACGACCCTCGTCCGCCAAATCATTTTGTATGTCACTACTACTCTGGGATTACTTCAATGGTTGGGCAATTAATACTAATAAACTGATGCCTGTAGATAGATACTGTTCCAAAGGATGCTATTCTGTTCATATCAGTACCCGCACATTTAATCAACAGTGTCTATGGAGGATTAATGTCAATGCGGGCGCAACTTCTGGGAGCGAAGGGTACAATTGTCGACGGTCGCGTCCGCGATTTACAAGAGCATCGTGATCTTGACTACCCTGTATGCATGCGTGGTCTTTAATTCTTGTATTGGGAAGCTTCAAGCTAATCGTGACTCTGCAGGTTTTCGCACGAGGGATCGGTACGAATGCAGCGGCAGAGGTCTGCTTTCCATCTCAGATTAATGTCCCTGTGCGCCTCAATAGTACTGGACAAGAAGCATGGATTAGACCTGCGGATATTCTCGTCGCAGATCTCAATGGTGTTGTCTGCATACCAAAGGAAGCTCTGAAGAGTTGCCTCGAGATTTTACCAGATATTGTCAATGCTGATACAAAATGTGCTGAAGATATTCTCAAAGGCCAGTCATTTGCGGAGGTTCTTCGAAAGCACAAAGGAAAATTGTGAAAGACCCAAAGACTCGAACCAAAATGATACATAGAAGCATAGATATACAATTACTATCTAATAAGGGAAAATTGATTCCCAATTCGGTATCAGAGTCTCCCAGCTCGACCAATCTGTAATATCTAATACCATATTTGGAGTCTGAATGCCTCCATCATCGTGTAAGGGTTCAAATGGGAAATTTTCAAGCCCCAAGGTGGTCATGAATTGGTCATTAGACAATGGTGGCGACATAGGTGTAAAGCCCAATGGTTGACTGTCCTGTGACAACGAATTGGAGAGGGCGTCAGAGTTGAAGGTAGCGGTGCCCTCTGCCATTGTAATGGATTCACCAGCATCAAAAGTTTTTGCATGCATCGAATTCAGATGCGACGTCTCGGAAGTCCCCAGAGCTGCTGCGCTCTGCACATATCTGAGAGTTACCTGACCTATAGTATTAAAAACGGAGAGCGACCGCTTTGCGTGTGCCCAACCCAGCTCTGCCATTGTCGATAAGATGGAAGAACATACTCTGATGTTGTTTGGAAGTCTCTGTATCACTTCAGAAGCATCTTTTCTGCAACAAATTTGGGCACTGTATAGCATTGTCAAGCCGCTCAGCAAAGCGCTATGAACGCTAAGCACGCTGTATTGCATCTTTCCGAGCCGCTGGAGACTGTCGAATATTTCGATGACTTTAATGGATGAGTCGCTGCAAATGCGCGCGGTTTCCATGGACAGCTTGGGAAACCTCGGGGATGGGCGGTAGAGTAGCATAACGGCAAGGTGATAAGAGACCTCGAGATGGGCAAAGAAAGATGCTTTACCGCTACTCAATGATGATGTGGCTGCTTTCCATTCATTGAGATCCTTGTATGTTCTGTCTCTCCACGCGTGTAGATTTGATGGCCACGGGATTCTGTCCGGGTCCTGCGAAATCCTGTAAAGGTGTAACTTCATGTCGGTAATTATGATGGCAAGACGAGAAAGGTGTATTGAGCACGATATTGGCGACCAACTCTTTCTCTCTCCCATATCAGCACCAAGGTCCGTAGTATCATCATCAAAATCCGATGGAAGCTTCCGTCGAAATAGTTAGTATTCTGCAAACAATATTCAGTCTGAATAGACAATGTCAAATACGTACCGGCACATCACAGGCCTCATTTCTGATCCCAAGTGGCCGTCCGAGAGCAGTACCGACATTCCTATCGAGACAGTAGCAGCTCCAGAAAACCCTCTTTCGCATTTCCTCTTTTAAGATGGCTTCTTTTGGCAAGCTCTCATGGCGTGGGCCAACATCTCGATGGAGACCCAAGTCGATGCAACTTGCCATCAATAGATAATTGATGAACCATATATTTGTATCCGACCGTGGATTGAAGAGTGCATACATTGCTAAAAGAAGATGATTTTGTGTTGTAACCAGAGACACATTGTATAGAGCTCTGTCGCTATATTGCATTGCCGAGATGTAGTAATTCCCAGCATCTGCAGCCATGCCAGGTGTTTTGGAAAGGGTAGATGCGCCGACGGCAAGCACCAGGAAGATTTGAAAACGAATATTAGCAGCATCCGATCCAGTCTCGGCCCTAGATTCGTCTTGGCCTTGACTTTTAGCATTGTATACTTCACGAAGGGAAGATAGGAACGATGCTTTGTGTAGGAAGGGATACTGCCATTGAACCTCGTCAAAGAAAGCCTCGGCAAGAATTGCAGCTTCGTGGAATGGGGGAAGAGGTACGGCATGGCATTCTGCCCGATATAATGCTTTGGCCTCAGCATCTAGCTTATCCGCGTCGTGTATTTGCTGGTCCAATCTCAGCCCCGGGCTGGCTAGTAGCTTTGCAAAAGAAAATCCACTTGAAGGTCCGAGATATTTGGGTTCTGAAGAGCCATTTAATGATACAAGAGCAATTACATGGGTAAGAAGTTCAGTGTCTGATTGCGCTTGTCTTGATGGAGCCCACGGAGATGTTGCTGCCGTCGTCGCCAGCGGACTACGTGATCGTCAGTGTAATTGAAAGCAAGGGGAAGGAATTGTCTACTTACCTTGATAAAGTCGAGTGGCCTCTTCCGGCATCTCCATTTTCCGGCAGCAGAGTATCTATGGCTGCGCCTTGACACACCTGTGGTGCCGAATTTGAAGAGTCGGCATCCTGACGAACTGATGCGACTGTAGCTAAGTCTATGTCGGGACATCTGTTTGCAATGATGGCTTCCAATGCCTTGACTTTTTGTTCCAATGAAACAACGTAACTAAAAGTCAATCAGTGCGACAAATCCTGTTTCAGTCACCACAACATATGAAGGGGGCTACTCACCTCCGAGGAATCTCCTTTTCTCGGTGTGGATCGAGACAAGGTTCCCCAGCTTTTTGGCAATTGGTACATGAGGGGAAAGACCCGTCACAGCGGATCTTACGATATCGACATCGTTGACAAGCGGCAAACACTTTCCGATTTCGGCGCCGAAGAGGTGTATTGTTGGACGACGATTCACGGTCGTTTGCAGACATGGAAGCCAAACAACAATGGTGATTGGTTCTATCAGACGATTGATGAGACTAGGGCTGTCACGCAGCTACGCTGTACATGCTCGGAAATTAATTGAAGACAAGATTCGAGGGTTCCTTTGACGGCGGTAGATCCGGTTCCGAAGGTCTTGAACGCGGCGAGCGCCGCGGGGCTAAAACTATCGAGGCTAGTTGCTCAATAGTGTTGATGTTTTAGGTAATGTGAACGGAGAACGCCGCACCACCGAGAGACTACAGACTCCTGCTTATTCGGGTATTCTACAAAAGGCATCTATGAACCCTTCTCGATATCTCTGAGACAACCAATGTGAAGGGAACCTATTATAGAGGACGAGCATTGAATCAAACAACCAACATGGCCCCTTATCTCGGCTTGAGTGGCAAGTCTCTCAATTTCATCATTGGAATCATCGGCGCAACTGCTTTTGCTCTTCAAGGATACGATCAAGCTGTTGGAAATGGTATCCTTACTCTGAAGACATTCTTGAATGTCTTTCCTCAGACGGATACACTTGATACAAAAGGCGCTCAAAAGTCTCATAATGCTACGATTCAAGGCACAACCATTGCCATTTACGAAGTTGGTTGCACGCTTGGGGCTTTGGCCTGCGTGTATATCGGTGACAAATTAGGTCGCATTCGGACTGTATTTGCTGCTGGTGTTGTGACACTCGTAGGAGTGGCCATTCAAACATCGGCCTTTAGCCTTGGACAATTCATCGCTGGAAGAGTCATAACAGGTTCGTTTCATCTGGTCAAAGAGCATGTTTGACGAAGCCGGCACTATTGACTAACAAATCTCTTTCATAATAGGACTCGGCCTTGGCGCATGTACCGCGACTGTTCCTATGTGGATTTCGGAATGTGCGAACGCTAAAGACCGCGGGTATTTTGTTCTGCTTCAAGGCTTATTTGCCTTGGGGGGCATTGTTACCGCCACCTGGCTGGAGTTTGGGCTTTTTTATGTCAAAGATAACGCTGTCAACTGGCGGTTTCCTATCGCCTTTCAAGCAGTTCTGGCATTGATTGTTGTCAGTGTTATTCTATTTATGCCCGAATCTCCTCGCTGGCTTCTCAAGAATGCACGCACAGAGGAAGCCTGCAAAGTCCTAGCTGTTCTCGGAGACACGTCCACAGAGTCGGAGACTATCGCTGCGGAAATTGCTACTATTAGCAGCGCTATTGAGCAGGAATCTAGCAGTGATGGCTGGAACAACCCTTTTGCTATGAACCATGGACGATATCTTCATCGCACAATGCTCGGGCTCGGAGTGACATTTTTAGGAGAAATGACCGGCGTCAACATTGTCACGTTTTACTCGACAACCATCTTCCAGATTAATCTCGGATATTCTGGAACTACTTCTCGAGTCATCTCTGGATGCCTCCAGATATGGCAACTCCTTGCTGCCGGCCTGGCCGTCTTCCTTGTGGACCGCGTCGGTCGCAGGCCCCTCCTTATCGTTTCTGCTGCAGGCATGGCTGTAGCGCACGCATGTTTGGCCGGTCTAACTTCCAATCTTCATAACAAGCATGCTTCCGATGCGGCGATATTCTTCTATTTTGTTGCTCTCTTCTTTTTTCCCATCGGCCTCTTTCTTCTTCCCTTTATGTATGCCGCCGAGATCGCTCCTCTTAGAACTCGATCACAAGTTACAGCAATGGCTGCCGCTATACACTGGTTATTTGGTTTCGTTATCGCCGAAGTCACCCCAGTGGCGTTTGCGAATATTTCATGGAGGTATTATATCGTGTATGCTTCCATCAGTGCCTTTTCCTCAGTCGTGTTCTATCTCTTCTACCCGGAAACGCGAGGCCGCACTCTGGAAGAGATTGACGAGATTTTCATTCAGTCCAAGTCAATCTTCGACACAGTGGGTGTTGCAAAGACACTGCCATTCGCAACTCTTCCTGATTTAGAGAATGAGAAAGCTCCCCGTGTAGAGCAAAGCGAATAGTAAGCTGCAGCATAGTTTCACAGAAATAGAGACTATTTAGTTCTCAACTAAGTAACAAGATTTAAGGAAACACATGTAAACCTTTGTAACGTTGCAGCAGACTAATTTAAGACTGATGCGTTCAAAGACCTAGCAATTAAATTTACGTTTTTTATGTACTTTTGTGTCAAACAATCTTCCTTTATAACCCTCTTTTCCGTTCATGGCAATGACAACTTTTCCGTTCACGGCAATGACAGCTTTTCCGTTATTAGTTCCGGGTTAAGTCCCCCGTAACTCACCGTATGAATGCCCTTAATACCGACGTCAAAATGTGCACAAATTTCCTCGGCAAAAACGGAGAAAATCATTGCTTGATTGGGAGTAAGCCTAAATTCTGGATCTGCATGAAGAAAGACCAATGCTACGCTGAATAGAAAATGGTACAAAGAGGTGTCTTTTCTCAGCCAAACATTCCGTCTTACCTCAACCCTTCCACGCATTGATCGGGCTAATAGTAAAGTAGAATCATGAGATATAAAGACGCTAAAATAGATTGGTGACCCCTGACAGGTATAGACATATAGCTCGTAGAGCAATTAAGGAACAAATAAAAGATGTTGAATGCCAGCGAATTATGCCGTCGGCACAATATGTTTACTGTACAACCTTCAGGCAATCTAGATTGTTTACCCCGGATCTTCCCCCGCCCCACACTGCGATCCCCTCCAGAGATACCTATGATGTCTATAAAATGGCACTGATCGTCCAGCTTGCAATTGTCATCCTCCTCGCAACTTGATCAATCCCTCTGACTACTGGGGCAAATCGGTCAGGATGTTTTCATTGGTGGTGCTTGGCATTCTTGCCAAAGCTTTAACCGTTACCGCATCGCCAACTCAACATGAAGACCTTTCCGTATATGTGAACCCTTTTATCGGCACTGCCGGACCTGATGGCACCGGTGCAAACTCTGGAGACACATTTCCGGGTGTTTCTGTACCTTTCGGGGTTGTGAAACTCGGCCCGGATACTACAGAGATGAATCCTAGCACAAACGCATTTGCTGGATATACACCGGATGGAAATGGTAGCAATTCACTCACTCATCTGTTCGCTCAGGGTTTTGCAAGTTACAACTAACAAACGAGTTTCGTAGTCACGGGATTCACTTGCTTCCACGAATGTGGCATAGGAGGAGCCTCAAAGTACGGTGTGGTCGGACACATGCCACTTACAACTCTGTCAGGTGTCAATGTTCTCGACAATGCAACCTACCAGCAGCCTCGTGTTACAATGGATAGGGCATCCGTTGGTTACTACCGCTCTGATCTAGCAAATGGCGTCAAAGTAGAGCTTGCCGCATCCGACCATGCTGGATTTATTCAGTATACATATCCGAAAAACACTGACCGTATTGTCCTTTTTGATGTGTCGCATAACTTGCCGTCTTTGGCCGAGTTTATAAAATCTCAATCATATAGCAATGGTCAGATTGAGGTAAAAAAGAACGGCAAAAGAGTGCAGGGCTGGGGAGTGTGGAGAGGCGGCTGGGGAGGCACGGGGATCAATTGGGGAGTAGGCAAGTCATTGTCAAATTACCACGACTTTGTCTCATGCTAATATCGCTGCCAGGATCTGACTACAAGATTTATTTTTGCAACGACTTTGATTCCACTCCTTCAACTTGGCAATACTTTTCCGGACCGTGGAATGCTCCAGACAATCCCCCAAGTCCTTCCACTCCAGTGACCTGGGGTAACGCATCAACAAATCCAAATGGAGTCCAAGGAGGCCCTGATGGTGATGACTCTGGTGATAGAGTTGGCGCTGTATTCAGCTTTCCGGGTAGAACAACGATTGTCAAGTCCAAGATTGGGGTGTCATTCATCTCCGTCGAGAAGGCTTGCGCGTTTCAGAGCGAAATTCCATCTTGGACACTAAATCAGACTGTCGAATCGACTAAAAAGTTATGGAACGATGACGTCTTTAGCAAAATATCGGTCAAAGAATCCACCAAGAACGATACACGGCTCACACTCTTTTACTCTGCCCTCTATCGCATGCACCAAATGCCTTCTGATAGAACTGGAGAAAACCCGGACTGGGTTTCCACCGAGCCATACTATGATGACTACTACACTCTCTGGGATACTTTCCGCTGTCTTAACAGTTTCTATCTTTTGGTTCAGCCCCAGCGCGGCATTGACATGATACGTTCCCTCATTGACATATGGAGGCATGTTGGTTTCATGCCCGACGGCCGCAGTGGCAATCATAATGGCAAAGTACAAGGCGGGAGCAATGCTGACAATGTTCTGGCCGATGCCTATGTGAAGGGATACACCGGCGGTATCAACTGGAAAGATGGCTACAAAGCAGTATGGACTGATGCAGAAGTTGTTCCACCTCCCAACAACGACCCAGAAGACTCGACCTGTACGGATAATCAAGGTCGCTGTGGACTTCCGGACTGGATCAACCTAGGTTATGTGTCAACAACGTTTTCGTCAAGCATCAGTCGAACCGTTGAATATTCTCTTAATGACTTTGCAGTAAGTCAAATTGCGAAGGGTATAGCGCCGCATGATTACCAGAAGTACTTGAACAGATCAGGGTGAGTTATCCCGGCCTGCGTGCTATGCATGACCTTATCTGACAATAAATTGATTGAAGGAACTGGAAAAACCTTTGGAACCCGGACATAAATCAGTATAACACATCGGGATTCCTCGGTCCTCGCTATCCAAATGGAACGGTGATAACTATTGCCCCACAAGACGAATCCTACACGACCGAAGGACTACCATGGGGTATGTAACGAATGGCCGCTCGACGGGCATTGAATGCAAATCTAACCAGAGTATAGAGTACACATGGACTATACCTTTCGATATGCAAGGCCTTATCGACAAAATGGGTGGTCCCGATGCAACTGAGAAACGGCTTGACCTGATGTTTGTGCCTAATCTCCGAACGACGGATTTAGGTGTAGGAGTTGGATCAGGAACAACCCTCTTCAATCCCGGTAAGTGAACGGCAATCACAACCTCACCTGCTTCATCTTGAGGCAGCTCAATTGCTTATATTTCCTCAATCTATCTTTAGGCAACGAACCCAGCTTCGGCACTCCGTTTTTGTATAATTATTTGCCAGGCCGCCAATACAAAGCCGTGAATCAGTCCCGTGTGAATATTGACGAAAATTATTTCGCCGGATCCAACGGTCTTCCTGGAAACAGCGATGCTGGCGCTATGGACAGCTGGATGCTTTGGCAGATGCTGGGTTTGTACCCAGTCGTGACCCAGCCAGTCTACCTGATCCTGGCGCCATGGTTTGAAGATATTTCCGTCTCGGTCGGTGGTTCTTATACTCTTCGAATTAAAGCAAAGGGCCTATCCAACAACAGCTTCTTTGTTCAGAGCCTGAAGGTCAATGGTAAGACTTGGAATAAAAGCTGGCTGGAGCATAGTGACATTGCAAAGGGTGGACTGTTGGAGTTTGTCTTGGGCCCTGAGCCAAAGTCATGGGATACTGGAGCCGTCCCTCCAAGTCCGGGGCATCAATAAATGTGCATGTTCGGCAGTCTCTATTACAATCTGAATGCAATCGGTTGCTCCCAGAGATGAGGTTTGAATGCGAAACACTTCGTGCAATAGGCTGCAGAGATGAACATTCACCATGTATATAGCAGAGAGACACTAGTTCACAGCACAACAGTAATGGAAAACTGCGCTCAAATGTAAAAAATTTATTTGCTCACGGGTGATTCTAGAGATGTGGGAATTGTCAAAGACAAGGCGCGACAAGTCTACTAGTACAACGCCATACAGCGATCAAATTACGTGATGCCTAAGTACAGCTTATAGAAAGTCGATAGAGACGGCCAACTTCAGAAACGACCAAATTGAGCAGCAAGAACTCGAGTCAAATTGCTAACAATGTCTTTGCCAATTGAAAAAGATTCACAAACATTCGATACGGGTGTCTTCAGCGCAAATGGCACGAAGAAACCATTTCACGTGGAGGGACTCGAGCTGTCTAGTAGGCCCGCTACGGTGACTCTACATCGCCAAAAATGGTACCAATGGTTCTCGCCTAGCGACACGCCGGAAGAGCGTCAATTGATACTAAAGCTGGACGCATTGATCATGATCTTTGTTTTTCTTGCATATTGGGCAAAAGTTTTGGACTCATCTGCGACAAGTGCAGCATACGTGAGCGGTATGAAGGAAGACTTGAAATTGTTTGGAAACGAGCTCAACTATCTCAACACCACTTACATGTAAATTGTCCGAAAGAGCAAGTATGAGATTCGAATGCTGTTTTACTAAGAGATTTGCGCAGGGTTGGATATATCACGCTTCAGATACCATTAACAGTGCTTGTGAGGCCACTTCACCCCATGAAACAATATGCGAGCCGCCTTTGTCGTTCATGTGTCTGACCGTCGTCGCAGATGACTCGCTTCTCGGCAGCATACTTTATTCCTGGTGCTGACCTCATATGGGGAATACTCACTCTTGCGCAGTACAAAGTCAGCAATGTGCACCAGTTATATGTGCTTCGCTTCTTCGTCGGCGCAGCTGGAAGTTTATTCTTTCCAGCTGTTCAATGGTATCTTGGGTGCTGGTATAAACGATCAGAACTAAGCCGACGAGGTGCTTTATTTTTTATTGCCAGTCAAGTTGGCAGTATGAGCTCTGGGTACATTCAGAGCGGTGCATACGCCCACCTCAATGGTAGGCATGGCATTGAAGGATGGCGCTGGCTGTATATCATTTGTGAGCTACCTGACCATCACCAAGATCTAAGAAATGAATATTAATTCCAGGTACAAAGGCTTTGCATGTACGATACCAGTGGCCCTTCTTGGATTTATTGTGCTACCGGGTCATCCAGATACCTGCAAACCTTTTATCTTAACAGAAAACGATATTCGACTAGCCAGAGAGCGGATGGCAGCTGAGAAACGTGAACCTCGAAAGCCAATTACTTTATCTGTGATCAAAGCTGTTTTGACTGGTTGGCACTTTTGGGTTTTAGTATCCTTTGCCTTTTTCTTCTCGCAAGCCGACGGCATCTCTTCCAACAGCGGCCTCCCGTTATGGCTCAAAGCTGAAGGGTACAGCGTCGAGAAGATCAATACCATCACTACCATCTTACCTGCAGTAACAATTGTGTCCTCAATTATCTGTGGCGTGTTATCCGACATTTACGATGCCAAAGTCTATTTAATCACTATTACTGCTTTGCTCAACATCCTGGCGGGTGTGGTTTTGGCTATCTGGGACGTACCCAAGGGTCTCAAGTTTTTCGCCTTTTTTCTTTCGGGGTCTGCAGACGGCATTGCCGCAGTTATTTACGCATGGGCAAATGAGATTTGTGCCGGAAATGCAGAAGAGCGTGCAATCGTACTTAGCAGCATGAATACTATTGGAAACACGTTTGGCGCGTGGCTTCCGTTATTGTAAGTGGACATCCCCATGAGGCAACAATGCGTTTTGAGGATAAAGAGCTAATTCAATAATTTTCCCATCCGTGTATAGTGTTTGGAAGACTACGGATGCTCCTCGTTATCTCATTGGGTACAACTGGACAATTGCGCTTGACGTATGCATGATTGCCATGCTGTTTGTCCTACGGTCCTTCTGGAATCGCGAGAAGAAGTCAATGGAGAATTTGTGAGAAAGAAATTCACTCTATTTCAATCTAAATAGGTGTGTGCAAATATGGCACATAAGGCATCCATATTTGAGATCTTGGCAATCAGGAATCCAGCTCATATCCGTCAGTTCCCTCGTCTTCCCTCTTGATCAGTGATTGAAACGTGTCTACTTTCACGCCTTCTATTGCTCGCACATTTAGAGGCTGCATTGCCATGTTTTTATGATAGACTGCCAAAGCCCTCTCTTTCCTTTCTGGGGGAAGTTTGTCAAAGACGCTTATGGGAGGGCCATATATGTTACTGAAAACATGGACACCGCAAGTTTTGCAGTACGTCGACCCAGTGAATTTTCCACCTGTGAGATATTCGAAAACTCGGTCACGGCCATAAATTCTTACATTGTTTTTCGTAGGATAAATGCCGATGTAGGCCAACTGCGTAAACGAATGTTAACAAACAACAACAGAGGATGCTTGTGAGATATGAGCCGAGCGTGGTTATGACATACTCTCACACATTTACTACAGTTGTCCTCTTTCAGTTCTTCGTCCTCTATCGGGCTCAATAGAGCAGCTCTAACGTCACCGCAATGGCATGCAAACAGACTTTTCGCGGCTGGTTCGTCGGGCTGTTGTGCAAGTGGTTCAATCGATCGGGTATCGCCTTCAGCCTCGATGACAGTTATTGCCGATCTGCCAATAGTGTTAATACGGCTGACTGTTAATCACAGAAAAATAGACTGACTCAAGTTTGAATGGATTAACATATGGCTCTCTCAGAGTTCGGATATTGATCAAGAATTTGCCTCGCAGCGGACCCGTGAGATGCTCGCCCTCGACTCCGCTTCCGCAGTAGCTACAGAACTGTAGACTATCAGTATACTTCCGATTGTATAATAAAGCATATTATCTGAAAGAAGTGAGATGTGCATATATATACTTTATCTTTCAATGTAGATGTTTGGTACTCTACAAGGTAGCCTTCATCTCTCACAACTGTAAACGACCCTTCCCCTGGAATCAGCCACAGGTATCCTTTCTTCACACATAGACTGCAGGAACAAGATATGGCTGACGTGATCTCTGGCGTTGAGACCTGAAAACGGTAGCGACCACAGTGGCAGTTTCCATGATACACGAGAGTTTGAGCAGCAGCCATAATGGGCTATTTTGGAGATGCTCAACGATATGTTGATCAAGACATTTCGAGAGGGGTAACACGGCGCTGAGGATGGGATTGAGGCTAGGGTTAAGACTAGGACATGATTGGAATCCTCCGGGCAACTATCTATCTCTCGGCAATCCTTCGCACTTTAGAAAGCCGAAATATTTTTATTCCTGGATTTTCTCTTCCCATTTTCAGATTCGATAAGAAGCTGTCGCTGAAATATGTCGGTAATTCACCACGATTCCCCGTAAATAGAGTTGACGATAGCTCTAACCCCATGACTAAAGAAATGGGTGGGGGTCTGGCGCTTCTCCGCAAAACGGAGCAATACGCCGCTGGTGTCTCAGTCCCAATGCTTTCCATCTCCTTTCTCTTTATCTTCACAAGTCCTTTGAGAGTTCTCCCTCTGGAGTTTCCTTAATACCTATCGTCTGTATCTGTGAGACTTGTACGGAAATCAACCATCATGGCAACTGATATCCTTTTCCAATCACCAACCGTGATTACCGGCGACGAATCCGCCGAGCCGTTCGTGGCCGATGTGTTGGTTTCAGGCGGCCTAATTGCCAAGATCGGGGCTCCGGGTTCAATTGATGTTCCCTCAACAACTCGACAAATCGACGCAAAGGGTCACATCTTGTCTCCCGGATTTATCGATATGCATGCCCATTCCGATCTCTACCTCCTCACACATCCAGAGCACGAAGCAAAAATCACCCAAGGCTGCACGGTAGGACATTCCTTCTGCACAGGCTGATGTAACCCCCCAAACCAATCACCCCCACGGAGAGGGACACGGCTCCGACGTTCCCATCGCTGTGGGGGCGATGCATCCGTCCTCCGTGCTCGGCAGCGTATACTGTCTTCCGCGGACCATCCGAGATAAGAGATTCGGTGTGATATGGTAGCTGATCATGATTCAATATGGCAGACCGAAGTTGTTGGCCAGGACGGCATCTCATACTCTCCAATCCGAAATGTCAATCAACTTCAGGCGATTCGAGAACAAATTGCAGGCTGGAATGGCAATCCCACTGACGAAGAATGTCGCACGACACTCAACGGAGTTGGCATGTTTGAATGGAAGACTGTTGGAGAGTATCTGGATTGTTTAGAGCGTAATAAGACGGCTACGAATGTCGCTACATTGGTGCCTCAAGGCAATTTGAGATTGCTCGCATGTGGCCCATATGATACGCCTGCATCACCCGAGGAGATTCAAGATCAGATCCAACTCATGCGAGAGGCAATGGAGCAAGGCGCCGTGGGCATGTCCAGGTAACATCTCTTCACACATGCATATTTTGTCTACGGCATATAGCCTGGATTTTCTAACTGGTATAGTGGCCTCACTTACACGCCTGGAATGTACGCCTCAACGTCCGAGTTGGCATCTCTCTGCGAGGCACTGGCAAAAGAATTTCCAGGTGCATTTTATGCGCCTCATCATCGCAGTTATGGATTTCAGGCGATCGAAAGCTATGCTGAAATGCTAGGACTGGGCGAGTCAACAGGCTGCCCTATTCGTACGTCTTGCTCCATCACATCGTAAAGGAGAGCCAGAGTGCTTGAAGCTGATTGACGTAGATCTCACGCATGCCACCATGAATTTTTCTGAAAACAAGGGCAAAGCGCCAATACTCATATCCATGATTGACAAGTCACTCGAAAAGGGTATCGATGTGACGCTCGATACTTACCCCTACCTCCCAGGCTGCACAACTCTAGCTGCCCTACTACCAAGCTGGGCCTCTGCAGGCGGGCCGGCCGAAACCCTCAAGAGGCTGGAAGACGCAGAGACCAGAGAAAAGATTCGTGTGGCTGTCGAAGTGACTGGGTGCGACGGCGGTCACGGAATTCCGACAAACTGGGAAGAGATTCAGGTTGGTGCTACGGGCGAGCCATCTCTGGCATCATATTCCGGCCGCAGAGTCGCAGAGATTGCCAAAGCAGCGGGAAAGCCACCCATCGAGGTGTTTTTTGAGCTCTTACAAAAAGACAAGCTGGCAACTAGCATCATAATGCATGTAGGCAACGAAGAGAACGTCCAGCTGATTATGCAGCATCGCGTGCACATGGCTGGCAGCGACGCGATTTTACACGGCAAGACGCTACACCCGCGTGCTTATGGAACATTCCCTCGTTATCTCGGTGAGTTACACCTCTCTTATATGTTTGTAAGTACCAAGAGCTTTGTGTTAATGTCGAGTATCACAACAACAAAAGGCCACTATTCGCGCGATTTGTCGCTTATTCCTCTACCTGCCATGATTGCGCATCTCACTTCTCGCCCAGCCAAGCGTCTCTCCGTCTACCCGTTCCGTGGCCTTGTCGCTGAAGGGTCGGCTGCTGACCTTGTCCTCTTCGATCCGGAGGCCGTCAAAGATATGGCAACGTATGAGGAGCCCAAGCTGCCGAGCAAAGGTATCAGATACGTCTTGGTAAATGGTCAGGTGGCTCTAGACGAGGGCAAGATGACGGGCGCACGAGGTGGTAAGACGCTGAGGAGATGGAAGGATGGAAAGGTGAAGGCCAGAGACGAGTGAGTGCAATAATAGTGAGTGAAATTCACCACATTTGGATGCAAGTAGGGTATGCGTGTGTTACGCATAAGCGGGCACTTTATGCCTTTCATATCTCATGTGAATCCTTTGTAGCATATCTTCAACGTTGTCATAAGCGCGAAGTGTATTGCCGCAATCTCTGAAATCTGCAATCGAGATCTGGGTTCGAGGCTGTGCAATCGCCAGCCTCAACGGAGACCATCTTCCCGGTTTCAGTCACTCTTCCTGTTTTAACCATAAATGCACGAGCCACGTATGAATTGACAACCTGCCTTTCAGGTCATGAACTAGACTAACCGATCATCGCCACTCATCTGTACAACCTCCCGTGAGATCCGCCGCGCGGCCGCAAACTCCTACTTCCGCCTGGCAACCCAAGGCCTCAACAAGGAAATATTCGCTTCAGCATTGCTAATCCATCCATCAGCTCCGCTCGGGGGCTTTTTGTCATGCTTGCTTTCCTGGCTTGGGCTTAGGCCTCTCTGCTTGTCCCGTTTAGTCCTTGGCCCGTCTTCTTAGCTGGCTCGCGAGACTTGTTTGAACAGGTTAACCCGTCCGTCGCAACCCAACAACTAGCTGGCTGGCTAAGTGGCGCCAAGGGGGTTGCAAAAAGAACCAAGGCCGTGCCTGTTGGCTCTGAAGTAAGGCTGATTAAAAGTCGCCTCCGCGTGGCCATTGGCTGTGACACACAAGCCCTCACATGTGCTCCAGCCTCGAGGGCACCTGAAGCTATTTTTATCTCTCCCGGTTCCTGGATCAGTTCTAAATTAGAAAGCATGGCGATTAGTGCAGAAACAGAACCAGCCTGTTGGTTCTGGTTGAAGGAGGCGCCAAAGTTCTTTCTATTGTCAGGATTATAACGCATCTGTCTCTCTCGCTTTTTTTCTCTTATAAATGCCAACACCCTTGTGCAATCTGCTCTCATCTTAACCCCATGCAAATTGTGGGTTCAAAGCGAATCTAATCACCAAGCGATCTCATCAATCACATTTAGCCATCTACGCCAGTCAGCACTATCCGACTCGCCGGTCCAGGATCTCGTCCAGCATCTTGCCGCCACTGGCATACGGACAATTACAGCTGCGGGCAAGACGGCACTAGTTTCCAATTCTCGCAACTGAAGCCGGGGTTTTGCGGGCTGCGCGCGGATGGTGACCTCCTCAGCAGTCTGTTAGTTGTCTCAATATCAACCTTCCAGCCACCCCTTCCAACAGAACTTTTACGCATTCTCTTGAAGATACCCCTTCTTCGTACATACCATTTTGCTCTTTTTCTATTTGTCTTTTTTTATAATTCTCGTCATTATGCCTTCCTCACTCCCCTTCCGCCGACGAGACCCCGGCACAACAGCCCAGGCGTCCTCCTACTCTTTCAACGACATCATCTTCCCCAAGATCTACGAAGAAGCCTGGGGCGTTTCCGATGGCACAACTTCAGATAATCGATCGGAATTCGATCGAGCGCGTATCTTTCTCCTGCGCATGGCCAACATGACCCCCGATCCCAAGATTATCGAAGAGCTGCGCACGATTGTCGCAAACCCACAAAACAAGACTATACAAGCTCTCGCAACGGCGATACAGCATCGGATATTTGGTGACTCGCACGGCTCGTTTGCTACGACGCCCCTGATGCAATCCGTGCGGTTCATGCTTTTAAAGGCCCGCGTGCCAGAGCTCATTCTGTCGGACCGAACAAGATCCGTCGTTGACTTTTTTTTCGATCCAACACTGGAGAGAAACCTCAACCCTCCACCCACCGGAGATGTCTCTGTCTACAAGTACCCAGCAGGAAGATTGAAGGTTGCCATTGTAGGGGGTGGGCCTACTGCTTTGGCATCGGCCATCGCCATCGCAGAGAAAGGCGCCGGCAGCGTTGAGGTGCACATGTATGAAAAGCGCTGGATACAAAAAGTGCTCCCCAATGGCACTGTTGTCGTCGACTATCCTCCATATGCCAAGCGAAGAGACCAGGTCGTTACGCTCCAGGACTCTGTCACACGACTTCTCAGCAAGCCATCATTCCAAGCGCTCTTTGCCGGAAGGCCAGAACGAGTGTGGCCCGGCTCCGCCAACATTCAGATCCGAAAAGTAGAGGATCGATTCCTCAAGCGAGTGCAGGATCCAGAATTTCAGGGACTCATTTACTTGCACTGCGAGGGAGTTACCAGAGAAGACCTTGCTAAAGTTGGCGATTTCCATGTTTTGCTTGGTGCTGACGGCGCTGCCTCATGGGTACGGCAGTCATACTTTCAAGGATATGAGAACGAGCGCGGGAGAAGCTATGCGCTAGGCTTGGCTTTTGACCGACCGGCTGGTTTGCCGTGGTCACAGCCTCTCAACGTCTTCCTCACACTTGGACAGACGCGGTACCTGCTCAACGCGAGTGACCACGATGGCCGAGGCTACCTAAACATGCAACTCACTGAGGAAGAGTGGCACAAGATGGTTTCGATTGACGGCCAGCCCGTTCACTTTGGCAGACCCGGCTGTTTCAGGAAATTGGACGGAAGTGTCCCTGAAGGTTTTGAGCACAGTCAAATATTTGCACCTTCAGAGGATAGGGGCAGTCCTCTGTGGGTATCCATCTCGGATGGCCTTAAGCTGTTTGGATTCAAGGAGGAGGAAGTCATCAACGTTGTGCGAATCCCCATTGTTGTCCAGGCCGTAAGAGAAGGCGTGCAGATGCTTCCGCCACAGGATTCGATCAACGTCAAGCGCCCTCATGCCCTTGTTGCGGTGGCAGGCGATGCAGCAATGACGGTCCATTTCTGGCCTGGTCGTGGACTCAACAGCGGAATCAAAGCTGGCTTGTCCCTGGGAGATGAGCTTGTACATGCCTTGAATAACGGCAAGTTTATCGGCATGCCCATCGATGCTTTGAAAGAGTACAACGATTTCATTCTCAAACTGCAAGGTCGAGAGCACGATAAGCGAAGCATTCCCATTCTGAACCAATCTGGTTCTCCTGAAATGCTCGGCTGGCTGCTCCAAAAGGCCAACAGCGTTCCCGATCAGGTAGCCATCGAGTGGCTGATTGGCGCCATGACGCAAATCGCAGACCGCCTGCAGAGGAGAGACGACTGGGCGTACGACTATGTCGACAATGTCGAGCCTCAGCTGCGCATTGTGCTGCGACAACTGGACACTGTCACTCTTAAAGAAATGGCCGTCAGCTTCCCCTGGCCGACGAGAGAAATGGCCGGCGCCGAAGTATTGCCCATTCGGTCCATGAAGCCAGAGGAGAAGCAGAAATGGCTCAACAACCTGTGGGGTGTCTTGCGAGAGGAGAGGAACAAAGAAAGTCGCGGCCCTCCACCCCAGGAACGGGACCGATCTCCTTCGGCAGCGCGATTCGAAGCTCCCAAAGGTGGTAAAGCTAGGCCCATGTCTCTCATGCCACCAGGTTCGGACAACCTTGGCAATGGAATTTTGAAGAGGAGCAATGCCACGCAAAGCGTACGGCATAGTAGGGGTCTCTCGGTGCCAGGAGAGGGTGCACCCAGGGCTCGATCGCCATCACCAGGCCCAGGCGGCGAAGTCAGTCTAAGCAGAATGCTGACGGTTCACAAGAAGCCGCCGACGTCGGTTCTAGGTGATGCGTTGTCTTTAGCTTTATTCCGTGTAGAGGGAGAGTAAAGGGCTGGATATGGATACCCTCTTGATTTACTTAGCGATATTGTGTCGGCTCATGATGAACACTTGTTTTTATATATATCCAGAGTTAATGTAGTAAAAATGCAGATGACCAAATTAAAATATGTTAGCCTTATTTGAACATTGTCGCTATTCTGTTATAGTCCGAATGTCAAGCTCAAGACATGGCGCAGAGCAATTTCGGGATGCTCGGATGACATCCCATTCATGCACGGATCGGCCCGGGTAAAATCTCAGCAGAGACGGGAAACTAATCTGGCAGATTTGACGAGATCTCGCAGTGGCGTGATTTCGGTTAACTAGGCCGCATCAATGGCATTCCATCATTGGTTCCCATCGAAAGGCCAAGGCGATTGGCGAACTGGCCCGTTTCTTGGCTAGCCGAAGGATGAAGGATGAGCTGCAGGTGGCTGAGAGCGATCTTCAGGTTTGCGTTGCAGAAGCACTATACGAATGTTGTCAGTAGGCCACTGGTATAATGCGATGCTCCAGAGTTGTAGGACACTTACCTTTACGGATTTTCAATGACTGAGGGTTTGATCGTAATCATATCATGTTCATCACATCACAGGGAGTAGTCCATTGCTTCATAGCTCTGCTTATTAATTCATAACACCTTTTGAACTCTAGGTATATATTGTAACTATATGAAAGACACCTATTGCTCTCCCTTCTGGACAGCATGCTCCTCCTCGTTGTAAGTGGGGATGAAGTCAGACTTTTCGTTCAGACCGAGCTGAGTAGTGTCCCAGCCGTGGCTCTCGAGATACTCTCGGAACTTGGCATCCTCCTCAGTAATGGTGTCCTGGCCAACGTTGGGAATGCAGAAAAAGGCAATTGCAGCGGACAGAAGAGCCAGCGAAGAGGCAACCCAGAAGGGGTACTGGGCAGCCTTGGTGGGATCATTGCCACCAGCAGCCTCGATGTGGGGGAAAACCCAGGTTCCGACAAAGGCACCAATCTTGCCAATGGCAGCGGCGATACCGTAGTAACGACCACGAACACCGGTGGCGCAGGTCTTGGCGGCCAGCAGACCAATGTTGTTACCAGGTCCAAGCTCTCCCAGACTCAGGAAAATACCGTAGACGACGGCGAAGCCAGCAATGTGCTTGGAGATCTGGTCGTAGACACCAGCCATGATGTATCCGACAACGGCTTGCAGAGAGACACCAATGATCAGAGTGTACTTGGGACCGATCCAGTCACTGACAAAGGCACCAATCATGGTTCCGGGGATGTAGAACAGGTTGATGACGGTGTTCCATCCAAAAACGGTGGTGAGGGGAGCGGAATCGGAGTAGATGCCGGCGAGGATGGACGAGGTGTAGATGCCGAAAGCATACGAAGAGAACTGATAAATAGGTTAGAATGCTCGAATGCAAATACAACATCCACTGAAGAGAGTAAGGCTTACATCGTAGAGGAACCAGATGATGCTAACAGCGAGCAATCGGAAGCCATAGTAGCGAAAGATGAGCAGGTAGGGAGTCTTGTGCCTCATAGATTCCTTGGAGAACTCCTCGGGCTCCTTGAGCCTCAGACGGAGGACGAAGAGAATCAGAGGGAAAACAACACCGATTCCGAGAGAGGTTCGCCAGATGGTGCTCAGGCGGTGGTCGTGGGTGGCGGCGGCGACAGCGTCTGAGACAAGTGTGTAAGCAGCTGCCATCATCTCATCTCAGAGGTATAAGCAAAAACTTACAGGGAACAAAAGCTCCAATGACAAAGCCCCAGTCAATCATGGTGTTGGTGAAGAGAATGAACCAGCGGTTGCGGGTGCCGGCCTTGAGCTCGCCACTCGTCTCGGCACAACCAACACTACCAGCAGGATACTCGCCTATGAGCATGAGAGTCAGTATCAAAGACGCTACAGTGTAATGATCTTGGAAGTGAGGGTAAACAAACCTCCAATACCAATACCGACAAAGAATCGCCAGGCAGTCAGCATGTTGAACATGCCAACAGGGTCGCCGTGGTAGTAAGAGCCAGTGGCCAAGGCAGTGAAGACAATCAGGATGACGGTGGACACGAGCAGCGAGTTGGAGCGAGACCAGCGATCGGCCAGGAAGCCGAAGAACAGCTGTCCAACGACGGTGCCGACAAAGGCAATGTCCGACACATACTTGCTGGCGTTGGACGAGGTGTAGACCTCGCCGTACTGAAGCTTGAGGACGGTGTTGACGGAACCGATGACGTTGTTGACGTAGCCGTCGGAGAAGAGACCAGCACCGCAAGCAAAGACGGGCAGGGCCGTCTCGAAGAAGGTCTTGCGGCGGGCGCCGACTTCAATGGCGGGCTCCATCATGATTGCGGGCAGAGGGCGTTGCAGCTTCCAAGTGAGCAAACAAGAGGAAGTTGTTTGTGTTTTGCAACAAACAGAACAGAACTAGGCCCCTCGAGACGAACAACTCAGAGGAGAAGTTGGTTGGTCACTGGTGATCAGATCAAACCAAGAGGAGGAGAGATGGAGTCAAGTCTCACATCTTGAAGGGGTAGCACCGGCTATCTATATCGATTTCATCACAGGGTTACGCCGAGGCCATGACCGTGTGTCTTGGAACTCTTGCTTCCCACCCACCCAACGTGCACTAGCCTGCAGCAAACCACCTGCGCAGAGTGGTATCGAGGAGAATCCACTTCGAGACAATGGCTAGTACACACACGTACTAAACTCTTGGTGTAGATGCTTGCACATGCTTGGAACTTGAACAGCGCTAACTGGTCGTGTCGTTTTGATCCGAGCACTTGAGGCCCACAACGAGGATCAGTTCGACCGGGGGGCCAGGATAGCCCACAAGAACTCGCCTCATTTGGGCAGATGTGAGGAAGAAAAAGCACAGGACATGAAGGCCATGTGCGTGATGCTGAGACGCCCAATGGCTGGCCGTGGATGAATCGGCAAAGGGTTGCCACGACGTTGTGGATTCGATATCTCTTGCAGGGTCAGGGTCCTTTGCGTCAACACGTTTTTTTATCAATATTTTTTTTCTTCCTTTTTTCCAATTTTTTTTTATTCGTTACTGCGCTGGTCGAGATTCCGGAGTTGGCAGTTGATCTCATGCTCTCCCTCTGCCGGCTGGCGTTTGCCGGACTTGGCAGCTTGGCTCTTGGCGACAAGTAGTACATGCAGCTACGCCGATTAGTGCTAGTAGCAGCAGGTACTTGGCGTCCTAGCAGTGCTCGTACAAATTACATGACTTACATCAGTGCAGCTGGACATCAATTACAAACAGTCGGCGGTGATGATCTTTGGGGACCGTGCTTTGCTGCTCAGTGGGCTATTACGTGACACGTACACACATCATCGCTGTATTTCATCTGATGCACAGCACTACTCATGGCACAGTCTGGGGGTGCGGAGGACATGACTCCATGTCTCCATGTTCCGTATCAGCGTGGAGAAGCCCTGGCAAAAAGTCCCCCGGGCAGATATGATAGGTTACCATGCGTGGCGGAATGCGGATAAGTGAGAAAAGAAAAAAACAGGTGAAGACAAAAGAAAAGTGGCTGCTGTCCGGGATATGGTTCTGGCCCCGGCAATCGAGTGGGCAAGGAAGTCTTGCAAGTTGTGTTGAAACACCAAAGCTGACCTCTCAAGCTGGCATCTTGACCACGTTGACACCATCATCCCACTCGTCTGGCTTCAGCTCCATGCGGATAGCAGCCGCTTTTGGTGAATGAAGCACAAGTCCGTCAAATAGTCATGTCAATAGCGCTCCCGATCGGATGTCATTGCGAGACTGTCAGTCAGATCGTCGCGCCAGTCTGAACATTTGAAGCCCTTTTCGGCCGAGCTCTCGGACAGACCGCCCGAAGAAGCATCAACAACGTGCCGAAAGCGTTGACCGAGAGGCTGCCGGGGAGGATGAGGCAGCAGCAATTCTGAAGGGCGAGTGCACACCTGGCGATGCACGTGGATAGATTCAGACGTCGGTGTTGGTGTTGCAGAAAGTTGGTGTTTTCTGTTTTCTCTCTGAACTGACCTGAGCTGGCTCAAATTCGGAGTGGCCGACCTGTCAGCACTATCACACTATCCGAGAGAGTCGTTGACAGGGACGGCCATGCACCAAACCGCGGTTAGTCGCACCGACGAGGGCGCTAAACAGGCCTGCAGCAGGGCGCTAATCCCGACTTTTACAGAGGGTCGAGATGGTGTGGGGGCGCTGTTGGTTCGAGGTTGTGGCGCTATCGCGAGTTTTGACACAGCGGACTTTGCTAGTTGTTGTCCAGATCAGCGAGTTTGACGCCTTCCATCGGACGAGCTACCATACACGTACACGATGGGACTGACACTGACACTGACAGCGGCGAGTAGTGTGAAATAGTTTCGGGGCCGAGCGCCCGTCTTTGAGCGAGTGAAGGTGAAGAAAGGCATTGATCGCCAATAGAAGCTGGTCGATGGGAAACGTTGCTGGGCATGGTGGGTTGGTGGGGGGGAGACGGAAAAGACGATGATGAGAAGCGGAAAAGGTTGAAGAAGAAATCGGTACACGTCAGTAAGTGCAAAGCTCCGTACGAATGAATGTATTGTACAGCACCGAAAAAGAAATCCCCAATAGATTTGTTTCAAGCAGATTCGAGCATCTTCTGCTGCAAGCCCGCTGGCTTGGTCTCCGGCCCGTCCCACAGCCAAGCACGCAGCCAAGCACAGCTGAGTCGAGAAGGCGGAGAAACGTGCGGCCGTATCCAGCCGAATGTGACGACGGAGGGTTGCACCGTTCCGAGGAATACCAAAGCTGCATGTTCAGCTGCTCATCGATGAATTAGAATGCATGTATGCAGTGAATTTGATATTGGTGGATAGGTCTTATCGGTAATAGATGGAACAGAACGTCTATCTTATATCCATATGTTAAAACCAGCACATTGCAATCGTCATTCAGCATGTGATAATGGACACCTCAGTAGAACCGCAAACGCTGTCTGGAACTTTCGTACTGTAGGTGGGTTTAGCTGCTAGCGCGCTACCTGCAGCCCCCGCCAAATCCCCATACACCGCCCACGTCGCCCGCAAACACCTGACCCATTCATTCAAACCTGAAGCGCCCATCCCATCCAACCTCCAGCGCTATCTATCCATGGTTCATCACAGGTGGACCACCAAGCCTTTTCCTCAATCCCGAGCCCTGCCTGTACTCCGTACTGCTTCAGACCAGCCATCCTACTGTACTGCATCATTAGCTCATCGTCTTACCTGTTCTGTCCTGTCCTGTCCATGCACCTCCGGCATCCACAAGCTTCCCGCTCTAGCTCGAAAGCGATGAGGCTCGTCTAGACCTATTCAGAGCTCCAGCTCCAGCTCCTCTGCAGCTTTGCCATGGCGCCTGGCACAACACCATCATCGCCAACCGTCGCCCATCCTGTCCGAAATGTCAGTCTCTCTCTGTAACACCTCTTCTTGTCTCTTTCTTTCCCCTTATTACAGGTGACGAGTACATACAGCACTTGTACATGTACTCGTACAATCTGCTGCGCCGTTTCTCCACCGTCCAACGCGCGTTCTTTCGTTCAATGCTGGGCACATGCGCACAGACCGGCTGACCTTGTTTTTCTGCTATCATAGACGAGCAACGATGACACCATTTCTCTGTCGCCTCAGCCGCGGGCTGCTCCCTCGAGATCGAGCCAAGCGAGCCAAGACCCGGCCAAGAGCGGCTGCCTGAAGCGCTTCCTCGACATCGTCATCGCATCGCTGGCCCGCTGCTTCGACGCCATGAGCTCCTCGACAAAGGCCGCGCTGCTGCGCTTCATCCGCTGGCTCGACTCGCCGCTGGGCCACGGCGTCCTCAAATGCACCTTGGCCTACACCATCGCCAGTCTGGCCACCTTCCTCACGCCGCTCTCCAACTTCCTGGGCACGCTCGACGGAAAACATGTCGTCGCAACAATCACCGTCTATTTCCATCCGGCTCGGTCCACCGGCTCCATGATCGAAGCTGTCCTCATCGCCGTCGTTGCCATCGCATACGCCGAGCTCGTTTCGATCCTCTCCATGGTTGTCTCGGTCCTTGTCGGCTCCGTCATGGGTCTAGTCACTTTGGCGCATGTATTGGTCGTCATACTGTTCATCGGCGGTGGCTTTGGCTTCATGGGATGGGTGAAGCAAAAGATGGCAAACCCGCTCGTCAACGTCGGCAGTACCTTGGCGTCACTGGCAATCATCTCCGTTGTTACCAAAGAAAATGCCGTCATATCAAACGTCTTTTCCAACCAAAAGATTGTCCAGGTCCTCAAGATGCTCATCATGGGCATCACGTCCACCGCCGCCGTCAACGTTTTGGTTTGGAGGGTGTCGGCTCGCGATCTCTTGAGGACTTCCATGGCAAAGGCAACCACTTCGCTCGGAGGCATGCTTTCCACCATTTCTGCGAGTTTCCTGAAAGGAGTCGAGGAAGAGCAAATGTCTGCGGAATTCACTGCATCCTCAGCCACCTACGCAGTCACTTACCCACAAATGCTCAAGAACTTGCGAGAGGCCAAGTTTGAAGACTACCTCCTTGGTCGAGAGAGGATTTACGTCTTGCAGCGATCCACTGTCAAGGCCATCGAGACCCTGGCTCGCTCTATAGGCGGCTTACGCAGCGCAGCTAATACCCAGCTGTCCCTTCTCAAGCTGGCCGAGTCAGACGATGTGCCGCCTCCTCTGACGCGCTTCCTAACAGTCTCGTCACTTGGGGAATTTGAAGGCATATCGCCGAGTAGTTCGAGTCCGAGAGCGGCGGCCCATGTGTCAAGCAGGCCTAATTCGCCAGGACGACGGCCGAGTTCATCCGCCCATGATCATGATGATGGCCCTACCCCGTCATCTCTCTTCAAGCTATTTGTCGACTTGATAGGTTCATCGATGGAAGGTCTAACACAAAGCCTGGTCTTGATTCTCCGAGAGTCGCCGTTGGGTTCTGCCCCTAATTATGAGGTTCCCATCAGCGATGAACTACGGCAATCGCTGACGGAGGCCCTTTTCCAATTCAATATGGCGAGATCCGATGCCTTACGGCAAGTGTACAACATGATTGAGCGAGAGAAATCCACGTCGAGGCGGATACAAGCCGGTTTAGAGGAAGTCGCTGCTGCCTGCGGGCATTTCAGCTTCAGTCTGCAGACGTTTGGCGAGGAAATGCAAAAGTATCTGGATATTCTCGACGATCTCAAATTTGTCAACGAGCACAACAAACGAAGCTGGCGCTGGATACTCTGGTGGAGGAAGGACGATACCGAGGTGCAGGGCCGCAAAATGTCAAGCCTGCCATTCGAAACATCACCCGAGGCCGAGAGCCTCATCAAACCCATCAGGAAGCGAGATGTGCCCAGAGGTATTCCGGATGTCCTGGTTCGCCGTAGAGACACATACAATTGGCAGGCATCACCTAATGCCAGCAAAATACTGTCTGCGATTTCCCAGTCCATTCTGAGATTTGTGCGGAAGATTGCCCGAGATGACAGTAAGCACAGTACCCCGTTCCATTTGCCTTGTGTGAATAAACTAACGCGTTCTTCTACTACCAGTTCTCTTTGGGCTCAAAGTTGGCATTGGCGCATCTCTTTGGGCAATGTTGGCCTTCTTAGAGGACACTCGAGACTTTTATAACCACTATCGTGGCGAATGGGGGCTTTTGTCCTTCATGATTGTCTGCTCCATGACTGTCGGCGCTTCCAACACTACGGGCTGGGCTCGATTCATGGGGACATTCTTCGGTGCATTCTTCTCCTTGTTCAACTGGACAGTAAGCCAGGGGAATGCGGCAGCACTCATCGTTCTTGGGTGGTTAGTTGCCTTTTGGAATTTCTATCTCATTGTCGCTCGAGGCAAAGCTCCGCTGGGTAGGATGACTATCCTAGCGTATAACGTGTCGACGCTGTACGCATACAGCCTGAGCCAACGGGTTGACGATGACGACGACGACGAGGGTGGCCTGCATCCCATCATGATGAAAATTGTAAAGCATAGAGTCATTTCAGTCACGGCGGGTATTCTTTGGGGCCTGATTGTTTGTAGGGTCATCTGGCCCATATCCGCCCGCAGAAAGTTCAAGGAAGGTGTCTCGATGCTTTACCTCCAGATGGGTCTTATCTGGAGGCGAGGGCCCCTTGCCATCCTTCTTCGCAGCGATTGTTCCGAAAGCTACCTCAAGTCCGGGGAGCAAGTTGCCATGCAGAGATATGCCAACCGCTTGGAGAGTCTGCGACAGTCGGCTGCATCGGAGTTTGAGCTTCGCGGCCCATTCCCGATGGAGACGTACGGCCGCATCATGCGGAGCACGAACCGGATCCTGGACAGTTTTTACGCCATGAGTCTCGTAGCACACCGGGATAGAAACCTCAGTGCGGGCGAGCGCGCCTTGTTAGAGTACACGGCAACGGAGCGGGCCGTCCTGTGCGACCGCATATGCCACGTCTTTCAAGTGCTAGCCAGCTCCATGATGCTGGAATACCCCCTGACCGATGCGGTCCCTAGCGTCATTGGCATTCGCGATCGGCTGCTGGCGAAGATTTTTCAGTTTCGCAAAGAGCACTCAACCGAAGCCATGAGAAACCTTGGCTTCATCCCGGAAGGAGAAGTCGAGAGTGGTGAGAGCAGCCATGATACCGCCGCGGCTGTCACTCCCAGTGAGGCTCCTGTTGGTGCGGTGGTGGCTGAAGAGAAAGACTACGCTCTCCTCTACGCGTACACGCTGGTGACTGGCCAGGTTGCCCAGGAGCTGAAGATTGCAGAGAAGGAGATTGAGAAACTGTTTGGTGTGCTCAGCGAGGAGTCTCCACTGCTTGTGTAATATATATGAGAGAAGGGTCGGCAAAGGGAGCAACAAAGGCGGCGCAATATTGGATACCCGTATCACTGGCATCGATACCTAGAATGCATGCATACCTCACGGCGTTGAGTATTTCATTTTCAATTTCTTTTCCGTTTTTGCCTACGGAAACTCGCTAAACGCCGTTAACTCATGATGTAAACCCTTATAACAAACGGTGATAATAATAATAGTAATACAAGATCCACCCTTGAAAGGATAACATGACTGGATCATATAGCATTTCATCATTCGCCTTCCATCTCAGCATCGTTCCATGCTTATGCCGCCTCAGAGTCTCCATGCTTCACTGAAGCTCCCGCAGCCGATACGCCAGAAAACGGACACGTCCCCTGCGGAATCGCCTTCTCCTCCCCATCAGGCGCTCCCTCACCATTCGCAGTGTCTTTCATATCCTCGTCGCTCAAAATCTTCTTGCCGTGCAGGTATCCCTCGCGCTCAATCTCAATATCAGAGTCGGGCGACTCGAACTCGGCGCCGTCCTTGACGTGCCACTTGGCCATGAGGTCGTTTTGCACCCAGATGACCTTGTTGAGGGCCTTGACGAGGGCGATTTTGCGCTGGATGTGGAGGCGCGGGTGGGACAGGATGGCCTCGTTCATGATGTCTTGGATGAAGCCTAGGCAGGCGCCTAGATGGACGTATTCGATGTGTAGAGGGTGTTTTCGGCCAAGACCGACGTGCATCATGCTTTTTTGCATCTTATGTTAGACTTTGTTCTATACAAGCTTGCTTTACAAATACACAGCTTCACGACTTACCCAACTTTGTCGAGATACTCCCAAAACTCCATCTTGCTCGGGTCTGAACACAGCTTGTTCAGGTATGCCCGCAGGAACATCTTGCGATGCAAAATCTGTGGGCTGTTTTCATCGGGGATTTCATCGAGAGGACCTTCGAATGATGTGCTTCGAGTGGTGAATGCGCGGGCAGTAATATCGTATTGGAGGAGCTTTTTGTAGACAATGTTGACGACGGCGGGGATGAGAGCCTTGATGTATTTGGAGTCGCTGATGAGGGCATCAATGTCACCTGGAATCATCGTCAGTTAATATGACTTCTTCTTCTTCTCGAGATTGACTTGAAGTCGTCATTGTTGTGTGTATAAGACGTACGGCTTGAAAAGTCGAGGAATGAGTGGAGATATTGGATTCGGATTTCCAGATTGGTGTACAGCTCCTCACGCTGGATGTGTTTTATCGGCCTTGAGTAGGGATTCATGGTGGCTTTAAGTGTATTTTTATGACAAGACACGTTTTATTGTTATTTTTTGAAACAATTCAATCAAAATGCGCTTCTTTGTTGAATTAATGGCGAAGAAAATGGTGATATGAGTGCCGCGTTTAGGGTAAGATGATGGCGGAGCGACGCGAATGAGAGAAACCAAGGCGAAGAATGTCTGAACAATTTTCCCTTTCTTTCAACAAATCGTCCTCACGGGTTTATTTATCAAACTTCCTGGTCCAAATACAAGACCATACGAATAATCATATTGCTGCTACGATAAAAAAAACGAGCCATTTTCAGCATAAGCTGGGCTGAATATGCATGATCGCGAACGTCACGCCATATCGGGAATCGTGACCTGGAGATATGGTCTGACAGGTGGGGGATAGGACGATGTGATGTAATTTGCTATGCATCATCCGTTATTGGCCGTTTCGCATCGTGCTTTTTTTGGAGGAGGATTTTTGATGAGGACTGTTTGGATGGATGGAGGAATTCGCGCATTGTTTGAGATTGAGCGTTTTCATGTGAAGAGCTGTGATGGTGTTTGGCTTTGTGATGATGACATGGATGGTGTCAGTGCGGAATTAGGCAGTAATGTCGAGGTGACCTGATCATCCGGGTTCTCACCACGCGTTCTAGAACATAACGATGATAATTCGGACTCCTACGAGAACATGGGGAAATACACAAATAGCAATGGATATACAAGTATGAAACTCGTAACCCGCAATAGCTGAGTAGATGATAAATTACGTGCAGCCGGTTGCTGCCGAAAGCTTCATTGTCGCGAGATGCAGAGATCGGGCTAATTTACGAGCCCCCGCCACAGCTGAGCCAAGGAATATGAGGTAATACCGCTTACAAAGGCAACATGGTTATTATTTGAGTAGCTGTATAGAGTTAATAGTTAAAGTAGCTCAAGCTTCCGTTTGCACACGATAACAGAGTGCTTCTTCTTCCGCGTTGTTACAGCCAATGTGCTACTACGGACTTTGTGCCACAATAACCAGCCTCCGCTTGAACCAGCTGCTGCTCCCCGACCAGCCTTGACCGCTGCTGATTCTCCTCCCCGTGATAAGATGCTGCGTTACTTTACCTGCTTGAAGACGTTAGCGTTGATTCATCGCTAGCATCCATATCGGTATCTGCCGGCGATCGGCCAGTTTTGCATTTATCCAGCGTCATTCTCCGCATCTCAAGCATGAGACCCCAATCATCACCGGGAATTGCGTGAGACATAGAAATCACTTATCTCTCATAACAAGTGGAAAGAAGATTAGAGCGAAACAGCGATCACTTTGGCAGCGAATTTTCCCGCAGAGATTGGCCTCAGTTGGTCAGCAAAGCCGCCAACACTGATTCAAATCAAGCCTCTACCACTCGTACACACGAGATATCGACTGGCGATGAAACGTTACGCTGCTGCTCCGCGCCAACACACACAGGCAAGGGTCCATTCATTCGTAGTACATATTAGCAGTGCTGCATGCCTGTAATCGAATCAGAGAAGCTGAGAAGCGGCACTTGCTGATCTGCGTGGAACTTGGGGTAACAACGCTCATCTCACCAGGACCCCGGAACTGGAGCTGGAACTGGAACTGGAGCTGGAGCGGGACCCAGGCCGGAGACGAGAAACACAGTGAATCACTCCTGCAAGGGGCGGGACAGGAACGTGTATTTAATTTAAGCAGCTGTCCCAGAGCCGTTCGCCCTGCTTCCAAGCTCGTGTGGCCTGACCCTGACAAACTCATTCGACCATCAGCTCACAGCCGACAATGTTTTCCAGGGCCATTGTCGCCGCATTGGCCCTGAGCGGCCCGGCCTTTGCTCTGTGGCCCGTGCCGAAACACTCCTCGACCGGCAATGACACGCTCTTTATTGACCAGACGGTCCAGGTTACCTACAATGGTGAACAGGTGTGGTGGACTCCTCCATATCCATATGATGACCCCGGATCCCCGGACTTTGCTGAGACCAGGATCGATGACCAACAGGTTACTTACACGGCCGGCTACGTGCCTCCCAGCGGACCGCATTTCACCAGCAAGGAAATCGTTCAAGGCGGCCTCTCGCGGACATTCGGCGCCATCTTCCAGCAGGGCTTTGTGCCGTGGATGCTGCGTGAACGTGATTCGAACTCTGAACCGGCTCTAGGCGGAACACGGATCAGCAAACTCCAGATTATACAGACTCAGCACGATTCCGCGAATACCTTCAAGCCTTTGAATGGCGCGGTAAATGAATCCTATGCCCTGGATGTCGATGCAAAGGGCCACGCAGCTCTCACCGCTCCGTCGTCAACCGGCATCCTTCGAGGTCTTGAGACCTTTTCCCAGCTCTTCTTCAAGCACAGCTCCGGCACTGCCTGGTACACGCAACTCGCACCTGTTTCGATCCGCGATGAGCCCAAGTATCCTCACCGCGGCCTCCTGCTAGATGTCAGCCGTCATTGGTTCGAAGTTTCCGACATTGAGCGCACCATTGATGCTCTGGCTATGAACAAAATGAACGTGCTGCATCTGCACGCTACTGACACGCAGTCATGGCCGCTGGAGATTCCATCTCTGCCTCTGCTGGCTGAGAAGGGCGCCTATCACAAAGGCTTGAGCTACTCGCCGAGCGATCTCGCGAGCATCCAAGAGTATGGTGTTCATCGAGGTGTCCAGGTCATTGTAGAGATTGACATGCCAGGCCACGTTGGAATCGACAAGGCATACCCTGGGCTCAGCAACGCCTACGGAGTCAACCCGTGGCAGTGGTACTGCGCCCAGCCACCCTGCGGATCTTTCAAGCTGAACAACACGGATGTCGAAAAGTTCATTGACAAGCTGTTTGAGGATTTGCTGCCGCGCCTGTCGCCGTACTCGGCCTACTTTCACACCGGTGGCGACGAGTACAAGGCGAACAACTCGCTGCTCGACCCGGCCCTTCGCACAAACGACATGAACACCCTACAGCCGATGCTGCAGCGGTTCTTGGACCACGTGCACGGTAAAGTTCGCGACCTGGGACTCGTTCCTATGGTTTGGGAAGAAATGATTCTGGATTGGAACGCAACTCTGGGCAAGGATGTCGTTGCTCAAACGTGGCTTGGCGGAGGAGCGATTCAGAAGCTTGCCCAGGCTGGATACAAGGTTATTGACAGCAGTAACGACTTTTACGTGAGTATTGGCATGCATACGTTTCTGGTGCTGTATTATTTTTACTGACTTTTGTTCTGCTGCTAGTATCTCGACTGTGGTCGTGGTGAGTGGCTCGATTTTGCCAACGGTGACCCCTTTAACAACAACTATCCCTTCCTCGACTGGTGCGACCCGACCAAAAACTGGAAGCTCATGTACTCGCACGAGCCCACTGACGGCGTGTCCGATGATCTCAAGAAGAATGTCATTGGTGGCGAAGTTGCCGTCTGGACTGAGACCATCGATCCGACTAGCCTGGACTCCATCATCTGGCCGCGAGCGGGAGCGGCGGCTGAGATTTGGTGGTCGGGCAAGATCGATGAGAAGGGCCAGAACCGATCACAGATTGATGCACGACCGAGATTATCGGAGCAGCGAGAGCGCATGTTGGCGAGGGGAGTTCGAGGAACGCCGATTACGCAGCTGTGGTGTAGCCAGGTCGATGTTCATAACTGCGAGTCGGGGAATTACTGATGCGGGTTAATGAACAAAGTATGTAATGTGGTATATATGAATGTTTCTTTTTCACGCTGCTGTTGAAAGCCGTGGACGTCTCGTTTGTGATGACGGTTAGATGTAAAATCACTTATAATAAGAATTCCAAGTCATTCAAGATGCCATTCATATTAATGTTTAAATACTGCTTGTCATTTTTGTAATTGAGAAAGCTAAATAAGACCAGAGTCCAGGCCTTTGCATTGTTACTGCTCTCAAAATGGTATTACATGCAAAAGGGCATATCACACACCGTTGAACCTGCGCCCTCTTCCAACATGGATTCCAAATGTACTGATTCGGCACTGTGAAGAATCTTCAGTGTCTTTGATGTCATATGCAGGGGGTACCGCTCCGCATTATGGAGCGACGGCTCTATTCCCCTCCAAGTCGAATTGATGAGAAATATTTTGTCACCCAGACTATGGCCTTTGTATCTCCTACTCTGTAACCTATTCCACATTATCCTACATGCAATATTGACCTAATATAGTAGGACTTGATGTTTAGAAAAGGGGGTTGACTGGGACCATTAGTGAGGATAACCAAATCAACTCCCGTGGAAGTCCCCGATTCGCGGATTTAATACTTGCTTGCATACGGGGGAGGGTGGGATGACGGAGCACTGCAGAAGCGGCTTTTCGGATCTCTCTTAGGTTCCTGGTCTGAGTATTGCCGTGGTGGGTCGTATCCTATCCGGCATTCAAGGCTCTAGAGACTATACTCTTACACGTCGATTGGATAGCAGCCCTAGAGCTCGTATTCATGATTCCAGGGCCTTTGCTTGCCTTTCCAGGGTACCGTATACGGTATTTGATTGAGTTGTGATCCGTGTAAACGCCTAATCAAGGCACCCCCTTCAATACTATTGCGAGCCCCTAGTAGCATTCAAGTATATAAGACACAACCACCCGCCTGGCCCGGCACTTGTCAAACACCAAGAGGCAGCTCAACCAGCACACGGACTTTTAATCCATAACTTCTTCAACACATACAAGATGCACGTTCCTCTTGCATCTCTCTCATTTGCTTCCCTTGCCGCAGCCTCTCTACCAGAGGGCGTGATCGAAATCCCCCTCCAGCGCATCAAAAATCAGACCGCGTATGGCGCCGAATTCCTAGTCGGCAACCCGCCACAAAAGGCCATTATTTCAGCTGATACGGGCAGCCCAACGTATGCCTTTGAGTCACCTCGTACGTATTAGTACACCCAATTCCTTTTTACATTCAATCACACGGGAGGGGATATGTCGATGTGGTAATTTTACATTGCTGACCTTTGTCTCACAGGCAATGTCGTATGCCAGAATGGCTTCTGCTCAAGCTACGGCACTTACGACAACACCACTTCCACCACAACAAAATGGATCAGCGATGGCTATAACGATTTGCTCATCGACCATGGCTTTGGAAGTTACATTAACGACACTCTCCAGGTCGGCGGCATCACCCTCAAAGACATGATGTTTGGCGTCGTCGAGCTAAACGCTGCCTCTTTTCCCATCAACACGCAACAGACTGCCATCTTCGGCCTTGGAGCCTTCTGTCAGACCAAGGCCTGCGACACTTACCCGACTTTCATCAATCAACTAAAGGAGCACGGTGTCATTTCCCGCCGTGCCTTTAGCGTGTATCTAGGACCGAATGATGCCGACGCCAAAGCATCGCTGCTCATCGGTGGAGTTGATCTTGCTAAACGCCAGGGTCCGGTTTACAAGCTGGATGTCCTGGATCCGACCACGATCGCGGCGAATGAGCAGCCAAACTGGATCCCCCTTTCCAGCCTTGAACTGCAGCTTGCAAATGGAACCAAAGTCACCTCCAACTATGACAATGGCACATATGCTCTCTGGGACACCGGCTCTCCCGGATGGTACGTCCAGCAAGATCTTTTTGACGCTCTCACCAGTTATTGGGGACTCGCAAACCCTGATCCAAATGACACTTTATTCGTGGACTGCAAGTTCCGTGAGCCGTCTGATGACTCCATTGCTGTGAATCTTGGTCAAGGAATTGTCTTCAATGTGCCGCTGAGTTCTGTGCCCATAGACAACGGCGATGGCACTTGCACTGCACCTGTTGCGCCGTTTGGTACCTTGATGGGTGATACTTTTCTCCGCAATGTCTACTTTACGTTTGACTACGACAACCTGACCATTGAGTTTTCTCTCGCAAAGTACACTGATGAGACGAACATTGTCAAGATTGAGTAATGAATGTGGCAGCCAAGCATTGTGTGGGCTAATCAGGGATAGGAGGAGGAACACCGACTTGCACTTGCGATTATGAATGATGATGCATCAATGAAGATAGTATATAGTAATTGAATAATTATTTACATCATCTTTTGCTAGCTGCGATCTATGTCAATTTAATGCGCCACCGGAAGCTTTCCTTTTGGCTGCGCATCACCAAATAGAATATCCACCGCCGCAGAAAATGCTTCGACCGTAGGCTCATAGACGGCGATGTATGTGCCAATCTGGGCGTCATCCAGGAAGTCGTACGGTGCACATGTTGCAATTGAGATTACAGGCGATGTACCACGCCTCTTGGCAATTTCTAGGCCGAGTTCCTTCTGGTATTTCGATTCACGGGCATTGCGAGTGGCCAGAATAACAACATCGGCCTCTTCCACTTGCTTCCATTGTTCATCCGTGAGGGTAGATTTAGTAAATCGGACATCAGAAAACTGAGGCGCTCTGTTACGGATACGATCTCCGAAAGTCTCCCCAATCCAAGGAACTCGGGTTGGCAGAGTTCCACTATCAACAGCTCCACCGATGGGCACATCAGGTCCGGGAGAGACAAATGCAATTTTTGTGGTCGATTTGAGGGGCAGAAGGCCCTCTTGGGCTCGGACAAGAGTAGTTGCATCTGCGTATACTTGGTGAGCGAGCTTCTCCCCCCTCTCATTGATTGCTGCCAATGTCGCTGGAGGCTCTGCGTGGAGAGCAACGTCCCAGTTTGTATATCTATCCTTTAGCTTTCGGAGACGCTCCAGGGATTCGTCAACTCTCTCCTGAGATAGCTTTCCGGTGTTTATAGCTTCACAGACATGATCAATAGCTCCCGATTGCACGTCAAAAGTATGGCAGATCATGACGTTGTCAACACCAGCCTGGAATGCCATGAGTGATCCTTCAACAGTGCCATAAGTCGCACGAACACCATCCATTTCGAGACAATCAGTCATGATGACACCGTCATATTTCCACTCATTTCGCAAGATTCCAATACTATCTGGGGATAGAGTTGCAGGTAAGCCGTCCTTCAATAGCTGTGGGAGAGAAATGTGAGCCGTCATGATCATCTCAATGTTGTCGGCAACGGCGTCGCGGAACGGAATCAGTTCCAGTTTATCCATATCTGCTCTTGATTTGTCAATGACTGGCAGTCCGTAATGTGAATCCACGGCGGTATCTCCATGGCCTGGAAAATGTTTGATGCACGGGACGACTTTGTGCTCTCTCAGGCCTTTTGTGCAGGCGGCTGCAAATTTGGACACTGTTTCTGCTTGGTCGCTGGGGCTTCGAACACCAATCACGGGGTTCAGTGGCTCTGAGTTGATGTCTCCAACCGGAGCGTAATTCATGTTGATGCCGAAATATCGCAGCATCTCAGCTGTGGCCTTTCCAACCTCATAGGCAGAGTCGAGAGAGCCAGCGGCGCCGAGAGTCATGGGACCGGGCTGCTGAGAGGCAACGGGTGGTGAAATGCGAGTAACCAATCCATTTTCTTGATCTATTCCGATGAAAAGAGGCTGGCTGTGGCCTGCATCTTTGGCAATCTTCTGGAGGCCCAAACACAACGCCTGGAGCTGTGCGGCATCAAGCACGTTGCGCTTGAACAGAACAATTGCTCCGACACCGTAATCACGGATCAGAGTTGTGATTTCTTTGTTAATTTCACGGCCGTGAAAGCCAACAGCAAACAGCTGAGCGTAAACAAGTTAGCCATGTCTCGCCTCAGCGAGAAGGTGGTTAGATCTCACCTGGCCGACTTTCTTGCGCTGCTCCGCTGAGACCATTTTGACTGTCTCGAAGCTGATCCTGGATATAACACGACCCGATATCGAAGTCAAATATCTCTCCTTCCTATTTCGTATGCCTCTCGAGGGGAGTCCGGAGAGAATCCAAGTATCAGTTTCGCAATTTCTGTTGGGTTAGGAAGTGATGGTCTAAGGTTCTGATCCTTAATGAGCTCCATTAACCACTTGCGGGGCATCAACCTCGGCGGGCTCTTTACTAAACAATGTAACGTCTCGGATGCCGCTGCCGAAAATTGCTTCAAGCTTATCTTCTTCACTTCATTATTCCCCGGAAACTGCTGTTTGGGAATGCCTCGATTTGTTCGCCGATATAGGCTATTCTGTCATTGTTTCTTGGGGTGGGGGTCACGCAATGTTTTGGCCAGCAATGGCATTGGCTTGGCTATAAAAGTGGCTTGAAAATGTAACGTGGAATTTTGACCCCCAACAGTATGGACAAATGAGCTCGCGGGGGTTTGAAGCAGTTGATGCACTGCATGTGTTGACTGGAGAAGAGTCGACATACTCAACATTACAATCGTCTCTCTACATTATCCGGACTGCAACCAATATCTCAAAATTCTTAATAGTCCCTTTCAGCGCCGAAAAGTTGACTTATCGCAGAATTATAGTGTTCAGACGGAATCTCCAACCCCACTGCTGCGACAACGAATAATTTCCCCGCCATGGAGACGTGAATGGTGGGGGAGGGGTAATTCTGTCAACATTGAAGTTGACGTTCAAGAAGTGAAACGGCGATGTGTTTGACAAAGCAATAATTAATAGTAGAGTGATGCTCATACACATAGCGGTCTAAGTCTTCAAAGGGTTACTCCATACTGCGTTGTAGTATGCTTGGCAATAATTGATTCGAGAAAATACTAGGACGCCTATGAATACACAGAATCGGGATATGGTGAATAAATGACAGAGTGAAGAATTATCCATTATACTAATATACATAATTTACTAACATGAGATATCTTTGTATTGTGATGGTAGGCTTGAAATAGCCAGTCCTGACTTCCTTCACCAAAATCATGATGCCATTTGCCGAAATGTTGCCATCATATCCGCCATTGCCTGCGCCCCGTCGTCGGAAAACAACATCTTGGAGTTTTGCCACGTTCCTTCTGCTGCTCTTTTAGATCTTTCAAACATCTCTTTGTCAAATTCCGAGACCAGAGGCGTCATGATCTGTTGAAATTCTGCAGCATTCTCGGCCTTATCCCACGATTGGATGATTGTATTCGCAAGATCCAAAGAGTCCCATAATGCAAGATTGACACCTTCCCCTGCCCATGGCATCATCAAATGAGCTGCATCGCCAATGATAGCAACTCCCGGTTGTGCTTCCCATGTATGGCCAATGGGGAGCATGTACAGAGGCTTTGGTTCGGACAACTGAGCCGCGTTTGCTGTAACCAGCGCTTCGTCGGCAGCAGTGGAAATAAGATCCTTGACTTGCTCGCTCCAAGTACCAAAAAGATCTGAACTGTCTATCAACGCCTTTTTTAGGCTTCCGGCTTCCAGGACTGCCGAAGGTGCGCAAAATGGAGTTTCATCTTCTGTCGAGACTCCAACGTAAAGGCGAATGGAGCTTTGTACCCCACGATGGCTTACAACACCCTTTTTACTGCCGAGAATGAAGCACGAGCCAGTGCCAACCAGGGTAGACAACGCAGGATAGCGAGTTGTGGCGTTGAGGATGTCTAATGTGAGATATTGGATGCCGCCGTAGTAGGGTTGGACTGTTGTTATAAGATTGCGAATCTTGGACCAAGCCCCATCTGCGCCCACGACGAAGTCGTGTTCGAAGATTCCTTTGGAACCGAAATCAAGGGAAATTCGGTTCGTAGATGTTCGGCTTGCGCTTAGTAGCTTGTACTCCCATCTTATACGCTCGGCGGGTATGGACGCGAGCAACAAGTGCGTGAGTGTGTTACGCGCAATTTCGGGGCGGCTTTCAGGTCCTGGACCTCCATTATCTCTATGAGTTACCCGGCCATCCTTGTTCATGATGATGAGCTCTTCACTGCAGTCAAGGATATGCTTCTGGAACTCTTCCCACAGACCACAGGCACGGATGGCTGCTAGTCCAGACTCTTGGTGAAGATCTAGCATGCCAGATGGTATCAGAAGACTCGAGTCATCAGGTTTATCCCGAAGTTCATAGAGCGTAAATGGAATCCCATGTTTATGGAGGAGAACGCCAAGACAGAGACCGGATGGCCCTCCGCCAACGATGGCGATGCTGGGACGTAAATCTGAGGCCGACATGATGTGGATGTTGTTCAGAAAAGTGATAAATGGCTGCCAACTGAGAGCATATTTTGCAAGTTCAACTGGAACCCCTTCCCCGGAGGCTGGACGAACAGCGTCGCTTGATTTAAATAGCTACAGCTGAAATCCTTCATCGTGTCCTTTCGGTATAGACTCAAGATAATCATCGTTGTCCTTTTCACATCTACGTACTAAAATATCGAATGGTATACGTAACCAGACACGATGACTCAACTGAAAAGCACCTTCAGTCGGTTTCATCTGGACAACTTCGGACACGAAGCAAGAACAAGATCCTGATCTTGGAGTCTTCACGTGACCTCGGACGCTCGTCCGGGCGCTCTCGGGCCCGAAGCCGGTATCGGCGGATTTATGTCGGACGGCCGAAGTTCTCTCGGATTAAAGGCGTTGGATGGCAGTTTGAAGCATCATCACAGAGGTTTTGACAGTCTTGAAGGTGTTGGTTGAGTCTTTAGGTTGAAGATGATCATCATTTTCGTATTTCGTATTTAGATTGAGATGTATGACTTTTGATATGTAATTTACTATATATAATGCTAGGTTCAGATCATGTCCCGTTTGCTTCGCTCTACAGCTACAATCGACTGGGCTTTGAACACGTATAGCCCAATCTCTCCTCCTTCATCCCTCGGATCTGTTCTACGAAATGATATCTCGTCCCCTTAGCCGACTTCCAAAGATTTTGCTCACCAGAACAATGGCCACGCAGTCAACTGGCCAGGGAAGAGCAGCCGCCACGAAAGATTGGTCGGCGGCCCAGTATCTCAAATTCGCAGAGCAGCGCACCCGACCCTCGCGTGATCTTATTGCTCAAGTGCCTCTGGCATCGCCAACTCGCATTATCGACATTGGATGCGGCCCTGGCAATTCGACTGAAGTCCTTGCGAAACAATGGCCAGATGCACATATTTCGGGCATGGATTCCTCTCCCGACATGATTGAAACGGCACGCAAGGCATTGCCTAACCTGGACTTTACTGTGGCGGATCTGGCAACTTATACGCCAGAGGGACCGGTTGACCTTCTCTTTTCCAATGCGGTCTTTCAGTGGATCAACTTTGAGGACAGGATCCCCATCATCAGCCGCCTGATCCAATCTCTCAAGCCTGGAGGTGTTTTTGCATTCCAAGTTCCCGACAACCACACTGAGAAATCTCATGAAGCCATGCGCGCAGTTGCCGAGAACGGTCCTTGGGCAGAGACCCTTGGATGTCTCAAGCCGGCACTGGGGCCCTTCCAGACGCCTATTGAGCTTTACAATGGACTGAAGCCCCTGTGTTCGTCTATAGATGTGTGGCATACGTATTACCAGCATCCTTTGGGTGGCCACCAGGAGATTGTTGAATGGGTCAAGGGCACGGGACTACGGCCCTTTATCGATCCGCTCGACCCTGAGCAGAAGGAAGGATTTCTAGCAGCGTACTTGGAGAAACTCAAGGAACTTTATCCCTTGTGCGATGATGGATCAGTCCTGTTGCGATATCCTCGACTATTTTTTGTTGCTGTGCGCGCTTGAGTTCGGCACGAGCATTGTATCTATTTACACGAGTCTAGTTTGATTCATACAAATACAGTTTTTAAAACGAATAATTTGCTAAACTTTGGCAAAAAATGCGCGATTCTTTCGGAACCTGGCAACTGCCACGAGAGCCGTAGCTCCCAGTCCCATACATCCCGCGTATGTGATGGCGGGTCTGTATGCCTCGAATCCGCCCCCTGTTCCTCCGTAGGCATCGAGAAGGTATCCAGCGATTGGTGAGCCCTGAAATTATTAGCAAATTGAGTGTTTATATCGATATTGTGGATGAGTTGTGAAGTCTTACCATGAGATATCCACCGCCCCAACCCGTAACAATCATGGCCATCGCCACAGACACTCTCTGAGACCCAAAGACATTACCCACTACTGTAGGCATGGTGGAAAAGAAGCCACCGTTAGCTGCACCGTTGATAACGACGAAAACAATCAGCGGAGCCAGAGTTTTCGAAACAGGCCATATCGCCAACATAGTAACGGCGTTGATCAACAGAGAAAACATTAATACGTTGAGAGCGCCAAATCTGTCACAAAGGAAGCCACAGAGAATCCTCCCTGCAGCGGATGAGAGATTGAAGCCGGCCAAGAGACCAGCACCAGTCGATGCAGACAGACCGACAGACCTGCTGTAGAGCGGAATGAAGAACGCGGGAACCAAGAGAGGAAATGTTGCAATCGCACCAGCGGTGAAGATGATTACGAAGCTGAAATCGCGGAAAAGACGCCTAGACACGTTATTAGCTTAGAAATCGAGCCTATCAAACGATTCATCTCACCATTCGATGAAGCCTGCAGTCTTGACCGGCGATCTCTCCTTCACCAGCCATGCCGCAGGGAGACCGGTGGCCAGTGTCACCAATCCAAGAACTCGATACGCCCATGCAGTTCCATGTCGCTGAATTACTGCATCTAAGAGAAAACTTGTCGTCGCTCCACCAAAGCCTCCTCCAGCGAATACGATGCCGTTTGCTAGCCCCCTCTTCTTGCTGAAGTATTGTGCCGGGGTAGCAGATACAGCCATGAAACAGAGGCTCATCCCGAGACCGAGTGTAACGCCAGAGGTGACGAACAACCCTGCAAGGCTGGAGACTGCGAAACTGCTGACTATCTCAGACATGCCGAGGAGAAAAATGCCTAGGATGGCTGTTCGCTGTGCCCCAATTGCTCGGATGATGCGCGAATTGATAATAGCCAAGCAGGAGATGAGGGCAATGGCCAATGAACCAACATATGACAAGGTGGCGGGACTTGAGAGTCCCTTTTCCACGAGAGCTCCTTGGAGGACACCCCAGCTATAGCCCATTCCTACAAACTACAATGAATGAATTCGTATCAGTGATGTCTCCTTACCTAAACACGCATCATGTTGGAGATCCAGAAATGTACTCACCCACCACGCGATGACGGCACAGGCACCCACGACGACCCAGCCATAACCTCCATCTGGCACGACCGAGTCTGCTAGACGAGAAGCTTCCAAGACATCATCCGATGACGAGGTTTGAGACTCTTCAATGGTTGCATTGTTGTGAAACCTGTTGTGCCCGGATGCGTTATTCTGTATGGGAAGCTCAACGAGCTCAACGGCGGTGGTCGTTGAAGTCGCCATTGTGATGGAAAACAAGATACAACAACTTTGTGTTTCTCACTAGGCCGCAGATTTTATATCAACGACCAGCTGTGTTTTTTTGCTGATAATCGCTATAGGCCGTGGTGAATTCTTAGGCCGAGCGGTCCACATCCTGGCACGCCCTCTGGTTGACAAGATTCGGAGACAAAAATTGGAGCAGCGTTGGTGGCGCTTTATGCCGGTATTGAATGAGCCGAGGACGGACACTTCAACGTTATCTATTCAAAAGCAACGAATAAACGCCTGCTTACTCATCTCTGGCCTGCGAGTTTGCTTCCACGCTTTGGCATCGGCTGTGGGCTCATATCCGGATATGGGATGTGTACACGTGTATGTGGACGGATGGATCACTTATTCTTATGGCGATGAGTAGGCACTAAAGCTGTGAAGCGAACTGATTAAGGTCACTCAATTGTTAATGTTCTTTTATTCATCTGCCTGTTTTGGCATATTTTTGTACAAGGCCATCTCTGGTGCCTGTCAAGTTATGTCGCTAAAATGTTCATAGAAATGCAATCGTTATCTTTGCTCTCAACCCTGGAAGGGAGTCTCAAAGGGCCTCTCTGCCTGGGGCGTAATGCGAGCAAGGTGTCGCCTCTGTCCGTTCTCCCAATCTACAAGGGCGCTGTGCTGGGTGACTCTGTTGTCCCAGACAACAACAGTCTTGTCCTCCCACTTGACGCGAGCCTGGAAGTCGGCTCCTAGAGCTAGATGATCATACAGGAACTTGAGAAGAGTGTCGGACTCTTCCTTCTTCAGGCCAACAATGTCGCGAGTGACTATAAAATGAATGTTAGTCATCCGAATCATGTTCATATGGCAGTCCAGCTAGCGTTCAGGGTACACGAGACTTACACTGAGGGTTGACATAAATGGCCTTCTCTCCCGTAGCAGGGTGAGTTCGGATAATGGGGTGAGCATGAATAACAGGGTCTCGTCGCTTGATGCTGTTGCGAGCGGCGGCGGCGTTGACCTGCTCAACACCCGAGTGGGTAGCCTGGAGGCCGTGCAGACGCTCCTGGAAGAGAGGGCTGAGTCGCTTGTATGCCGTGACGGCATCAACGAAGATGGTGTCACCTCCAGTCTCGGGCTTGTCCAGGATGTACAAGAAGGTCGTTCCGGGAGGCTGAGCCTCGTATGAAACATCAGAGTGCCATGCCACAGAGCTGGTTCTGGTCTTGAAGTAGTCCAAGTGGCCCTTGTCGTTCACGCCACGGTGGACGAGATGAACCTCGGGATAGTTCTCAGGGGAGCCGGATGTGGGATGAATGTGGTGACGTCCAAAGTATGAGCCGAACTTGAGGGCATCGGCAATGGGCAGATCAGCAAAATCCTGGTCTCGGAAGGCCACAACCTTGCGCTTGGCGACGTAGTGAGCCAGCTCATCTTTGCCGGCGTCGCTGAGAGAGGACAGCTGGATGCCTCTCACTTCAGAGCCAATGGAGGGAGTGAGCTCCGTGACCTTGACTCCGGTGGGAAGAAGGTTGGGGTACGAGGTATCGGCGTCCTTGCCGTGCTCGTAGTGCTCAAAAGGCGTAAGAGGAGGGTACTTCTGTTCTGGGTTCCATGTTGGGAGGTAGTGAGGGTACTGTATGTCGTGTGAGTATAAAGGACCGCTACACCGTTCAATTTAACAGACTCACGTGGGCAGCAGGGCCGCCAGCCTTGCCCTCCTCGGCGTCCTTGTCAATGTAGGTCAGGTCAATCTCCTTGTACTGTCCAAGATCCAGCTTATAAACGGATGCCGGAACAGGTCCGTTGTTGCTGGTAGTGGTAGCAGTCTCAACCAATGCGGGAGCCATTTTGTATGATATTCAATGTCTTCTTCCTAAGATTGTTCACGGAAATAGTAAGACAATTCGCTTCCAATGACCCCGTTGGGCACTGTCCCTTTTATACGTTTGCCCAACCTGCGTCTCTTCCCCTCTCTGTCGCGGCCCATCGGTCTCATTTCATCGGCATCGGGCGAACCCCACCCCCACAATGGCATGCATCGTGAACTCTATGGCGAATTGACGAATCATCCAATCATCCAGTATGAGACCTGTCTGATCTTCGGATTTACAATTTAGCAGATAAGTGATGTTAATTGGTACATTTTCGAGCTGCAGATTTTGGAGAGCGCCACGGTATCGCACTACCGGAGATGATCTGTACGGTGTTGATGCTATTGATAGTGCGAATCACGCAATCCAGCTTATACAGTGTAATCGCTGCAGCAGTTGTACGACCACGAAGCACGCAATATACATCCTTTTCTTGGCTGATTACGTTTACATGCTAAATCTTCAGCTATAGGCTCTTTCATTATCCCGATTGCGGCAGCGGGTCATCGCTAAACGGATCTCGTCATGTGTCTGATTGTTGACTGGCACTTGAGGTCCACAGAGCTGGGTTATCGCTTCTGTGTATGCGCTCCAAAGAGGAAAGTCAATTACAAATATCCCCTGAGATTTGAGCTATTTCTTGCGAGTAATCGTATTCAGCTAGAGGATTTGGGTGCGATAGGAACATATTAGATCCCAATGCAGCTTGAAGTTTGGTCATGAAGTAATGACGAAATACGGCATCTGCCGAGAGCCCGAGGGGTCGACGTTGCTCGCGACCTTTAAAGTTAATATCGTGAAGGTCTTGATATAATTAAACATTATGCATTTGACTTTTTTCACAAGTAAAAGAAGAGTAAAACAAGATAGTAATAATGCTCACTTGATTGCCGCTCATAAAGGCCTAGCATCAGTCGAGTCCCAAAGCTGCGAAAACGGAGCCATGCATTATCAAGCAGAAGGGAATCCTGTCGCATTGCGCAGCGATTAACGCATATCTGGCTGAATTCTTAGTTCCTGTCTGATGGGTCCCTTCATTATCTCATTTAGCTAGAAGATGACGAACCTATCTAATCTTGACTGCGTATCAACATCTTCCCCAAGTGGTTTCATGTTGCTGCAGCTCTCAGCTGATATACCTGGAAGAGGAATGGATGGTGATGATTGTATCATATTAGTACTGGAAGCCGTAAGAGCAAGGAGTTCCCAAGCCGTTGAGGTACATTATTTATATACCCAGAGAGCTGCCATTGATGAAACAGATAGCCCGTAAGGGAGAATGTAAACATATGCATGATGGAACGCCGTGAAATGATGCAGCTTACTTCATGTAAGCAGTAAGGAAAGCTCGAATTCATTTACGGTTTTAAGCGGGAAATTAGACTTGTCCATGTGGCAGAAGCACAAGCGACCGGTTAATTCAATGCATGTAATGCCATTCAGCCACGCCTGTGATGATTGCATCAATTTTGCACTTTATCCACTATCCTGTGGCCAACGTCTCTCTTATTGGAGCACTGGGAAATGCACAACGGCCATAACTGCCCAACGCCGAATCATTAGTAGGCACATATAATTCGCCAAGAGCAAATATGCGTATAATTTTCAGAAGAGCTCACAGGGACCATTATAAGCTTGTGTGGAGGGCGCGGGAGGTAAGTCCTTTCATAAGTTATTTTAGTTCATGCGAGAAGTGATTACAGCAAGGTCTTGCTGAGACTTGAAAAGTACGCCTGGCGGTGTTAACTACAATGTCAACCACGTCACGTATGTTTAGTTTTCAGAGCGCGTATGTGCTTGGATTAGACTTTCGTGGAGACTTGATGATTATTGCGTATTACCTTATGTTGTTGGATTAGAGCCTTTTCTTGTACCTATTATCTGAGGATTCCCTGTTGCCTTATTGGATGAACCTTCACTTTTCACAAGGCAGACCGACCTTCTATCTCACCTAGGCAATGCAATTCTAGCACCAAAGGCTTGGATGTGGGTTACTTGCACCTCGTTAGAAACTGGAGATGGCGCATAGAGCCTTGTCTTTATATTGGTCTTCGATAACCAAGGACACGGTCAAATCTGCCCGATAAGTAGCCAAACCGTATGCATGTATGTATGTTGATAAATATCACTTGGTAAATTGAAGAAGTTTGTGAGTGGAAATATGTTGAATATGAGACACTGGCAGGCTAGAGATAGATAGATCATATTACCAAGACGATGATTCCATCATGTGGTATGTTCAACAGTAGCTGACAAACTCTTTCTCGAGTTACCCGTCACTATCATTCGGCTGTGGTATTGCGCAATGGGCTCTTTTGTAATCGTCGGCATCTGTGAGTATAAAAGGTGAGTATGTCATCTGTATCACTGCTATCTATTGACTACACTGGGGCGTTTACCATACACGTCCAATTAAGGTTAAGTTAACATGATTGGCAACCGAGCTGAACAAAACTACATGGACTGTGTAAGTTGATTCCACACCAGCCGTCTTCGACTCAGTACTGATTAACTGTTTTAAATTGTTTGACTTACGCCGCTCTTTGGATCTACGCGCCCGATTGGTGACAGGGCTCCATGTAGAAGACGCGATTAAGTTGCCTGCAGCTTATTTTTGCTGAGATTAAGTGTTCAGTTAGCAGGATCGTCGCATGGTAGCCTAGTTACTGAGAAATTGAGCGAATGAAAAGCCTGATAGGCCATGCTTGTGTGAAATCGCGCTTACACGTATCAAAATGGCATTTTCCTATATCGGCTTTTCTTCCTACATGAGTACAATCCTCATTAGGAAAATCACTGTACCGTGACCATTTTTGGTGTTAGTATTCGTTGATTCTACGACAAACTCTTAATTATAGGCAAACACTTGTTTGCCCACTACTAGCCCTATGAAGCAAGTATACAGATCTTCAAATTACTGTATTCATCTAGCCACAGATATAATATTATATATATATACTCGCCAAATATCCTTCTTCTACAGCTCATTGACTTTTACATCGTATATATTCATTAAAAGACATCTCAATATGGCTACCAAAACAGTTTTAGTCATTGGAGGAACTGGTGCACAAGGTGTGCCCATTGTACAAGGTGAGTTGCATAACTCTATGGCTTTGCCTTACTGTTTATTGACCTTGTTACAGAACTCGACCAGCATGGCTACCATGTGCGCGTGCTCACTCGCGATCCAGAGTCTGAACATTCACAGAGGCTCCGAAAAGTCACACCAAATGTCCAATACGTGACTGGCACACCTACTGACGAGGATGCACTGCGTTCCGCCTTTGTGGGAGTGGACTACGCTTTTGTCAACCTCAATAGTTTTGCCCTCGGTATTAAAAACGAGATATACTGGGGCATAAGGACATTTGAGATTGCGGTCCAAAGCGGTGTAAAGCACTATATCTGGTCATCACTCGACAATTATGCGCTGGAGACCAACTATGATGATGCCCTGCGCTGTGGTCACTACTATGGTAAAGGACATGTCAAGCAATGGATGTCAGCATTGCCACAGAGCCCTATGAAGTGGTCTGTTGTCTACACTGGGCCTTACATCGAGCAACTTTGGTACTTTCAGCATCCCAAGAAGTCGGATTCGGGCGTGTACGACTTCCGCCTGCCGATTGATGATGGAGTTATCCCATATGTATGCCTGGATGATATGGGCTACTATGTACGATGGATATATGAGCATCCAGAAAAGTCTGCTGGACTCAACCTAGACATTGGAGTCGAAGACGTCTCGCTTGAGCAAATAGCTAAAGCCTTCACCGATGCCACTGGCAAACCTGCAAAAGCGACTAATCTCACTATTGAAGAGTGGACACAAGAGACTGGTTTATCGGAAGAGGATATGAAGCACAAAATAGGGACTTCGACGGCACCAGGTGATCCGTCCCTGCTAACTTTCCGTCAAAACTTTTCCGCATGGTGGAGAATTTACCAGAACTGCGGGACGAAGCTTGGACTCTGCAAGAGGGACTACAACCTCTTGGATGAGATTCATCCAGGAAGGATCAGAAGTTTGAAGCAGTGGATGGAGAAAGTGGGCTATGATGGTGATTCTACGCGTACGTTTGAGGCTGGTATACCATGGGGCATGTAAATTATGAATATCACCGGGACCTAATAGCAGTATGAATGACAATCTGATTCAGCTGATCCATGGTAGTCCCATTCCTTCATCCTCTGACACAGCTAGATGTATACACGAAACTCTCTATAGAAGTCATCTCTAATGGTCTGCAAAAAGCGTGCCATTGAGATACTTGAGACCAGTATCCACCGCCACAGTAACTACCCTCTTTCCAGGACCCAGCTCCTTGGCTAGCTGAATTGCGGCAACAATATTAATCCCAGTTGAAGTTCCAACAAGCAGCCCTTCTTCTTTAGCAAGGCGGCGACACATATCTCGAGCCTCTGCTTCGGGAATAGCACGAACTTCATCGTATAATCGCTGATCCAAATGCGGCGGGATAATTCCAGAGCCGATGCCTTCGACAGTGTGACTTCCCTTCTCACCCTTGGTGAGCATCGGTGATTCCGCAGGCTCCAGAATAACTATTTTGGCACCAGGTTGCTTTGCTCGTAAAACGCCAGCTACTCCTGTGGCCATGCCGGCGGTACCAACAGCACCACAAAAGGCGTCGATGCCATCGCTGAACTGCTCAACAAGCTCATGGCCGATCTCCCCATAACCAACAAGTGCGTCATTGTTATGGAACTGGTTGGTATAATAATAGCCATCTGCCTTGCTAATTTCCTCCGCACGGCGTTTCAAAGAGGGAATAAGGTCAGCAGTGACCTTCCCGCCAACGCTGGGTACGATGTCGACTTCTGCTCCAAGTGCGGCCATTGTGCGTAGCTTTTCGACTGAAAAGGCGTCGGAACAGACAACCAAGAAGCGATATCCTTTGACAGCAGAGATGAGGGCCAAGGAGGACCCTGTACTGCCACCAGTGGCTTCAACGATGGTCATACCAGCTTTCAAGTCTCCCCGTCGCTCCGCCTCTTCTACCATGGACCTTGCCATGCGATCCTTGTAGCTCCCGGTTGGGTTAAAGTATTCCAGCTTGACAAAGACCTCTGCAGCATCCTTTGGGACAACATTGTTGAGGCACACCACCGGGGTGTTGCCAATTGCGCCCAAGATGCTGTTGACTGGTTTCGGGAGAGTCGAACTCATGGTGAAAGAAGAGATAGAGTTATCAAAAGTGAGGAAAGCGAAAATAGGCGTTGAGATATGGGTATATAAGTATAGGGCATTGGTGAAGGAGAAACAAAACCGACAGACGATACATGGATGACTCTGATCCCATCAATGTATCGGAGATTTGAGAAAGCCAAGTATTATGCTTGACACAACTGAGGAGCCTACTTCTCTCCACTATTCAGACTATCTTCCGCACAGCGCCCTACTCATGACATTGACACCACTATCGCGTTATATATACTTAAATTAATTAGTTCGTTCTGGAATATATGTTGACATTCCACTGTCAAATTTGGCGCCCTTTGTTTCTCAGGGGTCTATATGGGTGGGATATATCCGAAATCAGCGAACTGCCATTTCACGATCACCACTAATATATTGTGCTGAAGTGCAAATAAAGACGAAGCGACGCAGCAGTACACTATTAGCTAGTTAAATGGCGAAGCGCATAATGAATTGAGCATAGCATTAGCGCCCTCTACATTTTCATTCCACTCGAGATGTGTCATTCGCCTTTAGTCCCCGCTCCTCGGAACAAAACAGAGTCATGGCATATGACTCCAAGTGGGAATAGGTCAATAGTATGCGCGGTAGAAATTTTGACCGAATTATCAGTCGATACAAGAAATCTTGGATTCCTGACGACCTGTACAAAAACATTGATTTGCCTTTGCTGAGCCGACACAAGGCGCGATCAGTAAAGAAGAAAAATATGTATTATGTATTAAACTATTATATGTTAAATGGTGAAACTGCTTTGCAGTCATAGCTTCATTATGTATTACGTCGTTGTATCTTTATGTCGTATTTGGTGAAGATTATTAAGTGGAATCAAATTGCTGCTGGCCTCGTTCTTCCTTGTCAAGAGTCAACTCTTCCGTGCCAAGAGAACTCAGTAGACCTAAGCCGCTAGCTCCCGTCATGGCGAAGAATATGGCTCTGAATGCATCCGAATATGTTTTCTGAATGACCAGGAGCGATTCAGCTGGTATATCAAGCGTTCTTAATTTTGGAATAAATCCAATTGCCATGTTCGCATCTCCGAGTTGTTGGAGCTCTGCTGGCAGGGTTGAGATAATCTTGGAAATAGATGGCTCAAAGACATTGCTGAAAATGGAGGAGCTGATAGCCAGGCCAACGAGCCCACCAAGCAATCGCAGAAACATCATAAGGCCAATTACAAGCCCAGTATCGTCAATGTTGGCTACACTGGCTTGTATCGGGAGCTGAGGCACCCGTAGAAGAGCGCCGACACCCCATCCCCACATGATGGGAATGCCGAAACCCATGGCCGTGGATGAAGATACGCTTAGTAGAGCTAGCAGTCCTGTCCCAAGGGTCACAAGGAACCAAGAGATCCATATACTCCATCTATAACCCTTAAGAGGGCCGACCAATGCAGCCGATGACCCAGCAGCTAGGACGCTAGCAACGCTTGTCGGAAGCAGAGTCAACGCAGAATGGATGAGGGTTTCATTCTTGACGGCTTGGTAGAAGAAAGGAAGATATTGCATCAGAGAAAAGAGTATCATTCCATGAAAAAAGGTGCCGATAAGTGTAGCCGATGCAGTTCGTGGATAGAAAAGGCGGTGCGGAATGATGGGCTTTAGTGGCTTGGACTCGTACCAAGCGAATACAAAAAGACCAAACGTCCCAATCAGGAACGGAAACAGAGTCTTCCATGAGCTCCATGGATAAAGCGTTCCCGCCCAGCTCAATGGCAAGACGAATAGTGTGCAAGATGATGTAAAAAGAGCAATGCCTATCCAGTCCAGTTGTTTCGTCCTCTGCATCAAAGGGCTGTCTATCCTCTTTAGCTTGAGGCAAAAGAGCACGAGAGGGTACGCCACACCAAGGCATGGAAGGTTTATCCAGCCAATCCATCTCCAGGAAGCATACTGACAGAAGACTGCTCCAAGAGATGGTCCGAGAATGCTTCCCACCGCAGTCGGAATAGCCATAATTCCAAGATAGGTCGGTCGCTCTTTAAGTACGGTCATATCAGTTACAATGATCTCGCCTAGGACATCTAAGCCTCCACCTCCTAAGCCCTGGAGGAGGCGTCCGACGATAATCGCTGGCATATTAGGTGCCAATCCAAACACAATGGATCCAACGGCAAAGAAGAAAAAGGCAAGTTGGAATAGACCTTTGCGGCCATAGATGTCGGATAAGCTTGTGTATAGTGGCTGCGTGATGACGGTGGCAAGGAGGAAGGCAATGCCAGCCCAGAATGATTGTAGGGTCGTGCCATGAAGTTGCTCGGCAATAGACTACAAAAACGTTAGCAATTTGGCACCGAAAATCTGCAATAAAGATAGACCGGATGAAACGTCTCAATGACAGCTATCTCTCTCCGTGGCTCCGGGTATATGCTAATAGATGAAGCGGGATCAAGAGTTGCGTACCGGTATTGCCACTGAGAGGCCAGTAGAATCAAGCGAAAAGATAAAGACAACGATATTGATGGCCAAAAAGGCGAGATAAAAGTTGAGGGGCCTTTTCTCTCCTCTTTCTACGATAGAACCCTCTCCATCTGCTAATTCGTTGGCCGCGTGTACATTTTCAGAAATCTTTTCCGTGTTGTTGATTGCGTCGTCCGCCCCATCCTGGTTGATAGGAGATAATTCGATCTGCGGCTGGACATCACCGCTTTGGATCATTGCTCAAACTTGCTGAGCATATGCACTCTGGAAGACGAAAGGAGATATCGCGTAGACTTGTTGTTTCGGGTGGGGAGCATAGGATGCAGCGCTTTTGCTCAGTTCGAGCGACCGAAACTGATAGCTATTGGGCCGCAATTGACGCCGTTCAAAACATTACAGTGGATCTAACACACTATAATGATGGATATATCGCAAATCGGTTTATTGGAAGAAAAAGGATCTCAGGTGCGCCGAACCACGCAGACCAGCAAGACACCAGACGGCAAATGCACGTGCGGCGAAACAGGGTTCATTCTCCGAAGGATCCAGACGGCTTGAAAAAAAAAAAAAAAAAAAAAAGGGACCGCAAAATAAAAGGGAAGACAAGAGGGAGAATACGCTCGCCATTCTGGATGAGTTTAGTGTGGCGGGTACGTGCGGATTGCCTGTTTCTGTATGCTGGCCAGTCCTCGATTTCCTCTTTTTTTGCACACGCCTTAGGAGCGTACGCGTACATTCAATGCATCAACTCTAGTGGATAGGAATCGGTGTTGAATGAATGCCGACTTTAAGCTTGATAATCTATAGGGCAATAGTAAGGTGTGGTATATACAGTTTATAATTTGTCTCTTTTTCTGTTCTGTTGATGTTGCTATAAGCGCTATAGATGAACCTTGTCGCGCTCTAATCTCTTCTTCTTCAGAGGCCTCCAATAATGAGTTTATTATGAAATGATACCATCAGCGAATTGAAGGCATCCGTTACAACTTACAAAGAATTCGCATTCTATAGAATCTCACAGAGCAAGCCAGGTAGCCTCCCGGTCCTCCACGACTTTGAAGGAATACGCTAGAACGGAGAGCGTCTCGGGCAAGCTCAAGCTAACGCGCCGCGTCCTTGCGCCCTTCCCACTCAACCAATCATTCATCCAACAAATTACCGAGCCCTCGACCGAGAAATACCGTAGAAGCAAGAAAATGAGTTGGGCAGAGGGACTCATCGACGCCAACGCAAAACACGAGCAACAAGATAAGTGCCGGGTGAGATGACGGGAGACCGGGGAACCACTGCTCCGAGAAGTGGATCGCACCGCGGAGGGAATACAACTTTTCGGCTGCTGTAGCCTCGGCGGTTATCTCCCACGCTTGCTATAAGATCGGCTTCATAAGAGATCTGGGCTTCCATTCATCCAGACACCATCTCGCTAACACGCCGTGCAAAGCCAGGTAGGCCTAGTCGCCCGTGCAAGGTCTTTGATCCAGCTAGATCATCAATAAAGGTCACTCCCCTGTAGCAGCCGGGCAACCCATGGACTAAGAGCAGCGAAAGCACCAAAAGGCGCGCTACAAGAGTCAAAATGCTTTGGACCATTCCCTCCTGCAACGGGGTTGGCTGCCATCAGGTCAAGGATTGCCCTACCGTGTAAGTCGGCATCGTAGCCAACAGTAGCAATACAATCCAGAAACAGTTTGACGTCTATACTGGCCATCTTAAAGCTAGGAATAGCCTTCAGTTCAAATTCTTGTGCTGAACTTGTGGCACATTTTTTAATTGCAGACCAAGAATTATGGAAAAGCTACGCGGACGGCAGTAGTTACTCTTGATCCATCACCTGGGTTATCATTGTTGATTTATAGAGGCGTCACGATCCTCTTGGACAATAAGAAGATGACGATGGCCTAGATTTCACAATTACTCATACGAAAGTATAGAGAGAGATTTTATGTCTTCACTTTCCATATTTTTGACTTCGTCGTCTCAGTAAGATGGTGTAGTCCGAGGATGGTATAGCAAGCCAAGAATCGCAAAGACCTATCGAAAGATAACAATATACGAGCTAAACAAACCAAGTATCACAAGCTGCAGGGACCTTTGTTTACTCAAACAAATAGCTCATATTTGCATTTTATTTGTGACACAGGACCGCGGGTGTGTGACGGTACGCATAATCGCATCTTGAATGTCGGGCAACCTCGTTCCCAACCCCCCCTTTTGTTCTACCATACCCGGGCGGATGCGGCCCGTACCGAAAGCGAAAGTTCCGCAATGTGAGGCTTGATTGTGTGACGGATTAATTTCCGAGCACATGTCTGGTGATGCTTTGTTGTACTCATATCGCGGCGCGTGGTTACACCATGAAATGTGGCGCTGTGTTATCATCTAGCAGTTGCAGGATGAGAGAGACGGCCACATATGAGTGTTCTCAGCTAAGTCTAGATTTATAAAGTTGGACTAAATACAATACTGAGATCTTTATTATCTGTATGCATTGTGTGAACCTACACAAAGATAAGGAATCTGCCTGCCACGCCCTCTCTTTTCAGCTGAGGGATCGTGTGGCACATAAGCTATCTCAACGGATACTTTTCAAATTCGGTGTCAAAGCAGCCGCTCTCTTCGACATTTTTATGGACTTTGACAAACCCAGAATATGTTTGTTTCCATACCTGAGTTCGGAAGAATAGATAGGCGAGAAAAGACTTGAAAATTGAAGGACAAAAAAAGAGTAGTCCTCCGAAGAAGAACTCAAGCTGGACATGAGGGGAATTGAACCCCTGACCTTTCCCATGCGAAGGGAAAATCATACCCCTAGACCACACGCCCATTTTATTACATAATCTCTCGCTGAATTTTCTCATACGATTTCGCTGTGGTTTCTGTCGAAGAGTTTGCCAAATCGTCAAAAAATGCAACAAAAAAACTGGACCCGAGGGGAATTGAACCCCTGACCTTTCACATGCGAAGCGAAAATCATACCCCTAGACCACGAGCCCAATTATATGCAAGGAAAACTGCAATAAGCTATTATACAGGTTACACTCAATACTGTAGAACAAGCCAAACTCGCATAAATCGCAGGCCAAACCATCCGGCTTATGAGATGCATATGTGTATAGCCTACATAAGACTGATGGCATTGGGCTGGATAAATTGATCCGTTGTTGAATATATTCGTATTTTGACTCGTAAAGCAACACAGTTGCCAAATGATCAAGTCACTGTGGGATAATCCTCAGAAACGCCCAGAGATTGCGTATATTAATCCTACCCGGCATATTTACCTAAAAGATGAAGAAAATATATTTCTAATATCTCGACTAAAGTAAAGTGAAATACAAACTACCTATACCTTTAGTCTCCATCATCCGTATATTCCGATGCACCAACTGTAAGTCCCTTCGTAACTAAGCAAAGGAGCTCTTAATGAACGCCGCCACACGTTCGGTGTTCTTACCCTTGTGTAACATGGTAAAGTGGTTTGCATCCTGTATACGTTTGATGTTGAGGTTCCTCTCTCCCAGCAAAACATCCCAATTGTTGCCTCCAAAGTTGGTTCGCTGCTCAAGCAACCACCGCATTTCTCGGGGATCATCATCCCTATACTCTGGGCGTTCAGTAGTGTTTTTGCACACACCATCTTCGGCCCAGAGAATAAAGGTCTTCGGCGCCGGCGCTTTACCATCGACTGCTTTCTCCCAGGGGACTGGCTTCCACTCATCAAGAGCATCGATAAACGCAAGGAAATGCGCAAGAAGCCAATCCGGTGCTTTGCCGGAGCCAAAAAGCCCCAAACCGTTGATGAAATCGAACAGCCGTGCGGGTAGCTTCTCTAGACCGATTGGGTTGGGGGAGTCGAGGAGGATAAGACGCTGGACAGTTTCACCTTCGCGAGTAAATTGAATTGCCGCTTCATAGGCGCAAATGCCTCCTGCAGACCATCCGCCTACGTTGTATGGCCCATGAGGTATTCTGCGTCTAATCTCTTGGACGTACAGCGACGCAAGACCTTTGAGACCAAAAGTCACTAGTTTCTCGGCATCTTTGAGCCATGGGCAGTTGAGACCATACACACAGACGTCTTTGCCGATTGCATCGATGGGTCCGTATGAAGTTGCGGAACCAGAACCGTCTGGGAAGAGGAACAGAATATAGGTCGCAGTCTTGGGGCTACCTTGCAGAAGCGTTGAAGTTGCGCGATACTTCTGCAATTCTGCGGACATCTTTGGCATGACTTCCTCCACGACTTGCGCGACTTCTTGCACAATTTCTTGTTCAAGCTCTTGTTGGAAGAGGTACTGGAAGGATTCAAAAGTGGGATGAGAGATGAAAAAGTCATCCTCCAACTCGAGTTCCAACTCTTCGCGGAGACGGCCGAGCACAGTCAGTGACATTAACGAATCCATGCCCAATTCACCAAGATCAGCGCCATTCATGATCTCACTTGCAGACACTCCAATCTCTTCAGCTAAGATAGCCGCCATATCTTTGCCCATGCTGGTAGACAAAGACTCTCGCTGGCTTCGAGCTGGAGGGGTAGTCGCATTGCTAATTGATCCAAAAGGCTCACTGGTGGGGGACATGGTGTCAAATACACTTGACTGTTCAGAAGACTCATCTGATGAGGATGTGTTGAAGCCAAGATGAGCAGCAAAATCTGCGAGTGTTGGGCAGGTTTCGAAGACGGACGAGGGAACATCTATATCAAGTTCCTCACGGAGTCGACCAGAAATGTTGAGAGAAAGAAGTGAGTCAACTCCATAATCCGTAAAGTCAAGATCATCTTGAACACTGGCCAGAGGAATACCAATCTCCTCGGCAACGATCTTGCGAACAGCCTGCATGGGGTCCCTTGCAGCAGAAGCCGACTTCAAAGCCGCATCGAGCTTCATAGGCTCAATGTGGCCATTGCCAACAGCGCGGCTCAAAGGTTCCGCAATTGCCGCTGTCTTAGGCACCTCTTTCACAGCAGCAGTTGTGAGACGCGTAGTGGTTTGAGGCTCATTTGCAGACTTTGGCGGCGGCATTGCGCTGTCGAGCACCTTTCGAGAAATACCTTGGAACTACGCAAGTTAGTGATGGAAGATCAAACGTTTAGTGAGTGATGGCCAGCTTACCTTAATATTACCGCAAACGCCAACGATGCCTTCATCGTCGAAAATGTAAACATCACCTGCATAGATGGTGCCTTCATAAGGCCGCATCCTGACATATGTACGATACGTCTTGTCTTTGTGGAACTTTTTCACGGTTCTGAAAGTATCCCAGCCATGGTTGATATACACTTGGTCCTTGGGAGTCTTTGAATGTCCGTTCATCAAGAACCCGGCGAGGTGGCCGCAGCAGTCTACCCACATGGGGTTGCAACGGAAGTTGCCCTCATCAACTTGGAACCGAACCAGAGCGGTTGCTTCAAAGTCATCGGCATTGATAATGGCTTCCTGCATTCCCTTATAAGCATTGCTGTAATCGACCAAGCTGGAAAAGAGCTTGTAGATGACACCAGAAGAGAGGCGGCTGTTGAGACCTGCATCCGCCTTCTCTTTGAGCCAATCGATGCTTCTCTCCACATAATATTGAGGGCTCTCCCAATTCTGGAGCCAGACCTTGGGCTGACCAAAGTAAAGTGTGCTTTTAGCATGGTCGACAGTCTTGGTTCCCTTAGCATTGACACTATAGATAGACATGATTGCGGTATCGCTACCATTCATGTCGTGCTTGATGTCAATCCTGAGGAGCATTTGAGGGCCTTCTTTGTGAACCAGAGGCTTGTTGATGACCATCTTCTGGACATCTACCGCGTAGTCCTTGAGATCCATGCGATACTTCTCAAGGACATACATGCCCAATGTAACTCCGAAATCTGTGTACAATGACTGTGCAGAAATGTTAGATAGCAATCTTTAAAAACTATTAGATAAAATCTTACCGATGAGCAAACGCGATTGCCATTGACAACGTGACCATATACCACTTCGTGCAGCTGCTCGCTCGTGAATTCGCACTCCGCAGTGATGGTAAGCTTTCCATTGTCAACACCTTCACTAACAATTCGATGCACTGAAGCAGTTGAGAAAGTAGATGTGGGTGCAGGCAATGGAGCAGCCTCAATTTGAAGAGGAGGATCACCTCTTGTGAGTAGCCAATCATACACATACTCAATCCAGTATCTCTTGTTATCCCAGCTGTAAGCGGGCAGTCGTAAGACTTCTTTGCAGGCTTCAAAGTCATGGTGGAATTCATCCCATGCGATGGATAACCCTTGACCATACAAAGTTGAGAGAGCTGAGGAGAGAGTCTGCCACCCATCTTTGTTACGCATCAAAGATGGAACAGCAACGATGTCTTGTCCCAGATTGGCTTTCATCATAGCTGCACACACTGTGTGCGGGCCGAGCTCGATCCAGACTGTCTTGTCGGAGACCAAGCAATCATCTCTAGCAGATTGCAGAACATCGCGGAAGTTCACGGCCTCCCTACAGTGGCGGCTGATGTGCTTGGCATCAAAGAAAGGTGTCTCGCCAACAAGGGAAGTCTTGGCTAAGAGAGGACAGCCGATTGGTACTCTTGCAGGATGGAATGTAACGTGAGAGGCAATTTTTTCAAGCTCCTCCAGTACAGGGTCAACCTGAGCTGAATGGAAAGCAAACGGAACATTGACCTTTGTCGCTTTGACGCCATCGGCCGTAAGCTTCTGAGAGAGGCTTTCGATGTCATCGACCCGGCCACTGACAACAGTATCTTGGGGGCCGTTAACGCAAGCGATGTCATAGATACTTGCGTCCAGGTATGCCTGAACTTGATCGACACTGCTTCGAATTGCCAGCATGGCGTGGCTTCCCTTGGTGCATTTGGCTTGAAGGAGGCGAGCCCTCATACCGACCAGGTAGATTGTATCACTTGCCGTGAGAACGCCGGCGGCCTTCAATGCGGCATAGTGGCCTAGACTATGGCCGAGCACGTAGGTTGGCTTCATACCCAATGATTCCCAGAGGCTTGCAAGTGCCATCTGAACACAGGTAGTACCGAGCTGGACAACCAATGGCTCAAGGTTATCAATATCGACAGACCCATCGATCAGTGGCATGATTGATGGGAACCCGTGTCGTTGTGCCAACATGTCGTAAGAGCTGATCTCATCACGGAAGGTGGCAAATTGTAGCAAATGCTTGCCCATGGCACTATACTGCGATCCTTGACCGCTGAAGACAAAGGCGACGGGTGCTTCCGGAGAACGTTTGTAACTGTCCTTCTTCACCTCATCATTCAAAGCGTCTAGGAGCTGCTCAGAGCTTGCAGCCGTGATTGCAACGCGGAAAGGGTGATGCATACGACGAGCTGTGGTTGTATAAGCAAGCTTGGCCAGGAAGCCCTCTGTAGACATATTCTGCTGCACGTAGGCTCTCATCTTCTGGATATTTCCTTTGAGAGATGGAATGGATTTGGCAGATATGGTCACCACATGGGCAGTTCGAGGATCTTGTAGTGAGCTCCTGGTGAGTTCTGGATAGTCCTCCAGAATCAATGCAGTGTTGCCGCCAGCAGCAGAAAAGTTGTTGACGAAGGTGCGGCGGATATTGTTAAATTCAGCTCGCCTCTTCCACTCCGTGGGCTTGAAAGCAATATGGACGTTGCGTTCCTTCAAATCAGTCGGGAACTTGTGATTGATCTTGCCCTTGATGCCACAGTGGGGTGGAATCATGTTCTTCTCCATCATCATCAGAACCTTGATCAGTGCTGTAACACCAGATGCAGATTCAGAGTGACCGACGTTTGCCTTTGTTGAGCCCAAGTGAAGGCTCTCATGCGGCAGTCGCTTTGTCGACGGAGCAAAGCAGCTAAGAACAGAGGACATCTCAGTTGCATCACCGGCTTGGGTTCCGGTGCCATGCATTTCGATGTAGCTGACTTCATGGGGATGGACGCCAGTCTCACTCAATAGCTTGGAGAAAATCTCCTCTTGAGCGCCGCAGTGTGGTCTGGTAATAGACACGGATTCAGCCGAGTGGTTGGTAAGAGCGCCGAGAATGACTCCCAGGATAGGATCATGGTCTGCAATTGCATCATCCAGCCTCTTTAGAACGACAGTACCGACGGCGTCTGCTCGACAATAACCATCGGCTGCATCGTCAAAGGTGTTGCAGTTGCCTGTTGCTGAGAGGAAATGGCCGCGATCCAGCCCTGCAAAGCTGTCGGGGTTTGACATGACATTTGTGCCACCGGCAATGGCCATATCGCATTCATTGCGCCAGATAGAATTGCAAGCTAAGTGAATAGCTGCAAGACTAGATGAGCATGCAGTGTCGACACTGACTGATGGGCCGCAATACTTGAAGAAATAATTGATCTTTCCTGGTGTAAAGGCTCGATTTCCACCAGGGATGAAATAAGTATCGACATTCTGGCCACAGCTAACTTCTCTGTAGTCGTCACTGGTCATGCCGTAGAAGACTCCAACACGGTCTCGTTGAGTCGATGGTGTTCTGTCAGCAACAACACCTGCCATCTCAAGAGCCTCGTAGGCGGTTGCTAAGGCTAAACGCTGTCCAGGGTCGGATTGTTCAGCTTCTTTGGGAGAGATATTGAAGAATTTTGCATCAAACAAGCCCGGCTCGTTGATCCAGCATCCATGATTGATCTTGCTAGTGTTCTTCTTTTTGCCAGTGGGATCATAGTACATCTCTCCGTTGTACCTGTCTGGTGGTACAGGCCGATGAACGTCAAGCCCTTGGTAGAGAAGGTCCCAGAACGATTCGATATCTGCAGATTCTGGGAATCTTCCAGACATGCCGATGATGGCAATCTTAGACTCGCTGTGTTTAGCAGAGTTTCGGGCAGTTGGCTCAGGGCCTGCCGCGATGGCTTCCATGATACCGTCAACTACCACGACTCTTTTCGACATCGCAGGTTCAAATGACGTTTTGAGACTCTGACAAAAGTTGGTTGAGATTTGGAACAAGGCGCATTGGCTCATTGAGCCTGTTGTAAGCACTTGCTGTATGTTTCCAGCTGCCTCTCCAAGGTCCAGCGGTAGGATGAGAATACCCTCAACAGCATGGTAAAGCAAGTCCTTGAATTTCTTCTCACTGGGAGACTTGCGGCTGAATGAGCTGGAAATGAAGGATATTTTGCCAGATAGGTCGCTGACCGATCCAACACCTTGAAGAATGTGTTCAACATCCTCGACAGTGAAAATGTGCGGCGCGTGAAACGGTGCGTGCACAGCGATAGGGGAAAACTTCAACGTCTCTCCAAGTTGCGAAGACTTTAGGAAGTGCTGCACGATTGCCGGTGGACCACTGACAGTCCAGGAGTTTTGGCCCTTGGCGCTGACATAGGGCGAGGAGAGTGGTGGAATGTTCTGTTTACACGCACTTAGTACATATTGGCCGCCATACAAACACCACGGTATTCACTCACGGCTTTCTCTCTGTAGGACGCAATAGCCTTTTCAGCTAGTTCCAGCGGAAACTGTGACTCCGAAACAACGTATGACCAAGACGAGGTACTACCAGACTCCGGACGTCCGAACAAGGCTGCCGTTCGAGCAACTAGGAGGCCAACTCTTAGCGACACGCGAACGGCGTCGACACCTGTCTGCACTAGCTCGCTAAGAGACTTTGACGAAGAAATCGCGGCTGCAGTTAATGCTCCGATGCATAATCCAGAGACGTAGCTATTCGAACCGGTTGGATACGCGTGCTGGCCATCTCCAAAGTAGCTACGCGTTGTAAGCAGTCTGGCCGCACTAGCATGAGCAAAGAGAACGTCTTACTTGATGAAGCAGCAGATCTGGTAAATAGTTGCCAAAGTGCTTTCAAATGCAGCATTCTTCTCCTTCTTGTTCTTGATCCCTCGAGCTACAAGATTCTGTATGCTGGAAAAAGCAGGAAACGATTGACGCTCCGCAGCGGTAAGCTGTGCTATTTCATGTCTGAGGATGTAGTTGGCTTGCTCGATGAAAGACGTCAAGTAAGGGTTGTTTTTCTTCAGAAGAAGCAGCTGTAAGTTCGACAAGCTGCAGCTACTCTGATCTCCAAACACGAATACCTGAACAGCGTCAGTGCTGGTGCTTGGTCCGCTCATGGTCATGCTCTCCATGGCGGAAGTTGAATCTAACATCACGTCCGGCCGAAGAGCATAAGCCTAGCAGAAGAATGAAAACAGAGGGATTAATCAGCTGTTTTTAATTTTCCTTCCGACGTATGACTTAAGTACTACGAAGGGGTAACACAATGTCTTTGTCACACATGATAATGTTTCCGAGGTGACCTCATAGAGCTATCATAAAAGGTAGCCACGACCGTTTTCAGAATCAGGAAGTAGAAGAGCCGAGAGCTACAAAGTTTATTATCGGGAACGGGTTTAGTACACGGGCTGGCATAGCGAATCACATCCAAATCTCAAGTCCTCAAGGCTAATATTGTTGAGGGACGTGCTCGATCGATGGGGATCGAGGCGATGGGGATCACGTCGTATCTCCATATCGAGAGAAGACTAAACTCTTTGATGTTAGTGCTGGGCAAAGGAATATTGAGGTAAGACATGATATCAGGTGGTATAGGGAAATATGGGCCGCAGAACATTTTCCGATGGAGAAGAGAATGTGGCTCAGAGACAAGAAGTCCAAGTACTTGGATGGTATGAGAAATCCGCGTCTAGAAGAGTCTCTCATCAAGTATGAAGTACATGAAGAAACTGATATTAGCCCCAATAGAGGTGAGACCGATCTTTAGGCCGATAAACTTTCCCCTGGCCAAAAGCAGCTTGTGCAAGAATCGCCGATTCATTCTAGGCTAGGGCTGAAGCTAGTCTGTATCACCGGCCAACGACAGACATTCCGAGGCCCATCGGAGTGCCGCCCTTGCATACTTGGATGCAACCAGCCGATCCATCGCGTACTGTACGATGGCTGCTTGGATTCCAGCTGACATGTTGCATGCATACACGCCTATTGTCTAGGATTGTGAGATAATTCCGGAAACATGGTAAATTGCTATATGCTGGTTCAAAGAGTCACGCCTTGACAATTTGTGCTACGCACTTTCATCGGGAGCTGAAATCCCCAATATTGATTCAGCTATATATAGGCTCTTGGTATGAATTTCATTTTCGTGAATCCTGTGATCGTAGTACAGATACAAATTACTCCCTTGGCATTCTCACCGATAGGACAAAGAATGTCCTTTTGCACTCCCTTCTTTCCCCAGCCTTGTGCCAGAAATACGAGATAACCGTCAGCTGACAACATACGGAGTATACACCAAGAAAGGATTCAGCGCCGACACATCTCACCGAATATACCACGATATGATTTCGGAGAACACATTTTGGACTATATTTCGTTTAGTCGGGATATTCCGTATCTTTGAATAAACGGGCATGAATAGGAGCGAGTGGCTTAAACGAGGCGCGTTGAATTTATCATACAACCTTACGTTAATGAAGTCACGGGTAGGTATGGCCGTGGTAAGTAACGTTGCTAATAGAAGAGGATCCAACAATAGATTAAGAAGATTGCGATATGGCAAGAGGATCCAAGAGGATCCAGCAATAGATTAAAAAGATTGCGATATGGTTTCCTTCTTCATGTATCTGATACTCATTTAGCTACAAGATGCCCATCGTTCAAAAACTCCTCAAAGTATCCGATAGTCATCCTAATAGTGCAACCATTGTCAACGCCCGGTTTATACTCGCGATAGGTATTGAATTTAGTGAAAGGGGTAACTCACGTCGACCTTGAAGTGTCAGCAAAGTTCTTGTGGTCAGGGGCCACTTTCTCCAGGAAGCGTGGATCAGCCTTCATTCGAAGGAAGTCCTCCATGCGTCGAAATACGAATTGCACAACGCAATCATACTCGGACAGCTTCGAGAACTCAGGGTCATATAACTGGAAGAGCAATGGCCGAGTTTTACTATCGTTATGGGTCTGCTGCAGTATGAGAACTGGTAATGAGTGATAATGACCGGAAAATAACGGCTTACCATATTGTATCGAACGATGCCATATTCTTCCATGAGCCCGCTTACCAAGGGAGCATGGATCTTAGTCATGTACTCTCGGTAAGCTTCTTCGCTCAAACCCGGCTTGCGGAAGCCCGTAATGGTAAGACACAGCAGCTGCTGTGATTTAGAAGGAAGCGAGTCCGAGGTAGCCGTAGGAGTCATCTTGTTCAGCTGCTCACAGCAGAGTGCAAACGGGCTATGTCAGGATATCAACGACGTAATTAATATCTCGTAATAAGTTAGAAGAGTATCTTAGATAAAGCAGCTGGAAAGGATTTCGGAGAGAGGGGTTGCAAGCGTAACATCATATATATCAGTTTCAGCAGGCATGCTGTGTAACTTGTGCAATGCAATCCTTCATTTAGAAAAACCTCGTATGCGTGCATCGAAAGACATTGCTGCATTCGTCAGGAGCGCGTCTGCATTCATCAAACGCAACCATTCATGCATCTAAAGAAGATTCTGCATTTATCGAAATCATTCTGCATTCATTAACAAGAGTTCTGCATCTACCGGAAGCATTTACGGAAAGGCTGTTTGTTTGTTGGGAGGAATGTAGTTCTGTTAGTGTTTTCGGTGTAAATAACACGGCTTTGACACGGCCTTGACAACGGCTCAACACGGCACTGACAGCTGCCATCTGCCGCTGTCATTAGCGCTATTAGCGGGTAGATCAACACGGGCCGGTGCCTTAATGGGATAAAGTCCGTAGTGACGTGGAAACTTTAATGTTTACATCGGGAAATTAGAAAACTCTAAAAATACACACATTGCTATCACAATGGTTTATTTACTGTTATCTCCAGAGACAAAATGATCAAGTAACGTTACACTATACACCTGAAGAGCTTAGCTTGTAAATTTAGATGGAATCAACAGGAAAAAAATTATTTTGTAGCACATCCCCAATATATTCAAGAAAACTTTGACAAATAAACTTCATTCAAAGGGGAAGAAAAACCCTCAACTTCAATAAATTTGATTAGATGGAGTAAATTTTCATTGGCCGGAATAGTTCTTCTGAAGAAAAGCAACAAAATCACTCAACATAAAGTTCTTTCACATTTAAGGTTATTTCATTGAAACAATGAATAGCTAACCAACCAACATCAAATCCACCAAGTAAAATCATCTTTTGTATTTACTTCGATTCTTTAGATTTTACAATTTCACTGCTTGATTAGCCATTGCTAAGCTGGTCTCCTCTGGTACACAAAGCAGAGGCTTTTACACAAGTGTGTAACTATGTCTCAAATACTGCCGACTTACCTCGGCCGATATTCCTTGGCATTCCCCAATCCGGAATCATGAGATTCCAACACGATTCAAGGGACAAGACACGGAAAACACGGCTACGGACGCTGCTTTCAATCTTCCCTTGCTTTGGTCACTCTGGAGATTCCTCCAATAAATTCCATATACGTACTAGTAGGAAGCAGCTGAAGCCAGCCATCGGACTATTGGAATACGATCGGGATGATCGACATGCCGGCAGCAAAAGCAGCCGTGAAAGGCACCGAGAGCATTCGTTTGTACGACCTGAAGTCGACGAAAGCGTCGCCATGCCAAGATTTTCTCTTAACTGCCTATTCGTTTTTGTCTTTTCGGCACTATTTCTGCTCTTTTCGGCACTATTGCTGTTCCCAAATTTCGCGTGCTATTTGTCTCTTGCCACGATTGCCCGATTTGCGATATAAGAGCTCGTGTTCCAGTAGGTATCTCTACAATCATCTGTCTCAAGCAAATGATTTCCAGCCCCCTTGATTGAGACATTGTTTCCAAAAATACTGTCATTCACGATGAGTCGCCTTTCGCGGGTGCTGTTGGTAGCAGCTGCTTTGCAGTCCACCGCTTGGGCAAAGACAGTCAAAGAGACTTTGCGCTTTACGTGGGAGTCAGGTGCTCCAAATGGACAGGAAAGAGAATTCATTCACACCAATGGACAATTTCCTAGCCCAACCCTCGTTTGGGATGAAGATGATGACGTTGAAGTGAGTGCCTCCTCCCTCTGACTATTCCATCAGGTGATACTGATACACTGCGCCCAATAGATAACAGTTTACAATGACATGCCCAAGAATGTTACCGTGCACTGGCATGGCCTAGAGTAAGTTGAAGTCCATCTAGAAACTTGAATAATTCGCTAACCTGGAGCACCTTTCAGTCAAAAAAATACTCCTTGGGCTGATGGCACGCCTGGCCTCACACAGCGCCCGATCAAGCCCGGTGGGGAGTTTGTATACAAGTTCAAGGCGTCTCCTGCTGGTAACCACTGGTATCACTCTCATGAGAGGATGTCTCTCGTTGATGGACTCTACGGAGCCATACACATCAGGTTTGACTCACAAACGCCACTGATTCATGTTCGAATGCCAACTAACGAGGGTGTAGGCCGAAGCTAGATCGCACAGACCTATGGGCACAAATCAGCGATGACGAAGAGGACATCAAGGCCATGGAGCAGGCTGCTCTTGACCCCGAGTATCTGGTTGTGTCTGATTGGAGCCAGTATACTTCCGATGAATATTGGAAGATCTCTACTGATTCGGGCATGCTCGTCTTGTACGTTCAGTAATTAACAACCCTCCCTTCACATCTTTGACTGACAAATCACAACAGCTGCCTCGATAGTATTTTGGTCAACGGCGTAGGCAATCTTTACTGCCCGGGCCAGGAATTCCTTCAAAGCGAGCTTGCTCCAGGTCTAGTTGAGGATGCTTTCCCACCAGGCACTGAGGTTTCAGACAAAGGGTAAGTGACAGGCGTACAACTGCAATACTTACACACTCACTTGGCTTCATTAATACTTACCTTTTACCTCCAGATGTTTCCCAGCGGATCTCGATCAAGTCCAAGGCGGCCCCTGGAACGTCACCAGACGCCCAGATCTTATTCCACCGCGTGTGCAAGAAGGTTGCGTTGCATCAGAGAATGCAAATGCAACCATCACTGTCGACCCATCCAAGAACAATGGCTGGGTTAGTTTCCACATTGTAGCCGCCGCTACTATTGCTCAGATTGCCTTCTCTGTTGATGATCACCCGTTTTATCTGTACGAGGTTGACGGCAACTACGTTAAGCCGAAGAAGTTCGTCTCGGCAGTCCTGTCAGCAGGCGAGACTTTTTCAGTCATGATTAAACTTGACCAAGAACCGGGTAGATACCAGATGCGCATACCCAACTCTGGAGCCTCGCAGGTACTTGGGGGTTACGCCGTAATGGTCTACGAAGGGCATGAGGACGATGCGATTTCGGAATCAGGATACCTTTCCTATGGAGGCAACCCTGCTTCACCAGAGGTCGAGGAAAATTCATACTTCCCATGGATGCTGCAGACAGACCATGCGGAGCCTTGGCCCCCGAACAAGCCCCCTCCTGGCAATGCTGACCAGGAAGTTCTTCTCGCACTTGGTCGCGTTGGCGCACCTTACAATTATACCATGAACACCAAGTACCTATTACCCATCGATTTTCACAACAATGACCCATTGTTATTCTACCCCAACTCTACCCTCGGCACCGAGGATGAGAACCTGGTGATCCGTACTAAGAATGGAACCTGGGTCGATCTTATTCTGCAGGTCTCTACTCTGCCTGGCGATGAATCTGCCTTTGAGCACTTCATTCACAAGCACGGCAGCAAGACGTGGAGAATTGGCTTTGGCTCTGGTGTTTGGAACTATACCAGTGTTCAAGAGGCAATCGATGAGCGGCCCGAGGATTTCAATCTGGAGACTCCTGGCTTGCGCGACACCTGGATCACAGAATTCTCCATCGGTGGCGTGGCCTCTTGGAGCGTTTTCAGATACTATGTGGATAATCCAGGTCCATGGCTGTTCCACTGCCATATCGAGCTCCATCTGATGGGCGGAATGGGCATTGTCATCATGGATGGTGTGGATGCCTGGCCCGAGGAAGATACTATCCCAACCGAGTATAGGCTCACCTAGTGATTGAAAGTACCAGCCACATATTGACAAATATTACGTGCGGGGGGGTTAAGTTGCTAATTTTATATGCAGTGTCTAGTTTTGCTGATATAGAAGAACACACTTAGAGCTAGAGAATACACGTATATGCTGCATGTCAGAAGTCCTTGGTGATAGTTTTGTGACAGTCAAAATATGCCAGAACAACATCCTGTCGCCAGAGGTTACTACAATGATAGTAACACTGAATATATGTAACTCTCAGTATGTGTCACACTTAATAAACGTAACATTTAATGGATGTAACATTCAATATATGTATGTCTCAATATATGTATGTATGTCTCAATATACGGGTATGTAACACTAGTGGATAGATATATTGTAGCATCATCCAGTTGCTAAGCTACCATTTGACATTGTGTCCAGTAGAGCCCTAAAATATCCTAAGAGGCTTCTGTAGCGACTCTGTATCCAACACTAACATTATATACTGACTTAAACCCGCATTGATTACTCCTAGAAAAGAAGATAGGTGCTTGATATGAAGTATTAATAGCTCATTTTTAACGGGGTATACCATAACCCATTGTAGATATCACTTTGCAGAGTCATGATAAAATGAGATTTAGTCTCTTTACCTAAGGTTGAGACTTTAGCTAGTAAAGGGCCTTCAATAACACAGAACTGTCACGAATTGTTAAAGGAGTAGAATGATATATGCAGCTTAAATTTGGCCTTCTGTCCTCCACATACCAGCGCAGCCTTACTTGGCGCTTGTCTTTTGCATAATGGTCCACAGGCCGCCATCAAAGTGTATAATCATGTCCGAATAAATCTCAAGTTTCTGTTTACCCATTCAATCGATTCAATGGCAGTGCTTTATGTCTCCACACTACCTCTTGTCAATTTCATCTTCAGTCGGAAATGGACCTTAGAGAGTCAAGGCTTAGTAGAGTACAGGGTATAATAATAATGGAACAGTTGACATTACCTGTCTTAAACGGCTAGTGAGCCGAAAGACAGTGGAAAGGGCCGATATGCGATCGCCCTCTGTCAGGCCTGATTTGATTTGGTTCGCCGGCTTAGTACAATCCAGCGTGCTAGAAACATGAAGCAAGCCTTCTCCACACTACTGAATCCTTACTACAATTAGACTCGGCAAAAGGCGCTCTTCGGCCAAGGTTAAAAAGTAAGATCGTATGAGCTTAATTTGGATCGACATTTCACGCTTTTTGTTTCGAAAATAGAGGCTACCTTCCTATTTCTGCATCGCTTGATCGGCGGTTGTCAGAAACTCCTTACGCACTCCCTTTTGACACAACGCCTTGGCCGTGCGGTGGGTTTCAAGACACGAACTTGACACTTCCTCTCAGAAAATAACATGGAAGTGCTCGTATATGCTCTCTTTGAGATGGGTCGCTGTCAATCATCAAATGTCTTATGCTCAAAAGACCCAGCTTACGGAAACATAAAGAGTCATGGGTATTCAACACTTGGTAGATCATAAAAGAGCGATTCCCGCCTACATTACTTCCTCTCTCCAATCATACAATCTACTGTCATTAATTAGCAGCATTGACTACTGTCTTTAATTGTATATATTATTTCTTGTCTTACAATATCCCTCTAAAAATTCACCATGTACTCCAAGACCATCTTTACAGTCGCCGCCCTTGGCGCAGTCGCATCTGCTTTCGATCTTCCCGATAACCTAAGACAAATCTACGACAACCATATCGTAAGGCGATTTCAAGTCCAAAAAAAAAAAAAAAAAAACATCATCCCGGCTAACACTTGATGCTTGTGCAGTCTGGCAACTGTCAAAACCCTCTGTCCGATGCCTTCGAAGGCGGTGCACAGTATTGTGGCGATATCCCAAATGTCATCTTCCTAAAGGGTTCCGACGGCAATTATGACAACATGGATGTTGATTGCGACGGCGCCAACAATTCAGCTGGAGCCTGTTCAAATGACCCCAGTGGCCAAGGGCAGACCGCATTCCAGGATACCGTTCAGAGCTTCGGTATCGAAGACCTCGATGCCAACATTCACCCTTACGTCGTCTTTGGCAACGAGGGTGCCAGTCCTTCTTTTGCGCCCCAGGACTTTGGAATGGAGCCTTTGAGCATTGTTGCCGTTGTTTGCAATAATCAAGTGGTAAGCTGCCATCATCATCCATATTTTGTTCAACAATATTGGAGTTGTCTCTAACGCGCAACACAGTTCTACGGCGTTTGGGGGGACACCAACGGCTTCACCTCTACTGGAGAGTCTTCTATTTCTCTAGCGCAACTCTGCTTCCCCAATGATGGCCTCACTGGCGACAACGGACACGACCAGAAGGATGTTCTATACCTTGGTTTCACTGGCTCAGGTGCTGTGCCTGGTGCCAGCGCCAACTGGAGCGCTGGAAGCACTGAAGAATTTGAGAATAGCATCAAGGATCTTGGTGATAGCCTTGTTGCGGGTCTTCCGGCGTAAGAGACGACTAACACTATTGGGAGAAAATTTATATGGAAAGCTAGAATAGCGCTGAGCGACATATCATATGATGCTTAATGTATACCATGTATAATAAATGATAACTCAATTGCTAAAACCGCCTATATGTCGCAATGTGTCAAGGATGTTTCATCAATTAAAATACAAGCCCAATTCCTTGGCTATGATATCTGCTCCCTTTTCTCCAACAATAAGAGCCGAGTTGTTCGTATTGGCGCCAACATTCTCGGGTGCAATTGAGAGATCTGCATAAAGTAAGTTATCATGAATGAATAGCATAGCAAGGCCATGAGAGAATGTGATACTGACCGCAAAGCTTCAACCCAACCGTGCCATAAACATTGAGATCTTTGTCCACAACACCGCCTTTCTCCTTTGGAGCCATCTTACAAGTCCCCAGAGAATGCCACGTCGTTTCAATGTTCGACCGAATAAACTCTTCAATGGCCTTGTCGTCTTCTTCATCGTACTCAATTGGGGGTAGACGCTTTCTATCTTCAAGTGTCTTGAAGCCACCCTTAACTTCAGGCGCGGTTCGCAGAGCAGCTTTGCTACCTTTACGGAAGTTGGGATGTGCCACGGCAAGCTCGCTCACAAACCCATTCGTGCGACGAAAAATTTCTCGCTGCTTCTTGTATGCCCAAAGTTGCTTTGTCAAATCTACTCTCTTGGAGAGGAAACCTGTGTTGAAAGAAGGTGGGGCGTCAGGGTCTTTGGAGGTGATGTGAATGTCACCCCGAGAGTACGGATAGCCTGTATACATGCCAATGGAGAGGTATTGAGACGGTCCACTTTGTTCTTCAGGCAAAGTCTTGTAATCGCCAAGGTAAGTGCTGACGACGGCTAGGAGCATCAAGGGTCTTTCCTTTTGCTCTTTGAAGTCGCGATTCCAATGATCTTGGAATTCTTGATCCAACTGTGCAACTTCTTCATCCGTCGGGCGAAGTTTGGCTGCCAGATCGACACCGTTCCAGGTAACGACAGGGTTCTTTTTCTCAGCCGCCTCGTAAAAGTCTACGTCGCCTCGATTCAAAACATCAAGTGTCTCATCGGGCTTCAGGTTTGTCTTGTATTTGTAAAAGATCAGGTTGTGGTCCTGGTATTCCTCGCCAACGCCTGGTACATCAGCAACGACGGGAATATCCAGCTTCTTAAGCAATTCAGCATTGCCAACTCCAGATCGCTCAAGGATCAGAGGTGTTCCAAGAGCCCCTGCTGATACCACAACAAGCTTTCTCGCCTTGATAGTCAGCGGTGGGCCTTTAGTAAAATTGGCCACAGGTTGGTTGGATGCAGTTGGCAAATATTCCACACCAACAGCTCGATTGCCTTCAAAAATGACACGGCTAATGGTGCTTTCGACAAGCAGATGAAGGTTTGGGTATTTTCCCGAGGCCATAAGAGGGTGTACATAACGATGTGCCGTATCTTGTCGCTTGCCATCGGGCGAAACATATCGCAGCCATCGAGAGATGCCACCGATAGTCTTGAAGTCTTGCATGTCAGGAATCTCTGGAAGCCCGACAGCCTCAGCACCGGCTAGTATGTCGTCTTGGGCTTCTTTGGCGTGGTAGCAGCCAAAAGAGACATTGATTGGGCCGTCATATCCATGCACACTCTTATCAACTTTAGGGTGGTCAAGGTGGTACGTTTCCAACTTGTTTGCAAAGGGCAGCAGACTCTTTGCATCCCATCCTTCAGTTTTCCAGGAGTCGTAATCAACACCCGATGCTATGTATGACACGTTAGATAGATCTATTCTGCCATTGCGTCAAATTGGGTTGGTTCATATCAGCATTACCTCGTGTATACATTGCAAAATTGATGGATGAACCTCCGCCAAGCATGCCTCCTGTGGTCACAACGGGCTCCCGACCATTGAGATCAGCCGTCTTGTTACCTTTGTAGGCGATGGATGTTTGGGAGTTTGGAGCTAGATGGTAGAGATATCTAGAGGCATTGACGACGTTTGGGTCATTTAAGTTGTTCTTGCCACGCTCGACAATGAGGATAGACAAATTGGGATCTGCTTTCGCCAGCCGGCCAGCTACAATACAGGCCGCGGTTCCCCCTAGACAATTTTAGGCATCGTCATGAATGAGGAGGTGGATTGACGGGGATGGACTTACCACCAGCGAATATAATATCGTATTCAGTTCCCTCTTTATGAGTGGACATGATGACGTAGTAAAGGGTCTTGTATGAGTACTGGAATCACAGAGTACGCAGATGCTTGGGCAATGAGGTTACTGACGAAGGAGAAGAGAACAGTGGAAGAGAGAGACAGAGACGGAGACAGAGAATTAATTAGAAAGTTGGTTTAAATAAGGCCAGTAGAAATCTATTCTATACCTGCAGAAACCATTGATTCCAAACTGCGCTGTTACGTACCCCTCGTACGCAATGTCTATGGCGCCCGGTCTAGATCTATTCGCCTAAACAGGAGCGTTGATGTTTAAGTCGTTGTACTGCGGCATTGACCCAGTTTCAGCCCGCCCCAATACACCCCCAAACAGCAACCCGTGTCGCATTTCATGCACAAGACAGCATGGACCAACGGCTATGGGTATAGAGCTGCAGTTCCCCAGGATCTCATTGGATCAACATCAGTCGATAGAGTTGCGGGGTAATAGTTGCTGTGAGACCCGAGGGATGATATCTCCGGAGAGGGGTAGGAAGGGGAGGCTTTTGGAGATTGAAGCTCATCACTTTTATTGTTAGGGCCGGTTTCCTTGCGTCTCGGAAAAAGTTGACATATTAAATGATTGAAGCTACTACATCCTATATGAGACGGGAGATGTGTCGGTAATTGATAGTCAAGGCACTATATCTTAGGTGAGTTGTCACAACTTGATAGGATCCCGAAAGGTTAATATAGAGGCCGTGTCAACGTGTCAAAGTGTGGCTTGTCTTGTAAATTGGCCTATTACCTCGGCACTAGTTTTGTTGTCGTTGATCTTGCTGGCCAGACGGCTTTTCGGTTGCTTGCCTTGGATGTAAGGGACATCAATGTTCTAAATTCAATCAGCCATGCAATGCTTGCTGGCCATTGTTGATTGGGCACATAAATAATTCGCCCCCAAATTTAATCAACATGAGAAACATCGGCAAACCGGGTATGCACAAACACTATCCGACGTGCCCGCTCCCCGCTCCATCTGCCGCGTCGTCTTTTGTGTAATTTACTTCCCTCTTTGACGTGTATGCTAGGGATGGGATCCTATTGAAGCGCTAGAATATCAGTTATAACGCGTATTCCGTGCCCACCCCCTACGCCTTTTCCGGACTCTCGTGATGTAGGGTAATAAGGGAGACTGTTGCCCGGAACCGGCCGGAATCGTTGCAAGACAAAACCGCGCACGACCATGCGCACACACGTGATAAACATGATCGTAAAATACCCTGGAATGGAATGGAATCACGTCGGTTCGTCTCAGACAACTCCATCATTGTCAGCTCTCGTCATGAAGTGTTGTAATCATTCTTCCCGATATGGATAGATTGGCGGCATTGATTGGCTCAATGACTTCCCACCACTCCTAATATTCGACTAATCATTTATAAAAGGAACGCATGACTGATTAAGAGGAACGGGATATGTATAGCTGGCTATTAGGGCCTCGAAATGCTGAACAGTAATCGTCATTATTATTTAATGCTACCAATTATATACATTATAAACGGGTGGACAGGAGCATTTCATAGCTCCCTCTATCTTTCCACATGCAGGATCGCTATGCAACTTTTCACGTCTTTCTAATTAATTCTGCTTTCTTGATCTGCATCCACGCTTATTTGTGTGCGTTTTCCACCTGCGCCTCTTCGACATCTGAATCCACAGCCAAGGTCTGTTCACCAGTGAGGCGAGGGTTGCGAATTGCGAGAGAAAATGCAATGAGGGGAACGCAGATGCAAATACCAGTGATGGCGAGCAGGCGCTGAATATACTGATATGAATCGACGATGGCGTCTCTCTCAGGTGTACCAGGAGGGTATGGAAGGATGGCCACAAGAGGGTTGCCGTAAGCTTCGATCGCCAATGTAGAATTGATGTTTGCCAGTCTGGTTTCCAAAGCTTTGGGGAGCAGCTGTGTCCACAGGGCTCCTGAAACAGTGTTTCCCAAGGCAGATCCAATGTTGTATACTGCCAGGTAGAGACCCGTCATGACGGCCAAATGCTCGTGCTTCAGGCCTACCTGGATAGATGCCTGGGCAGTGTAAGGAAACATTCCTCCGGCGAGACCCAGAACAACCTGAGCTGCAATGACGCCGACTCGGCTGGAGCTCGTGATGGATCCACGGAAACGGATGAGCAATCCAAAGGCTACCATGAAGAGACAGGTTCCGGCGACGACAAAGATTTTGAGGCGGCGAACTTTGTAAACCACCAAGCCGAGAATGGCTCCGATAATCACGCTGACGAACGAGTACAGTGACGTGACTCGGGTTGCGGTTGTGATGGAGAAGTTGAAGGCGACAACGAGAACAGTATAAAGAAAGTCTCCTTGCATCGTCCAAGCAAAGTTGAGGCAGACAGCAATGCCCATCGGAGCCCACACAGCTCGATCCTTCATGAGGAAGAATGGGACCAGCGGGTGAGGAGCCTTGAGCTCCCACCAGATGAAGAATGGGATGCAGCAAACACCAACGACAAGTGGTGCAATGATGTGGGCAGTGCGCCACTCGGTGTGAACGCCGCCAGCTAGAGTAAACGGCACGAGAATGAGGGCAAAGACGGCGATGAGGAGGAGGATGCCGATAACGTCCAACAGCCAGAAGAGCTCGACGACGAGATTCTTGAAGCCGAGCTGCTCAAAGGATGAGCGATAGTTGACAAGGAGGCCCTGCTTCTTGGCGCGATGGCCCACAATCGAGAGACTGATGATGAGCGGCAGAGCGCAGACTGGGTAAATGATGGACCACATTCCGATACCCCATCGCCAGGTAGTTGCTCCCAAGACGGAGTTGGCAACGTTGCCGCTAATCCATGCATTGATGATGAAGGGCAAGGCTGGAATATAGCTGAAGAAGAGACGGGCACGGGTCGAGGTGATGTCGGCAATGATGACTTCAACCAGCAGCAGGACCATGGTATAGCCGACTTGGTAGATGACATTACCGCCGGCATAAGTCGCGATATTGGTGGCTGCGGCCTCAATGACTGTTCCAAGGACGTAGAAGAAGACGGAGACGCAAATCAGCTCGACACGGCCAAAGACATCGGCAATCTTGGCGGCGGTAGGTTGAGCAGCCGCTGCGATGACGGCGCGAATGACGTTGATGGTTGACAGCAGAGAGTGGCTGTCCCACGAACCAGTGGCATACGGCTGGTAAGTGTATCGCAGAGTGCCGTCAAGGCCATAGCAGTAAGCCAGCAGAAGGACGCTGAGGAAGATTGCGATGCGGTCAGCCAAGGTGATGCAGCTTGAGATGGCCTCGATACGGGAAACACCAGGCGACTTGATGTTTCTGACGAGGTCGGCGGCGGACTTGTCGACCTTCTCGTTATCGTTGGCTACGACTTGGCTTGCAGTCTTTTCCGCCCCAGGCAGGGAGGCGGGGTTCAAGTCGGCCGCCATGTTTCAATGGTGGTTGGTGATGAAGGTGCAGAAGGTGAGACGATGGCCACGAGATTTCAGTGTCACCGTCTGTCTCTCCTTGTCTCTACCAAAGATGATGAAACAAGTAAAAGAAGGACCTGCTTAATCCGCAACCTAATAGATCAACGGATTGACTTCCAGAGCTGTCACTAGTAAAGTATTCCGGAAGCGGACGAGGATGCATGTACATATGCGAATTACAAGCAGGGGAGTCTTCCGGCGCCACGGCTGTAGCACAAGTTATATATCCATTCTCTAGCGTCAACTCAAAAAGCATCTGCCTGATGCGATCGATTAGATCAAAGAAAATTTTCGGTCAATGTTTGCGCCGCAATGGTGGCCCGAAGGAGCAAAGACCCAGCAGTTTTAGATCCTTCAGCGTTATCTGATGATCAGATTAAAGCGGGCCACGATGGAGCGTCGGGGGAAAAAACTTCACCGTTGCAGCCAACTAGAACCGCTGAAACCTTCCATCGGTCGGCCTCTGATGCCGAGTCTGGCTTAATCCATCATGGCCAAGCCCCCGGTCGGTGAAACGACTCGCATTGAGGTCGTAATACAGCCAATCGCCTGCTGGGACAATCATCAAGAGCCCGAATACGGCGGCCAAGTCGCGTGCAACCCCCCTAGAAGATTGATTGGGGTTCTAAAGTATTACTCGTATGTATACGTATGTTGAAACCCATGCTGGTCGCTGACAGTGAGTGGCAAGAAGAGGAAAGGTTCAATATTCTCAGGGCGTGATTTCGCAAGTACATACCACAAGCATCCTGCAGCCAGTCGGAAGATGACGATGGAGCGATAGGGAACGGCGGAATCAGTGACCTATTTGTTGAGCCACTTTTCTCACTGTAGAAAAATGTGTATTGTATTGCTCCATACTCTGGATCTTGGCTTCAATATTTTCTTGTAAGTGGCTCCATGTAAGCCCACCTCGTTGTTGGTCCAGATCACATCAGGATTTCTCTCATCGCTTGGCTTGTCTTCTCCTGTCCTAGCTTGCGACTTCATCCCCTTCTTTCTTTTCTTCTTTTCTTCTTCTTCTTTTTTTTTCATTCAAAAATTTCTCTCAGTCCACTTCAATAGTTCAATCTTGGCGTCTTGAATCACAGCTCGCAGCTTCAGTATCTCACCGGTTGGGTCCCGCCCGCCCTTTGCCGCAGCCACGAAATGCTGTTCGGAGGGGCTTGAGCAAATTTCTCGTACAAGTAATCGTGGCGCTCCGAGCACCCGTAAACATTGAAGCTTCCATCGTCATTCCAGGCACAAAAAATGATCCCCAGCAATGGCGCGAGAGTTCAGTCTAAACCAAGCTCGGAGAAGCTAGAAAGCTCCTCTCTCGGAGCATTTCGCGCCACAATGTTGCTAGCGGCGTCGCCCTTCATTTTTTCCCTTTCGCATCCGGCCACACGAGTTGCGATGGGCCGATAAACCAATGTCTCAGCTCCAAAGACATAGTTCGGATGCCAAGGTTTAATAAAAATAGCCTCACTTGGTTATGATCAAAACGATAGGCTTGATGAGCTGAGGTCTAATGTCCCTGTAACAGATTGAAACGGTACAACTAACTACATTCGTGTAACCCCGACCTTTTCGCGCAGAATGATGTGAATTTTGATGACGTCTTTTAATTCTTCGATGAATGACTACTTTATAAAATTTGGACATGTGCGCTGTCTTCAGCCCAGCGACCGTTGCACAGGCCCAAATCTTGTTGCAGAGAAGCTGACAGACTTTTTGTCCCACCACTTCAAACAGGTAGACGTGATCAGCCGACCTGAGTTAACTTAGGCTTCATGTGCACCTTGGTCTAGCTATACAGTTTCATTGGAAATCTAAAACTATTCGTTCAGCATTACGAGGCGGACTTACGGACCTTATACGGATTAACCTTTGACGTTCAGCAAATCTAATATACCTATGATGTCCAATGATTATTATGGCAACTCGTTCAGCGCTCCCTGATGATGCGTGATGCTTCGTATTCACTATAAAAATGGCATCATCCGGTGGCGCTTCGTACTGCAGCAATATATTGCTCTTATCTACTACATGAAGTCGAAACTGAAGGTATACTATAATTAAATTTGTCCTATTGGCCGCATTTGGGCCATTACTTCACTATGCAGGTGTTTCTCATACGCCGACAATGTCGATATTCAAGCCCCGTGTTTCTAGCTGGAGGTCTGGTGCTACGAAACATCTGTAGATGAAAAATTACCGTATGCTGCCTGAATTCCTTGGATGCATGGGTTACCGCACATATAAGAGCTATCTTCCTAAAGATCACCGGATACATCCTAAAGCATTCACTTTCCCGTCCAGCTCTCAACCCTGTTGGTATAAAAACCTATAGGTGGATCGGAGTGAAAGGACACGATATCTGTTGTCTCCTATACGGATACTTATGACGATATTCCGCTCAAGGGGCTTTGGTCTATCTTGCGAAACTCCACATTCCCCATACGATTGCAAAATAAACGAAAAGCTTGAGCCCCGTGTTGTTTCAAGTTACCTTATGAGAAGGGTATATTGACATTGATACTTTATTCATCAAGTTACTTTAGTGATCCATACTTTTACAAGAAGGTTGGTCACATTACCTAGGTAGCCTAGGAGGCTCCTTAACCCTATGGTCTATCTACTCATCGTCACTTCGCCTTCCTTCGTCATAATTATTTTCCCCTCTCATCATCATATCCACTGGTCCTTTGTCGTCGGTCTTTCTTGCCTAATGCGGCTTGATTTTGCAACCTGAAACCTCGTTTCAATTTATTGACTTTTACTTCTATTGTTGGTGATGGGATGAAGGGAACCATTGACATCAATATGCTTATTTTTAGTGTTTAGGGCTGTTGCCAATATCCGTTCATTATACGACTGCACCGCCTCTTCTCAGTATATATACTCCTTGTAGTCCGTCTGGACAGCCTAGTCTTTGGTTAACTTATAGTAGTTATTGGCTACATCAACTCTCTTTTCCGTCAAGTCATTCACGATGTTTGGCTATTCCTTCATTCTCAGCGTCTCTTGTGCGGCTCTTTCTATCGGGAGTGCATATGGGGCAGCATTCATCCCGCAAAACCCAAAAGCGAGAAGCAAGGTTTCATTTTCTGTTCAGTCAAAAAGAGATGGTATTCAAGCTGCCAATGCCGACTTTGTGCCATTATCGCTAGATTCTCCAATCACGGAGGACGGCCGTTGTGGTATCAATTTCGGCACCAGATGTGAGAACGATGAATGCTGTTCTAGCGAAGGGTAAGTGGCTACGCATATTCTGCTCTAGGAGTACTGATCACAGGAAGCTGACTTTAACTAGATGGTGCGGAATCGGATACTATTACTGTTCGGCTCCTGCGTGCCAGTTTGACTATGGTCCCCACTGCGATGCCAATAGGCGACCCAAAGGGGCTGACACTGAAGACTGGCCCCGGTATCATGTGGGTTCTGTGCCATATGGAGAAGCAATTTATCATTGCACCAAGCCGGGCACTGTAGCCTTGACTTTTGATGATGGCCCATGGGACTACACCGAGAGGCTGCTAGACATTCTTGAGGTTCGTCTAGTAACAATGTCAGTCTGATGGGAATAAATACTGATAGGATAATACAGGAACGCGGGGCTAAAGCTACCTTCTTCATTACAGGCCGCAATCTGGGAAAAGGAGCCATCAATGACCCATCCACAGACTGGCCTCGTCTCATTCATCGTATGAAGGCGGATGGGCACCAAATCGGCAGTCACACTTGGTCCCATCAACGCCTGCCCACGGTCGACAGGTCACGCGTCCGTCAGCAGATGCTCTTCAATGAGATTGCCATTGCAGACATTCTTGGCTTCTTTCCCACATATATGCGACCCCCCTACTCTGCCAGTGATACAAACGTCGATGAGTGGCTCGGCGAATTAGGCTACCACATCACGTACTTCAATCTCGACACTGAAGGTTACTTGCACGAAGATGATATTGAGATCTCCCAGATTATTGCTGAAAAGGCATTTGAAGGAAAGGATCCAGAGACTGATTCATACCTCCAAATCGAACACGATACAGTAGCTGAGTCAGTGCACACTCTCGTGCCGTACCTCCTCGATCTTCTTTACGACGCCGGTTTCGAGGCCGTCACTGTCGGTGAATGTCTCGGAGATCCAGAAGAGAACTGGTACCGATGGCCAGATGGAGAAGATGAGAAGCGGATTCTCACAGCGAAAGAGATCCAACCCCTCCAAACCCCTCATGTCAAGAGGATAAGCCCTATTGATCTTTTGAAAAAATTCCTTTACCCAAGCTCCAAGCCTCATTTTCCGGGAACCAACACAACTCAGTTCCCCGCTAATGGATCTTACCCTGCCGTTAACTCCTCCGTCCCCGTGGTTTACCATAACCCTACCACTGACGGCCGTTGCGGCCCTTCACATGGCAACACTACTTGTATGAATCAAAAACTCGAGAATTGTTGTTCTCAGCGTGGATGGTGTGGAGCGACCGAAGCCCACTGCATGAAAGGTTGTCAGGAGGGGTTTGGTCAGTGCAGGATGTATGGGCATTCCGGTCACTCTATGGTTTAATGAATATTTTGTTTTAGTACGGATCTTTCCATATCAATTTTATCGTTATTATTTTCCTATCTATGTCTTTGAGAAATATGTCTACTTGGATGAAAGGAATTACGGGCATGTCATAATTGGTCCAGAATGATCGTTACGATATGGCTACTGGCGTTAGCAGCGTGCCCAGTTCCTTTAGTTACAGTACATGTATATTCACACATTTCTCTAGAGGTAAGTGTCAGCTGTTTAGTGTACTCTCGAGGTTCTGCACCCGCATTCGAAATAGATCAATATGAATAAACGTCTTGTCATCCAGCAGTGCTTTCTGGAAATTATTCACACAGATAAGGCAAAGTCCCGGTTAGTCTACTCCGCAATGTTGTAAAATTTCCGACAGTTGTCGCTAATGCCCAACAGTGACACACGAGCTCGGAAATTTAGATCGTGTGAGCCGCTAGATTGAGCCTTTGCTTCACATCAGCCGCTGTATAAATACAACGAAAAGGGAAATCGCCGGCTTCGTGGTTAGTAACGTATTTATCACGTGCTTATCGCATTGAAGGATCAGTTGTATATAGCTTTCAGCTGAGGGACTTTAGGCAGAACACAACACGGGTTGCAGGGTTCCATTTCTTCTCATTGTCTATCTATTAAGAGGCTCTTCACATATTTGGATACATCCGTCCGAAAACCTCACATATAAGAGCGTTATGGATTCTTTAACAAATGATTTCAAAGACATCCAATTGAATCCCATTTCGCTATGCGGACACTGTTGGCAGATCAATTTCTCGGCCTTATTTGATCCTGATGTTACGAACATGCAACTACAACCTATTTTCGTTAAAGATGCCGAAAACGTTGAAGCCACCTGCCAATTCTGCAGTCTCCTGCTCCGAGAGGCACGAAATCTGACACGCAGTGGTCGTGTTATTCGCCAGGTCGACGGCCAACCTCTGACATTCTTCTTCGAGCGCGACTGTCAGACTGGCGTTGCAGAGCATGGCATCACCGAGTTCACAAAAACTATCATCCTAAAAGTCGATCTACTACCGGTGCCTACCCCAGAAGATATCGAGATTAAGTTTAATATATGCCCTATTTTCACGGATAGAGGCGATGATCACCTTCAATGTGTCCAGTTTGTCTCCACAGACAGCATAGATTTGGGTTTGTGCAGCAAGTGGCTCCGAGATTGCGAGACACAGCATCTACCTTATTGTCGGGACCTTGGTCAGGAGATAGACAAGTTATCCTTGCCTCAAGAGTTTCGTCTTGTTGATACCATCGATAACTGCATCATTCCCGAGCCCCAAGATTGTCGGTATATCGCACTAAGCTATGTCTGGGGTCGGGCTGCAACGTTAAAACTTAACGAGGATAACGCAGAGACATTTGAACGCCCTGGAAGCCTAACACAGCATATAGCCGACGTACCCAAGACAGTCCAAGACGCAATGCGCGTGGTCAGATCTATGGGTGAAAGATATCTATGGGTCGATCGTCTCTGTATCATTCAGGATTCGCCTCAAAAACATGAACAAATTGCCAAGATGGATAGCATTTACGGAACTGCGGTCCTGACGATAGTTGCTGCATACGGATCAGATGCTAATGCCGGACTGAGAGGAGTTCGGCCGGGCTCGCGAATATTTAACCAGTCAGCAGCCACCATCTGGAACGATCTCACTCTTGTGGCTGCGGCTCCATCACCGGGTGATATTACAGAGTCAATATGGGCAACTCGAGGGTGGACGTACCAAGAACAACTGCTATCGCAGCGATTGCTGGTTTTCACAACAGAAGGCCAGGCGGTATGGCAATGCGCATCTAGCCATCTACTAGAGGATACTTCCTCTATTATCAAAGCCCGCCCAGTGAAGCGTCTAAGACAGCTGCAGGACTATTTGAGGTTTAATGAACGTCAGCCAGTGCCGAACCCGACGCTGTCGCCGCTGCCTCTACAACGGCCAGATGCAATCACTGAGTACATGGCGGTAGTTCAAGGTTACACCAAGAGGCGGTTTACCTTTGAAGATGACGTTTTGGCTGCATTTCAAGGTTTTGGAAGTATTCTTCAGCGCTATCTAAACTCTAGGTTTCTTGCTGGCCTTCCAGAAGCATACCTAGATCAGGCATTGTTGTGGATTCCCTCAATCCGGCAAAAGCGAAGAGAAGGTAACGAGACGTACTTGCCTAGTTGGTCGTGGGTAGGATGGAATGGGCACGCGCAGTACCAAGAACTGGACTCGTCAAACACCGAGAGAATTGTGCCTGTTCTAAAATGGTATTACACAGAGGACAGCCAGACCGCCAAGCCTATCAACCAGATCGGGATTGGAATAGATGAGTCACGGTTTGGGAGAGAGAGGAGCTCAAATACCTTCTGTTGGGTGCCTCTTTTTGAGCTACTGGCTGATTCGCTAAATATTGTGCCAGCAAGCAATTTCGATTCACAGCAGCGTCCACTGCTGCGTCCACTGCTGCAGTTTTGGACCTCTTGTTCGCTGTTCCACATCGCTCCGCGGCAGAGAGATCGCCTAATTACGGGTCAGAGAGAGTCTTCGTTGAATCATCCGATCAAAGCGCACCTATTTCTGGGGGAATCGGAAAGACAACTCAGTGGATACCTCATCTTGAATGGGGAAAGCTTGCCAGAGCTTGACCCGTCTCGACACGAATTTATCGTCTTGTCTGAAGCCCAGTTTTCCGGATTCAATCCTATTACTTCAGCATGTACACCGTCAGCAGAGAGTCTGATGTACAATGTGATGTTGATTGAGTGGAATGACAACCGGGAGATGGCATCTCGATTGGGAATTGGGAGAGTGCTGAAGCAGGCCTGGGACGCGTCAAATCCTGTCATCAAGTTCATCACGCTGGGTTAAAGCTGAGGCGATCATTTAATCATCGAACGCGTCGATCATCGCAATTCAATAAGAGCACTCAGTTTTGAATCTTTCTCTATCAAGTCTCCGATGAAAAGAAGACTTCTTCCGCCCACAACCAGAGGCCAGTGAAATGCTATGCTCAATTTCCAGCCCAATGGCCACTTTCAAGTATATAAGACCACTTTTGGGTAGCTTTCAGCTCATAGCTGTGCGTGAGGCAAGGGGCAAATGCTCCAGATGCTTTCCAGCAACTCGGTAAACGGGGAAAATCTCCTTTCAGCTGAACAATAACTCAGCGGCTAACGCACAGCACGGGCTTCGTGGCCCGCTAATCTTACCATGCTGGGTCAGTTGCTTTTAATTGCCGTCCCTGAGCCCAATCGAAGACGCCGGCACAGGGGTAAAGTGGCGAACGCTAAGCTGCTGGCGGCAGTCTAAGTGTGAATAGTCTCAGGTCGCCAGAGAGCCAGCTCACGAATCTAGGCCCCGAAAGACTCGGATTCCAACTATCGATCTAGCTAGACAGTGGCCATATCCCAAAAAGGAAGCAATAGCTTCAAAGATGAGCTGCTGGCAATTGGCGTCCACGAGCAAATGTGAATAATGTAGGGATGATCTCTCCTTGCAGGATTCTCGTAGGCGTAATAAATAGTTTGGAGCAGCCACTCTCATGACTGTCGGAGCTCTATCATCAATTCTAACCTCAGTGTCCATCATCAATTCAAGATGAAGTTGCTCACCCTTTCCGTTGCGCTGTCAGTCTTGAACGCTGTGGAGGCTCGTGACCCAGCTTGCCATCCTCCTGCGCCTTCATGCCGATATGTCTCCTGGTGGACGGCAAGAGAATGCAAGGCTATTATCGGTGAGTCGATTTCTGAAGGGAAAAAAAGGATTCTAGATCCTAATCTCTTTTGCTTTATAACTAGACTCTCGACATATCCGACGCTCGACATGTGAGGCTCCTGAGGGAACCGTCATCAGAACCAGCACAGTCACGCGCCACCCAACCATCACGCAAACCAAAACCGTGAAGCCCGCTACAAGCACCAAAACATCAACCAGAACTGTCACAGTCACGGACCCTATGTATGTTAGAGCGTTGAATGGAAATGAGAAAACATCTGACTAACCTCAATGCCGTTTGAAGCACTCATCAAGACACAGCCACAGCCTGGGCTACCTTGACGGCGGTCGCAACCACAACAGATGTGGAAACTGATTCCTCGACTGTCACTATCACTACAACCTCTGTGGAGACTGATACTTCCAGCACCACACTTACGACGTAAGTAGCTTCGTATGCCTGCCATGGGGTCTACATATGCTGAACTGACAATTGGCAGTACCCAAACCAGCACGTCGTTTCTCAGCTGGGCTCCCGAAACTTGCGCTCAGGCGCCGCCAACAACTTCCGCCCAGGGACTGCCAACCACTTCCGCCCAGGGACTGCCAACCACTTCCGCCCAGGGACCACCAGCCACTTTCACTCTGGCACCTACTTTTAAGCGCTCTGAGAACCACTACGACGAATTACCTCGGGATTGCTGTACGTTGATTCAACCAACTAACGTGGCCATGAGAGTTGAAGCTAACCTTGTTAATTCTCTAGCATGCTTCCTGACTTCAACAAAGAGCTGTGGTCCTCGCGTCACAAAGGTCGTCACCAAGACCAAGGAAGACCGCCCCGTTATCATCACCAAGACTGTCACGGATCGAAACTGCAAAACTGTCACGACCACCAAGACGTCCACAACTCATGTCAACGGAGCACCACCGCCCACGCAGACAGTTACCTTGACTACTACCTCGACTAGCACAACAACGGCTACCTCCACCAGCACGGTTGAGGAAACCACAACTGCCACAGAATCCACTACCACGACAGTCGTTGCAGCCACCACCGTAACTACCGGAAGCACAGTAACTCAGACCGAGAATCCTTGTGACCCTACCAACATCAGCAAATATATCCTCCAAGGCCCTCCATCCAACCCCAATGTTATCCTTGGCTTCCGTGGAGATGGCGACGGAGATTACTCCAACTGTTGCTCAAACTGCCTCGCAAATAATGACTGTGTCTTCTGGAAGATGACTCCAGGTGGTTCTATCTGCGAGAACTACTACACGAACCGAAATGTCCCAGTCGAGGGCTGTACTTCTGACAAATGCACAAGGGGACACCCCGTGATGAACATCGATCCGAATTCAGACGGAAACACATACGGCATGGCTTCATGCGGACAGTTCCAAATCGTGTATTAATAATGAGGAGGGATTGAAAACTGGTGGGATATGTTTAGATGATGACAACACAAGAGCGACTTTTTCTTTTTCTTCTGACAAATAATTATAATACACTGAGTTCGTTTCTACCTAGTATATAGAAAGGAAAAAAGAACACGAATTTTCCCTAATTCCCAGTCTCTTTCGCTGTTCGCCGTATGTGACTCGATTATAACGATGCTTCATTATGACCACTCTCTTCGTTTAGTACATTCTTCAATTGTTCAATTCATGAAACTAGGCGGGCAACATAGTTGTAACTAAAATGTGATATTGCCATTACCGTTTATCGTTCCGTATATTCCAAGTCTCTACAACTGAAGCAATTCGCACTTGTATTTTAAGATCATGCAATTCTAGTCACGAAACTCCTTTAGTCGCGTACACCAAATCTTAAGCCATAGGGTAGTCTCCATTTCCCTTGTCAGCTCTGGTTAAGTGCTCAAGAACCATCGGCAATCTCTCGGAAAATTCATTATCTCCTATTCTCAATGATAAAGAGACCGCCGAGTCCCTAGCCTATCCTGTATTAACGTTGCTCTCTAGTCGTGCGGGGTTGGAATTAAGGGCGATAGCAAACTCCGGAGTAATACGGAGCAAGGCCTCCGAACGGACCCCCGAACTGACAAACGAATCAAGATCCTACAACCGTTGTTTGGGTTCAGGGCATTTCAAAGCGTCTCACATGGCCGAGAGTCTGCAGAATCCTTTGCCGAATATTTCGGTCACTCAAGGTCAGCCAGAAGAGTACGTCCCGCGGAGGCGCAACAGAACGGGGTGCTTGACATGCCGTCGAAGGTACGAACATCCATCCTATGAATCGGATTTAGGTAACTGACTGGAGGTGACATGTCTAGGAGGAAACGATGCGATGGCGTCCGAGATGTTTGTGGTCATTGCATTCGTCTCAATCTCATCTGTCACTGGCCGGGTCCCCGTGACATAGGGGAAGGCTCTGCCTCTTCATCAGGTCCGGTATCACAGCGACCACGAGTGATAGATCATTCCTGCGTACCGTTGACCATCCCAATCGCACCCGCTCCTTTTCAATTTCTCCAGAGCGATGCCCCGGAACTTGCTCGTCGATCACTGGATCGCAAGTTGGCGCTGAGATACTACGTCCAGATCTTTAATACTATGCTAACCACTAATCTGGAGAACAACGGATTCCTTTCTGGTATGATTTTACTCTCAAACCTTTCTTCTGACCAGCATGGTACATTGAATAACATGACCCAGTGCTGTTGCCCATGGCAATTGAGGAGAAAGCGCTTCTTGATATGTTAATCGCATGGTCATCATCTCACCTCTCCCTTTGCGACGACACTTATCGTATCAAAGCCCTTGAGCATAGATCTACAGCTCTGCAGTCTTTCACAGCATCTTTGTCGAAGAATGAATTGCCTGAAGTCTCCCTGGCTTGTTGTCTCGTCTTCTGTTCTATGTCGGCCGTCTTGGGCGATACCGCGGAGTGGCGTAACCATCTTGTGGGCGCCGCGCACATAATCCGACACGCCTGGCTCTCATCGTCGTCAGGTGGAAGCCCGAGGAGTCCTCCATACGAGGTCCGCTGGCTACTAAGGAATTTCGCATATCATGACATCCTCATGAGCGTAACATTGGATCGCGAGCCTTTGATACCAGGACGATATTGGATCCCACAGCCAATGAACGAATTGGATTCTTACGTTGGGCTGGCATCTGAGCCCTTGGCCCTCATTTCCAAAATCAGCTCGCTGAATGGTGACGCTATCCAGCAAATGGAAAGCTCATCGCCCTGCAGCAGCGATTCTGATTCGACATCTTCATTTCTACACGATAACGACGATACCGACGATTCCTCACTCTCTAAAACGGTGGATCTTATTTCTCAAGCTTATTCGATAGAATTTGAGCTTCAGGATTGGAAATGCCCAGAGTCGAACAGTCAGTGCCTAGTCAATCTCGCAGAGGCCTATAGAAGCTCAGCCCTCATACACCTATATCGTGTGATGCGACGCAGGATTTTAGGATCGAGCACAGAGCTGGAAGGCAAAATTGCAAGCCAGGTTGCTTCAATTGTATATCAGTTAGAGCAGATGCCACTGGGATGCCTCCCGGAATGCACTTCGCTGTTCCCTCTATTCATGGCTGGGGGCGAGACTCGATCTAAGCCAACAATGCAGTTTATCCGCGAAAGACTGCAGCACATCGCAACATATCGACACTTCCAAAACGCCGCCTCTGCATTATCAGTCTTGGAAGAGCTATGGTTGCAGCATACGAGTATTACAGGACCAATGACTAGTCATTTATTAGATTGGCTTGACATCATCAGGCGAAGACACTGGGAACTCGCGTTGTCTTGATTCATCTTTAAGAGCACATAATTTGGTATCCAGTACTATATATAGAGATTGTGGGCGCGAGCTACGGCGTTTGGAATGGGTAAATGGAGTAGCGGATTACTGGAATCAGCATTAGGACCTTGAATTCTTTTTCAGTTATCAGATTTATTACTGTGTATTAGCTACTAAACTTAAGCGTAGTTTACGGCGCATCTTTAAGCTATCCTTCCCTGGTTGCAATGGCTTCATCCTCTTCCATGTACTCTGAGAATTTGTAGGTCGCAAACTTTCTTGTCGGGATTCTTCTCTGAAACATAATGTCCAATTCTTCAAAGGTCCGACCCTTAGTTTCTGGCAGTGCAAGGAAGCACCATGCGAGGCAGGGTAGAGACACGCCGAAAAAGACAAAAGCAAGTTTGCCGCGCAGGTTACCTTGGTCCGGGTTGATGGCGTAAGGAATGCCTACAGCACAGGCAACATTAATCAGGGCGTTTATAGTCGTTGCGATGGCGATTGTCTTGTCACGCAATTTTGCGGATGAAACTTCCGACAAGTAGACGAAGCAGAGAGGGCCAATTGTCAAATCGTAGAAGAAGTTGTAGACGACCATCATGGAACACTGCGCCCAAACAACATTGTGGTTTGTAGTACCGTAGCCAGGAACAACGTCGAGAACTCCTACTAAGAGAACAATGACAACCAAGATACTGCAGCCTTGGTTGTAGATTGTGCGGCGGCCAAATTGATTGAGGAGGAACCAAGAGAGGACAGTTCCTACGAAACCAACGCCTAGCAACCCGACGCCAAGGTTGAAAGAGTCGCTTGCTTCGAGTCCAGCCAGTTCGAAGAAGTAGACAGCGTATCCGATAACCAAGAAGTTGGCGACCAGTGGCTGAATGGCATAGACCATTATGCAGATGACTGTTCGTCGGAGATCTGTATTTTTGAAGCAGTCTATAAATGTGGCTGTATCAGTCTCTGTTTCTTCGAGTGATGTTGTAAGCTGTATATGAGCAAGAAGCATGCTCGTATCGACCGATTCGCTCGTAAGGCGTTTGAGAGATCGCTCGGCTTTCTGAAACTCGCCTCTGCGGACCAACCACCATGGGCTCTCAGGACAAAATGGCAATAAGGCCAGAATGATGATGGGGAAGATCAGTTGAGTTGCAAATGGTATATCGTATGCCCATCGATCGTCGCGATTTTGACAGCCGGCCAGAACACCACTTGCGACGAGTTGGCCAATGACGAATGACAAGTTGACAAAGGCCGCTGCAATGCCTCTGAATACCACAGGTGTGACTTCTGAGATATACGTGGGAGCAATGACCGGATAGGCACCGAGAACCACACCGTTGATGAGCTCCGCAATGAGGATCTGAGGTCGATTTTGAGCAGAAGTCTGCAGCGCAACGGTGATGAGAGTAACGCAACAACAGGCGGCTAGAGTCCATCGACGTCCAAACTTCTCCAATGGCCACCCAACACCAAAGGCACCAAGCACCTGTCCGACAGGGACACCAAGATTGAAAGCAGACTGCCACTTTGCTTGAACAACAAAGGATCCATCATCAAGCTCAACGCCAAAATCATGTTGGAAGCGCGGGATTGCAATTAGCGTACCGACCAGTTGCGGATCGAAGCCGGCCATGATGACTCCCAGGCTGAAGAGAAAGGACCATCCAATTGCTGATCGGTAATGACGGAAAACATCCTTGAGAGTCAAGCTGTGCTCTGTGACTCGAGCATCTTGGGCCTGCTTGGCGATGGCCACATCGCCCATGTCTATTTCATGGTTCACTTTCTCAGTCGGAGCAACATGAATCTCCTCTGCCATGTTGGTGACCATGAATGACCCTGTGGTCAATTTGGACAGAGTAAAATAATTGGTAAGTGATAGAGATACTTGAGAATTCTGCTATCTTTTTGGGTCGAGTTGCTGATGGTATGCCAATCTTCATGGAGCAGATGATTGCATTTTATGTATCAACGGTCTCGTTATCTTGACGATAGGCACATGGCAGTTCCGGGGTAAAAATGAAGGCTCGAAATGCCTTCCCCATGCTTGTCCTTCCCCAGATTCATTGTCACATTAGAACTAACCACAATAGCTGGAGTTTAATGCCCTTGGTAAGCAACTAGTTTGGTTCAGCCAGTCTTATCTGCCATTATCTGCCGCGTCTCTCCGAGTCGCGTGCTGCTCCGTCTTCGGTTCTACGAGATTTGAACTAATAAGCACCGTTGAGTGGTTCGCCGTAAGCGCTCGGCGCCACTAACCATAACAAGTCAACGGCTTCAGACCAACGATTTCCACGATCTATCGCTAGGTTTAGCGTTGATGGAAAGAGATGGTGCGATGCAGAGCCAGATGGATGATACTCCAATTATGGATATGACAATAAGGGAAAGCCTTGGAAAGGATATGATCATGGGAAGATAAGAACGGAGTTCTCCATGTTCCCATGTTCCCCATGGCTTGCGTAGGTTGAACCCGTGCCTCCCCTCTCGTTCTCAGCTCAAGATGCAGGTCAACCAATTCGTCGCCAAGTCACATGTTCTTCATCGTGCCTTGGCGTATGAACCACAGAAGATTGTGTCAGGCTCAGGCATCTCCTTTACTCTAGAGTCCGGGAAGGTTGTCTATGATGCTTCTGCTGGGCCCTCTGTCTCCGTCTTGGGTCATCATCAGCCTGAAGTTACAAAGGCTATCGTCGACCAACTTGACAAGATAGCCTATGTCTATTCTGGAAGTCGGTATACCTGCGATGCTGCTGAGTCTCTGGCTGCCGAACTCTTGGAAGATGCCCCTGGAGGCCTGGTCAAGGCCATTTTTGTCAACTCTGGTAGCGAAGCAACGGACGCGGCCCTAAAATTGGCAACACAATACTTTTGCGAAGTCGGACAGCCCAAGCGAATCAATTTTATTGCCAGAAAACAGAGTTATCACGGAAATACTCTCGGTGCGCTGAGCGTCTCCGGCCACGAATCGCGCCGGGCATATTACCGCCCCTGGATTGCTAATAATGTCAGCTTTGTTGATCCATGTTTTAGCTACAGGGCAAAGGGAGAGTCCGAAACTGAAGCTCAGTATGTCGAAAGATTGAAGTCACAGCTAGAGGACGAGTTCTTGCGCTTGGGTCCGGATAGCGTTGCAGCATTTGTGGCCGAGACGGTCAGCGGGACAACACTTGGATGCGTACCCCCAGTACCTGGATACTTCAAGGCAGTTCGCGAAATTTGCGATAAATACGGAGCTTTGTTGATACTTGATGAGGTTTGCACGCTCATTCCACCTATCACAGAGAGAGAGACTGACAGTTAATAGATCATGTGCGGTATGGGAAAGACAGGCACGATGCATGCCTGGGAGCAGGAAGGTATCAGAGGGCCAGACATTCAGATGATTGGAAAGGCATTAGGAGGAGGCTTCGTACCTCTGTCTGGTGTCTTGTTGAATCAGAGAGTCTTTAACGGTCTAGCTGAAGGCACCATGGTGCTCGCTCACGGCCATACTTTCCAAGCTCATCCAACAGCTTGCGCGGCGGCCCTTGCTGTGCAAAAAATCATCAAGCGGGAAAATATCCTCGATCATGTCACGAGTATGGGCCGGTTTCTTGAGGCAGAGTTGAACAAAGAAATCGGCCCTTTGGCACATGTTGGAAATATACGCGGAAGAGGGTTGTTCTGGGCTGTCGAGTTTATGCGTGATGTCGCGACCAAAATTCCATTCCCCGTTGAGCACAATTTCTCGAACCGAATAGTGGAAGTTGCAGCAGAATTGGGCCTGAATGTTTTGGGAAATTTGGGCAAGACTGGCAAGATTGATGTAGAACTTGTCATTCTAGCGCCGCCATACATTGTTACAGAGGAGGAGATTAAGGCTATTGTCGGAATTCTGAAGGAGGCGATTCTAGCTGTGACGGAGGAGCACGTCCTTCGCTACGGTATCAACGGCTTTCACAAATAGTCTCAATATTGGCATAGTTTTAGGCCTTTAACTCGGGTTTATGGAACGAATTTGTCTCTAACATAGGTAGATACAATTGTACTCTTGTCTGAATAGTTTCCAGCCAAACCAAAATCTAAACAGTGAGGACAGGCTATTATAAACCTGAAGTTTGTCGCATATCGATTGATTCAGTTTGACATATCGAGAGAATTTAGTATTAAAACAGGTGTTTCATTTCTAATTTGTCGGCAGACAATACACTCGCCCTTCGTACGGCTGCAAAGTCAATAAATCCCCCGTCTCGCTATCTTTCTCCGCGTAGTTCCCAAGCAATAAGCTGCCACGAGCTACTGGACATTTCCATTCCACTTGCTTTTCAGAGAACGAGCAAACAATTAGATATTGTCCTGCAGCGTCTATCCTAGTGTAGGCGTAGACGTTCTCGTTCTCATAGTCGACCATTTCAAACTTGCCACGAATTAGGCCAGGGTGCTCTTTTCTAGTCCTGAGCACAAGCTTCCAAAATTTGAGCACGCTCATACTAGAGCTTGTTGATTGTGTTTCAACATTCCATTCTTTGTAGTCTTGGTTCACTTTGATCCAAGGGGTGCCAGAAGTAAACCCTGCGTTGATATCCGCATTCCACTGCATCGGTGTTCGTGAGTTGTCTCGTCCAATTCGCTGGATCTGCTTCAGTGCATTTTGAATATCTCCATTTTTAGCCTCAACAGCCTCATAATATTGTATCTCCTCCAAATCTCGGAGCTCGTCGAAATCCCAAGAGGCCGGATTGGCCATGCCGATTTCTTGCCCTTGATAGAGAAACAGGGTGCCTCTACCTGTAGCGTGAAAGAGTGCCAACATCTTGGCAGATACATCGCGATATAGGTCGTCATTTGCCCATCGACTAACAATCCGCGGCTGATCATGATTCTCCAAGTACAGGCTATCCCATCCACCGTTAGCCTGATTGAACTCCATAAATTTTCCGAGAACATCCTTCAATTCAGTGAGCTTCCATGGCTTGTAGTTGAAGCACGTTTTGCCAGGCTGGTGATCGATATACATGTGTTCAAAGTGGAAGAGCATCTATAGCATGTTAGCAAAGTCATTCATGAAGCGAAAAGAGAAGAAAAACGTACCTGAAGAGGAACGCCGTTTTTAACCAGTGGTAGTGCTTGCTCTGCGCTCTTGACTCCTGGAGCCTCTCCAACGGTGAACGCGTTGGGATAGTATCGAAGGACTTTTTCGTGCATCTCAAGTAGATAGTCTGCTACTTTTGGTCCGTTGAAACGATGGATTAAGCCGTACTGATAGGGGTTTTGAGGATCAGTGACGGGCGCATCCGGAAAACCTGGCGTCTTGGAGATGCAGTTGATGACATCCATTCTAAACCCATCGCAACCTTTATCCAGCCAAAAGCGCATAACGTCCCACACGGCCTCTCGGACCACAGTATTCTCCCAGTTGAGATCAGGTTGCGATACGTCGAAGACATGAAGATAGTATTCCTGCAGTTTGTCGTTCCATTCCCAGCATGAGCCACCGAAGATGGCACCCCAATTATTGGGCTCCTTTCCTTCTTTGTTCTTCCCCCGCCATATATACCAATCTTTTTTTGAACCATCGTTTTTGGCATCCTGAAACCATTCATGCTGATCCGAGGTATGGTTAACGACCAGATCCATGACGACTTTTAAACCTATCCGATGGGCTTCTTCTACCATGCGCTCCCAGTCTTCCATGGAGCCAAAGTCCGGATGTATCTCTCGATAGTTGGAGATGTCATATCCCATATCAACCATTGGCGATGCATAGACTGGGGATAACCATACAACCTCAACGCCAAGATCCTTGAGATACGGTAACTTGGAAGTGATGCCATTGAGGTCGCCTTTTCCTTTACCGGTTGTGTCTTTGAATGACACAGGATAGATTTGGTACACGACAGTGTCGCGCCACCAATCAGGTGCCTCCATGGTGATTCTATCTAGTTGTAGGTATTGTAGTAAAGTGAGGGAGACAAGGTTTGAGGCCGTGAGCGAGAGTTCTCTGGAGAGAGCTCTGAGACTTGGTGATAAGAGAGCAGCGTTAATGGCACTTCGGCTCTCCGTCTGTACACTGACTGAATTACCGGTCCACTGACAAACTGCCTCCGAAAGCAGATTTAAAGTCAAGTTGGATCTGATTGTTTCAACCGATACGAAAAGCGACCCCCAGATGTCAGAGATTATCCGATAGCGGCGGCGCCTGCGAAGCGCCTCTTGCGCCGTATCTTCACCGTCATCATTTAGTCGATGAAACAGCGGGCTAAGAAGATAGCTTGTTTTTTCATATCTCAAGAGAAATCTTCCCCGCGCCCGAAGCGCTCGGCGCCCGGATCGCTGGTCCATAGTTTGTTAGCTCAACAATTGGAGACAGAATGGATCATAATATCCACCAGAGTGTGAAAATCTCCGGATCTAGCTACAATACGTTGGCACTGAGCCCAACTGCTCGTTAGAGACTCGGATATTGGAATAACGCATGATTCCTGGCATCACGATTCGTACGAGCATGCCCTTTGTCTCTGGTATAACTTGAGCTTGTTAGCACACATCTACAATCATGATTCACCTTCATGACGCCTTTCAAACAGATCAACACGCACACACTTATAATGCCTTCCACCACAAAGCCTGATCAGGATGCCCTCGCCTATCGCGGCCAGCCTCTCCCCAACGTTCTCGAAGATCAAGTCGTCCCCAATGTCCTAAGTCTTGACTGTGATGAGCGACTATGGGTCCCTCAGTCCGATCAGGTCTGGTTTAGACCTCTACTCTTTTCCGTCAGTCAAGGCTATTTTGTCAACATCCTCAGAGTCCGCAAATCTGGCATACTCTCACGACATCGCCATGCCGGTTCTGTGCATGCCACAGTGCTAAAGGGTAGATGGCATTATCTCGAACACCCCTGGTGGGCCGAACAGGGCAGCTACGCCTTTGAACCTCCGGGTGACATCCATACCTTGGAAGTCCCTGATGATGTGGAGGAAATGGTTACAATGTTTCATGTTACTGGCGCTTACATCTATGTTGATGTTGATGGTAACCCTGTTGGCGTGGAAGATGTTTTTAGTAAGATTCAGAAAGCCAAGGAACATTATGAGAAGGTTGGACTGGGAGCAGATTTTGTGAACCAATTTATTCGATAGAGTCGGAAATTTATAAAAGGATAAAGAAAAGTAAATCGAGACTGAGCATTACAACACATCAAGCAACTAACAGCGAGGCTACTGACTGACACCAAATTATTCACCTAAGCAAATAGCGCAAAACTGGCGGCTTCCTCTAAACTAGCCCCCTCCGATCCCTAATTAACACCTATAAAGTGTGGGAGATTCGTTCATCAAGAGAGGGCGCATGACGCTTGGTCTAAATTGCATTCAGAACTCAAGAACATACATCACAAAGAACAAATAATAGATGGTGGCCTCCCAGGAGTAAAACTAGCTCCAAAAACATGCCGGAAAAGATCAAAGTCGCCGTTGTTCAGCTGTATTCTAAGGTATGCTAGTCCTCTTTGTTATCACCTATTCATTCTAAAACGCACTATAGCCGCTCGATATAGACGCCAATTTTACAAAATCTTGTCGCTTCATCCGACAAGCAGCTGAACAGGGAGCTCAGCTTGTCGTTCTTCCAGAGTGAGTGCATCATTTACTCTCTTACATCTGTTCGCATTCACAGCATCATGTCTGACTCAACTGTGCAGATACCATTTAAATGGATATTTACCCGATGAACCCATATACATCAAACAGGCAGCACGATGTCAAGAATACCTTGACCGATACTGTGCGTTGGCGCGAGAGCTTAGCATCTGTCTTGTCCCAGGAACCCTTGTTGAGCGGCATCCAGCTACAGATCAAACTGCGCTTGATGGCAGTAAAATATTAAGCAGTGTAGAAGGAGATTACCATTTGTTTAACAGCTCTTACTTTATCTCGCACGAGGGGGAGATTCTGGGATCTTATCGGAAGAAAAACCTATGGCATACCGAACGTCTTCACCAATCTCGAGGCGAGGAGAAGCACTCTGCAATATCTACTCCGTTGGGGAAAGTAGGAATCTTAATATGTTGGGATCTTGCTTTCCCCGAAGCATTTCGAGAGTTGGTAAGAGATGGTGCAGATATCATCATCGTGCCGACCTGTTGGACCCTCGACGAATCAAGTTCTTATGGACTGGAATTAAATCCCGACTACGAAAGTCTTGTGCTAAACACAATGATCACAGCTCGTTGCTTTGAAAACAGCTGTGCTGTTGTATTCGCAAATGCCGGCGGGCCCCCGGACACGTTTGTTGGGTTATCACAGGTCGCCATGCCATTTATAGGTCCTGTGAATCGTATGTGGGACAGTTCAGAGGGTTTTTTCATTGCCGATATTGATATGGAGGTTTTGAAGGAGTCGGAACTCAACTATAAAGTGAGAGAAGACATGACAAGCAAGGATTGGCATTATTAAAACTTGGTGAGGTTGACGAACTCCCATGGTTAAGCTCGATGCTCGCTTTGTCGATATCACTAGAGTAGTCTTCGTTACTAATGCTAGGGTGCTAATGCTCATACTAATGTCCATGCTAATGCTCATGCGAGATGGACAAACTAAAATGAATCACAATGACTTTACTCCATGCTCATCATCAATTGGTTGAATCAGCTTAGTGTCTTCCCAATGAGGCAGGATGGGATGCATTACATCTGCAAAGCCATGTTAGAAGCGCTAGTAGTGCATTGGTGTGGTTCATCGTCACGACATGTACGTTTAAATATTGTTCGATACAGTTCAAGTCTTGAACAATGCATCAAAGAGTCACATCATCAAACAAATTCTGAGAACTACTGTATTCATCAGCTGCTATAAGATTAAAGTGTACCATTTCGAGCATTGTCGCAGAGGTTACGATGGTAATAATACCTCCACATTAGCCGGTTGGATATTTCATTCCGATTAAAAAATCGACAGTCTAGGAAATTTTCTTTCTAGCATTAACAGTAAAGAATGACGAAGATATCATTGTAAATTACAACGAATCTTTTATTAAAAATACTGTCTTGATTGTGGCGGTATCATCACGACAAAATTGCCAGAAGCAAATTCACCTGTTCACCTGTGAGGGACAGTATGCAATCCCCACGAATGGAGCCCACGACCCAACTCTTACGACTCAAGATATACAGTAAGTTCCCGTTATTATCGGCAACTACAATTGTGGGCCTTTTAGCCATCGGATCGTGATGTGTTGTTCTGCATGCGTCATTGGTGCTCCATACATGCAGCAGCGACACCAACCTAGAGTTTCCTACACGAAGAATCTCGAACTCATCAAATGTAGCGGCTAGTCAGCCGATTTTCGCTTCGTGAACCAAATGGAATTACAGCTTTTCGCATTACAATAATTTTCTTCCCTTTACAGGATGAATTGAGAAATCTGCCCGTCAGCAGGCGAACGCTGTTGTCTCCCTTACGCGGCGCGCAAGCTCTGCAGCCATATTGACCACACATTTCTGCCCAATTCGTTGCCACATATGCACGAGGTCGGTTTCGAGCTAATTTGAGTTAAGTGTTGAAGTGTGCAGCAAGCTGGAAATCTGCAATCATCATCGTTGGGTTTTAATTCGCCCCTGTTCTTACAAAACAAGCCAATTAGGCTTGGATGCATGTACTCCAGTATTCACCGTCAGACTTCAGCTTTACAGGGATGTGATACTAAGAGATCGGATGTAACTCCGACACATTCCCCGGATATTGAGGCTCTTCTACGGAGTGCATTCTTTATGTTGAATAATACAGACATAATGATATCGGTAATTACGCAGTTATTTTTAAATTTTCTTTCCCACTAAGAAGGAGAGGAGCTTTCTAAAAAAAGAGACTGCAGTCAGGGACACAGGTATTGGCCAATGTTAAATCATATAGCGTCTGTATCTGCGCATTTATGGATAATCATTGTTGATATGTGATATCTATGGAATGGCGACATCAATCTTTCCACAGAGAACACTCGGAGTCTTTCCGCCGCAATACGTACGCGTTCTAACAGAGCGATTTGCATCTAAAACAAAAATATGAAAAAAAGGTAAGGCCCCGCTTGCCACAGAGGTCAGTATGATCCACTTGTATCTACAAGCATACTCCCAGGTGAACAAACTGTAAAAAGCTTCAAATGAAACACATGTTTACGGATAGCTACTAATACAGGAAAGATCTTACAAGATGCTCCAAGCAAATATTTATAGCCACATACAAATATTTATACCCTGGATTTAGAAGGGAAAAAAGATAGATACATGCATAGACCAGTCTGTTATCAGCTGTCGTTTGGGCGTGTATAACGTGTATGGGGGTCTTTGATGCGCAGCTCCACAACATGCGGCTCTGTCACTTGTTTCATACAGCTCTAGGCCAAAGTATTGTTTACGGCTTAGAATCCACTGGCTTTGGAGATTCGAGGCTCCAAGCCGTTCCAAGTTGCCACCTGGGGGCCATTTGTGAAGCGGCTGAGGCACAAGCTCGGTTATACCCCTGTCGCCTTGTGAAGTCAATACCTGCTATTCTTTAAAGTTGTGGGAACAAAAGCTGTATAACAATGCCAGATCCGACGTCGGTTAGCCGCAACGCCAGAGCCTGATCCTCACCGTCGAGCTGAGAGCCTTCTCTGGGTCGGAAGAGCAGCCTATAGGATGGCCAAAGTGCGATAAGGCAGGGCGAAACGGGTCAGTGTCTCATTCAAGTTGCCCAAAGCCTGCCGCTTTGCCAATGACAGCTCAACACATTATCTGTGGCGTAGTAGCCCTATGTTGTTATTCCACGTAGCATGCGGTGGCCAATCCGTAGCCAATTTGAAAGCGAGATGGTGGGATTGTGAGCAGGGCGTCGGCAGTTATGGAAGCAGCCGAGTGAAAACTGCAGCCGCGGAACAATAAAAGCAAGGGTATTTAAGCAAGATGGTGTGAATGTATTAACTAGACTTCGGGCCCCATACTTCATGCTACGAGATACATATAGCTTTGTATCTAGTTGCTGCGGGAGAACTACGAACTCTGACACCGCACACGGCCTGTAGCATTGAGGTTTCCAATTCTTTATTGACTTAACAGAACATCTTGGACAGCAGTGTATGAGATTCCTACTAGATAAAAGATGCGTACTGGGAGTGCATACAGGGCATGGCAACGAAGAGCGAAAAACTTATCCCACTACAGTATATATGCACAAGCCTCACATACCAAACACACATACATAGCCATAATGCAAGTTTCAGTTGAGGAAACAAGCCCCCTCCATTTCTGATAGGCTCGTGATTTGCCAACCTGGCAGCCAGGTCAGAGTCCTGGCCACTCTCACCGGCTGCATGCAAGGCCACCTGGAGATGCATTCTGCGAGGCCGAATCTCATACTACCAATGACATAGGCTTTCGGTGTGAAGAGGCTCTCCGTTAGGTTGCGGTTAATGGGGAGTTTATTAGCTGTCTCTTATATTATATACGCAGCAAAGTATATTAAAGACAAGATACACTCATAAGTACCTACCCTTGCTTTCTGTGAGATACAAGTGCTCTATATAAGTATTGATCTTGCATCGCTTGCTCAAACCATCTCTTCTCTTCATCTCACCCAGAGCCTTCGAAAAGGCTTTCTTGATAGACATATGTATGGCTCCTCATGATTTTTAACATTTTACTACCTAATCCGCCTCTAACCACGGCAGATTGACATGTTAGCATCAACATACAACTCAGCATGAAATCTTTGAAAAGCTTTGCAAGAGGTGTGTGTTTATACATATTTATTCTACCTTCCATAGAATACCTATACAAGCAAGAAATGCTCATCTAAATATCTCTCCCAATTCTGAAACTGATGTTGCTTTCAGGGAAGAAAAGTAATAAGACCGCTGAGCTTATATCCCCGGAATATACGGGAGAGAATAGCACTCCAACAAGCGCAGCAACTTCTGTACAAAGTGAAAATTTCTTCGTCAGGCCAGAAGTCCCTCGACGTGCCACAACTATGGACCCCCCAAGATCTCAGGGCTTGATGCTCCCACAACCACCTCCCTCCGTTCCACTGACAGAGGTTACACGGGACGTAGATGTTGAGGCAACAGTGGTCAGGCCGGTGTCACCACAGCGCAACCATAGCCAAAACGAAGTTACAACTACGACTACTACAACCTCTGCTCCCAATACGCAGACCTTGACCACCGTTACTACGCGCCAATCGAGGCGAGTGGTAGAGAATGGCTCCGTCGTGATCCAAAGGATGCCTCAACAACTCAGGCGACCTGAGCCTATTGCTAATAATAAGGTTGATATCACCGACTTCACTCCAACGTGGTATCTTCAATACATCTCAGACGAACGCCTCATTAGAATGCCAGACAGAGACAATGCCTGGGATCGAGTTCTCAATGCTGCCCAATACTTTGGACTTCATATTGCTCAATTCGGAGACAGGGTAGATGCTTTCACCAACGGAGAAACCTTCAATTTCTCTGTCGACGATGCAGAGACCAATGGTTCCATCAATGGATTCACTGAGCACAATAATACTTTTTTCAGTGGGGAAGTCATTGACGCCTTTTTCAACGGAAGAAAGAATACTGTTCCGATCAACAAAGCAGGAGACTTGGTTTCAGCAGCTCTTGCTTCGTCTCATGCATTACCTGAGGTATGTCCCCAACTAACAGCAAGACATTGATAGCTCGGCCAATGGCTAACTGTAAAGTTTAGATCGGTCATACCCAAGCTCAAGCACTTTTACCAACCTTCACCGCCTTATACGAGTTTTCCGTGCTTCTCACAGATATCACCAGAATTCATAATCTTCACACGCCGTCAGAGGCAATTCGATACGATGCTACCAAGACATTTAATACCCTGGTGGCCCTTCTTGGCAACATCGCGGCAGTGTACCGACAGAAAATCAGTGATCTGAAACCTGGATCGCGTGCACACATCAACTTCGACGCTAGTTTTGGTGCACAGGTTCGTGAGATTTGGCAGTCCAAAGAAGCGCTTTCTGACGCCATTTGGAAGCATAAGCTCCAAGAGGCAGATCCAACACTTACTGCGAAGCAACTCCGCTGGAAGCTTCAGTATCCATACAACTACTCTGTTGTTAACAAGATCTATGAGAAAGTGGAAGATTACCATGCTCCGTCATCCAGAACGTGCTACTGGTTGAAAGAGGTCCTCTCTGAGTTCTTCAGCGGAGAAGAGAAGTTACTCTGCTTGACCGGCGAGAACTCGAGCGGTAAAACCTTCCTGTCCCGATGGGTGGAAGAGAGACTTGCTCGACCACTCAATGTCAAATCATATCACGTTCTCCGATACACATTTCGTGAGTTACTCCTACTTCTACTTTTTTCACGATCATTTCTAACAGCACACTCCGTAGCATTTGATTCACCTGATAGAGCAACTCCTAGCGCGTTTTTGAAGAGCATTCTATTCACGCTTCTTGAGCAAAATATCAGCAATGTTGGGGTGTATAAAGCTATAGCGCAAGCTTTTCAACATCATTCCGCTCGAAAGGACTCTGAACCTACAGAAGCGGTCCTCTGGAAAGCTTTCAATAGTTGCCTTGCGGCTATTCATATTCAGCAAGCGTCCATCATCATTGTTCTAGATGACTGCGATGAAATTGTTGGAATCCACGAGGACTTCTACGCCAAGCTCCAAGAATGTATCACTGGGCTTCCTGTACGGGTCGTCGCCTTTTGCCGCTCAATTCCTGATCCAGTTCAGGTTTACGCCCGTCAAATCGAAACGTCCAAAGTGCGAGAAGATATCCGGGCTTATATTCGCGACAGTCTTTCTCGGTCTCGCTATTTCCGTCATTTGAGTCGCCAGGAGTCTGATAATGTCCTCAAGAGCATGACGATTAAAGCTGGCGGTGATTGGCTTTGGGCATTTTACGCTGTTCAGCTCATATCGAAGGAGAAGTCAAAGGCTACGATTATTCAAACCAGTCATGAGTTAGGCCCGAAGACTTCGGATGTGCTTCTCAAAGTTATTGAGTCGCTTGAGCTTGAAAAGAACCTCGATTTGAAGAATCTTCTATCCATGATGCTAGTGGCTGCTAGGCCACTCTCTGTGGCAGAGATGGAGAAGCTTCTTTCAATTGACGTTCAAAGGCAGGCTATGTCTGTCGGTCCCGATGTTGCCGGTCTCGTCTCCAAACATCTCTGCGATTTGGTCATAATTAGAGATGGCCACTTGCACTTCCGCACTAAAACGGTTCGATCATTCATCAAAGAACAACTGGCAACGATGTTGCTACCATCTGAGCAGGAGGCACAGAGGCAACTGACGTTATTAATGCTCCTTTATGTCAAATTTTCACTAAAGGAGGCAGGAGACATTTCTTCCAACGTCTTGGACTACAGTTTTGTTCTCTCCTTGTTTTCAGCAGATTCACTTCTCGGGTACGTTGTGCAGAATTGGGTCGAGCATTTCCAAGCATCGGGCTTCACTGGAGCCGAAGTATCGGAAGTATTCCCCAAATCCATCACATTCGCCCTTCTCGAAAGAACTTGCTGGGCTAGAGTATGTACAAAAGAGCAACTCGTGACCAACCATAAGTTTGCCTTCCAAATTCGACAAGACTGTTTCAAAGATCGAGAAGCCGTTGTTGTTCACAACCTCGTGACTCTTGGACACATCTACCTCAATATTCTCGGATTAAAGACTGATGCTTCATTCTACTTTTATGAAGCGGCCAAGCTTGGAAAACAGATCTTGTCAGGCACTTCCACGATTGTAAAGACATGCATGGAGACTTTCTTCGATTGTGTTACCGGGATTGAGATTAACGATGCGACGGAGATTTTCACGACTCATACTGGCCATAGGATCGACGTCCTCACTTGGTATGAGGGGATGCTCCGGCTCGCTGTCGAAATCAACGCTCAAAAGTATGGGAGTCATAGTGATGAAGTGATCTCCTGGTACCAGAAGCTCGCCAAATTCTATGCTGATATCAAGAAAGAGGAACAAGCCATGGACGCGTATCAAGAAATACGTGTCATTTTGACCGCGAGGGAGGGCAAAGAGTCACATCGAGTGAAGCAAATGAATGCTTACTTTGCCACCCTAGACATTGTTCTCAATGGTGCGCCAATTGATAAGGTCGGTGAACTCGAAGAGATGATCTTTGAAACCAGTCAAAACATAGAGATCACTGATCTCCGGTGTATTGAGCTATGGATGCGGCTCGCACATACGTACGAGAGTTGCGAAAGTTTTGAACATCTCTCTCACGCCGAAAGGCTATATGTCAACCTTTGGCAGCGCATAACCGCCGACCACGCACCAGCAACGAAGGTTGATATTCACTTGATCAGGATCGATATTGCTCTCGAATACGCCAGATTCCTTAGCCGACATAATCGCATTCAAGAAGCATGCAGCATTCTCATTTGCCTTTGGGCAGAGTACCAAAAGTATACTCTCGAATCTGAGACAATCATCATTCGCATCAGGGAGGTGGCAGAAGAGTGTCGAAAGGCTGGCTTATCAAGCATTGCTGTCTCCATGTTGACCAAGGTATTGGAGTCGTTCAGCACCTACGGATCCAACGAAGAAGTCCAGAAGACTGTACTGCTCATGAACAGAGTCGTGGAAGAAGTCAGTGATACTACTGTCACTAAGAATACAACGGACAAAACAGTTGTTACAGAAGAGACAGAAACTGTGGTGAAAAAGCTCTTTGAGCGTCTTGCGGATGAATACGAACATGATAAGACTGATACGTCACTGTTCTCGGCAGTCAAAGCGTTGATAAGCCTTTATAATCAACAAAACAATTGGCGTGAAGCTGAAGCCGCCCTCAAGAAGACTCTACAACTGACCTGGAAAGAGATGTTGACCGATAACACCGCCATTAGGCTTTGTGAGCACTCAATTGAGGAATGTATAGCTGTGGCGCGTCGTCTGGCAGAATGTTATTCCTCTCAAACGCTCTTTGACATGGCTGAGAGGATACACTTACAAATTTTCTACGCCTGTATTTCTGTCAAACTCGACGATAATCTTGGCACTGAAGAGAATCCTCTGACTGGGGCCCAGCTTCTTACGGAAGCCATCGATTTCCTGGTCGCATTCTACGAGGAACATCATCGCCATAGGGAGGTCATTGACATCTATACGCATATCTTGGCAAAATACGAACAAGAGTTGGGCGAAAAACACGAAGTAACCATCAACACGCTTTATTTCATAGCAGATTATTACGAGAGACTTGGCCTTGAAACTGCCTATAAGTACTATGCGAAAATAGTTACCCTGCTCAATGAGGGTATCGACTATTGTCACCATGATGCCATCAAGGCCGCTTTAGCTCTTTCCGTACACTACGATGCTCTTCGGCTTTGGGATAGTCTTCAAGCAATCTGTACAGTACTGTGGGAGACTATTATTCGCCTCCGCGGACAGCGGAATTTTGAAGGAGAGCATAAAGTCACTGGGAAAGATGTCGCTTCCATCTATCAAAAGTATTCGCACGTCTTGGATTTCCACGGCAACGAGGGTTTCTCGAAGCTATATGGCATTGCTGTGGAGTACAAAGACATAATCAGCGACTACTATTACGATAATCCGCAACTGGTCATCAATGCGCTACTTACCTTGGCAAAGATATGCGAAACACATGATGAACATCACGAAGAGTCAATCAAGAGCTACGAGCAAGTGCTCGACAAACTGAAGACAATAGAGACTACCGACACCATCGAAGAAACAACTGTTGAGACTGTCAAGAAACGCCTTTCACGGATGTATGTCACCATTGTCAAAGGCTCTCAGAAAAAGACCTTTTCACTCCAACGCGCCATTGAGATTTCGCTCGAGACGTATCACCAGTATAAGGCTTCATTTGAAGATTACCCTGAGCAGACGATGCATCAACTCGACTGTGTTATTTTGCTGTATCAACAAATGAATACAGAGGAATCCAGAAAGCTCATGCAAGAGCTTCTGGTAGAGTCGGCTCAATATATTATCACCGCCGCTGCCGTCAATTTGACCCTCTTCCATGCTGCTACCTCGTTAGCTGCTCTCTTTGTCAATGCAAATTTGATACAGAGTGGCAAGGATCTTCTCGAAGAAATGCGCAGAACGGTTATATACGGAGAAACGTTTTCCAATAATGGCATCCGTGTGGAAATGAACTCTCAGACGAGGAAGGCCATCTTCATTTTCTTGATCGCATTCGGGAATGGTCTTGACCAGCACGCCGAAAATCTCTCTTACTCCAAAGTTATGGCTGAGATTGTTCTAGAGTCTCTGCTCTATGAAGAGTACTCACGTATAAGCAACGAGGATGCCGCTGTAGAGGTTATTTTACAATACGGCGCGCGGCTTCGTCGCTTCTGGCAGTCTTACCAACGCGAAGAGTTTATCAGAACTCTTGATGATGACCTCATTGATCGCTTCAAGACTGCATATTCCCAATACTTTGAGGTCAACTGCAGCAAAGTGGTAAAGGAAGAGTTCTACTACAGCTTGATGGATGAGCTCGGCAAAGATCGACCTACAATCAATTTCGATTTTGACACTATCATGCTAGAAGTTGGCAATAGTCACGTCAAAAGTCTCTTGGACAGTGGAAGCTTCGATAACGCCAGTCAAGTTGGCCGATTTATGATGCGATTCTCTGGAGAGAGGAGGCTTTATCATGATCGTCGCCGTATCCGCTACGGATACATATTGGCCCAATACTTGGTTGGAATTGGTGCACCTCACCCTGATTACCCGAATGACACTTACGGGATGGCTATGGTCGAAACATCGCAGTCCATTATGCACGACGTTATTAATGCGTTCGACACACTGGAAATAGACTTTGAAACACTTCGTGCTGAGGACTTGGTTGGTCTCATCAATCTGCTGCACGCTCAAAGCAACCATGAACAGCTTGAGCGCGTGTTGTCTCGTTTGTGGGATGCTCGAGGAGACGTCCGGTCGACATTCGGCTCGGATACTCAAAAAATCATCGAAATTGGTACATTCTTAGTTCACGTGCAGTGCGCTCTGAAGCTATACTCAGACGCAATTCATACCGCCGAGCAGCTGTACTATAACTTGCAGAAGGCCCGCGGACGACTTCACAAGGACACATTGGAAGTATCACGACTCTTGGCAAGCATTTACGCTACGATGGCTTCGAATGTAGAAGAAGAATATGTGGAAGAGGATTATTTCTCCTATGCCATGGATGTCCACCAAAACATCATGCGAGAGATTAATTCGCCATCTAAGGTGGTGTACAACGGCTATACGCGTCACGATCACGACCACGAGTTCCTCAAGGAACAAGCTTGGATTCACTCATCACTACTGAACAATATACGATCGCAGCTCAATGAATCTCAACGCAAATACTGGACTAAACGGGAAAAGGATGTTCGCACGATTTATGAAAGTTTGACGCGCGATTTCAAGCTCGGCGAAAACATGAAAGATTCCCAACAACTGCCGTCGTGGAAATATGCTCCACCCAAGGCATGGAGATTTAATGAGCAAGAGTGGGGAGGGGTTGCGAATGGTTTCAACTCGGAAACCGATATTTTAGAGACGGCTCAGAGAGAGTGGGTGTTGCAGAGTCGCATTTTTGTCTGATGGTAACTTGACGCCGCCATGTCAAGTTCGTTTGTACAGCATGTTACCCTACATGCATTTCCCTTGTTCGTTTTACATTGCGCTCTTTTTTTCGTTTTCACTTGTTCTACTTCAGAACCCACTGATTCCCTTTGTTCTGTTAAGCTTCTTTTGATCTCTTCCAATCGTGAGATACAACATAATTAACCAGGCACCTATAAACGCAGCAGTCATACATCGCTGTCAATCTATCGCAATGATTCATTGAAGTATTTGAGAAATGGTATTTAGCTTTGTTACTCCGCAACGTTCTATGTTTACAATATGTCTATAACATATAACATATATTTAGTACAGTAAAAACATGATTGACCCCGCTAGTAGAGAATAAATAAATGAAGAATTAAGAATTAATCCAGTGGCACATTTCCAACAACAGACCAAGTCGATCCATCGTATTTGATCTCTCTTACTTTCCCCTTCACCAGGTAGTAACAGCGAGCCATATCGAATTTGGACTGTATAGGGGTGACAACATAATTGGTTGCAGTAAGGCATGCGATATCTGTTCCTTCGTCGGGACTTCCGAGGGCATCTGGTGTTGATGAAGTTTGCCACCCGTTGTTGTCATCGTTTTTGGTCATCTGGATAGCACCAGTATCGTTTCGCCATAAGATATAAGTATTCATAAGGCTATCTTGCTGCGTATTCTTGGGGATGGCAAAGGCTCCGATGCTTGTTTGAGAAGGGATAATGTCAGGTGGTGCATCTGCGAATCTATGTTAGTATAAATACAGCAGCTAGAATCCCTCCCATTAGGTCTTACCTGCAGCTGCTCCCACACTGGAATTGACCCGCGATTCAGCAAAAAGCCTCCCGTCATCTCGTTGGTAGATGAAATTTGCGCTGCCAGTTCTCTCTCCCGAGTAGGGGACTTCAACCAGTGCTGAGTGATTTGTACTTGAGAGGTTCAATAATTGTTGACTCCAGACGCTCTTTGTCGAAAAATAGGCTTCTTCTAATTGATTCACTTCGTTCTGAAAGATGACGCTGGGCCAATAGGTTGCAATCCTCGTGTTTGGGCCTGCTTTGTAGGCCAACGGGTCGATGGTACCCTTGGTGTCCGTAGTTGTCACCACTGGGTACTTTTCCTCTCGGATTATCCATTCGTTAATGTAGTCTTGCTTTCCTTGGTAGAATATGTCGATTTGCGTATAATTCTACATATTAATTGGCGCGTTAGATAAGGACAGTGCTTAAAGGGCGATGGGAGAGGGCGGGAAGTCTTACATTGTCGGAGGTTACTTTACCTCCACTGTAGAATGTTGAATTGTAACAACAAGTGGCAAGTGGAGTGCCCATCTTTGGTTCCGGGTCGACATTATACGTTGACACCGCTGACCATTTGTCATTGTTCGAGCTGTAGCCTATCATGCGTAATTGCCCATCATTTCCCTGGTAGGCGAGGCGGATGTTGTAACTCGACGTAGTTTCCCACCAACCAGTTACCCCTAAGCTTGATTTGGAGTAAATAGCGCTGGGCGACGAGGAGGAGGAGGAGGAGGGAGTTGAAGAAGCGGATGATGTCGGCGTGCTTGAGGATTTCGAGGACGCCGAGGAGTCGTGATGATGTCGCGACCCAAGAACACCGCCAACCACAGCTGCCACTATCACGACGACCAGAATCACAATCCCGATCGCAATCCATAGAAGCCTTCTTCTTGCATTTTTCTGCGGCGTATTGTGTCCAATGGATGGTGTAGCTTCGTTCTCAGCCTTTATTTTGTTGCTTTCGTTAAGCAAATCGCCATTAACCACTTCCAAACCATCATATCCACGGAAAAGCTCAGGAGCTCCAGCGTCGCCTAGTGTGTTGGAGCCATCTAATCTAGATGCATCAACTTCCGGCAAAACCCCTGGCCCCGCGGTCTCGCTGTAGGGTGATACCATGAGAACGAAAGGTGCTCCTAGAGCTCATCACCATCATCAGATAAAGAAAAAGGGAAGAAAGGGAAAATAAAGACGAGAGAAAGCCAGAGAGAAAAAATTACGCGACATCACGGGTTATGTCAATCGGTAGTGCTCACTCTGGAGGATTCAGCCTACTGGGGGCTGCTTTCAAGGGCTAGCGAGGCTCATGTAACATCGTGCCACTGACAAGGTTTAAAGTCTGCCTGAAGCCAATGATATAATTTTCCAGGCAGAGGATGCTGAAGGATTCAGGATCGGCTACGAAAGCCAATCGTAAGGCTGTAAGGGCGGTGCCGTGTTTGAGATCGGCGGCTGAACGCCCAATCATAGGATGTCAGAGGAAGCTAATGGTGTGGAACTTGCATTAGATGGATTTATAGTAAAGGGGAGAGGCTGAAATGATACTAATGTACTTGGCAATTCCCAATTTGTTCTGAAGCTCAAATTATTATTACTTAAAATTGGTTTCTTGCGCGCAACTATAAATGGGCACTCTGCTATCTTGCAGTTTTGAAGCGTTCATGCCCAACAATCCATGCAGCGCAATGTATATCCTAGAATTGACGCTAAACAACAGCGTCTCAATTAAATATTATATCGTTTACTAAATCTAGTTTTTCCTGTTCATTCAATTAGTCAGGCTGTCAATCATCATGTCAGGGCGAGGAGATCACATACTGAAATACAGTACCATCCTGGTAGATGGAACATCCGTTATAGCCAGTTCCAATGCCGCACTCCATGGTACCTGAGCCCGCCCACGCATCTTGAGAAGCAATGCAGTACACCGACTCGCCATTGGCCCCGCAAGATGGGAACCAGTTCATACCGACTGTTATGCATCCAGGTGTTCTGTCGCAGAATGCAGTGCAGATAGCAGCTCTGGCAGCATGCGTTGTACCGGCAGGGATGTCTTGCGAATATTGATCGAGGTAGTCACTACAATTGTCAAATTAGCTCCATGACCTTTACCGTTTTACATGTTCCAGACTAGGCGTTACTCACGCTTCCAAGACATAGGAGCAGCCATCTTGTGGACCGAATACTTTAGTATACGCAACGCTAGTTGCCAGAGTAACAGTAGCAGCAGGTACTATGACCGTCGTAGTGGATGTTGTAGGAATAGTTGTGGTTAATGCCACATTGACCGGTGAGGAAGCAGTAATTGAAACTGTGGTGACGGTGGCCGTAGGGACTTCGCTGATAAAGACTGTCGACAGAGTCGAGACCGAATCAGTGCTGATAGTATCTGTTTCAGTATCCAATACTGTGGTGACAAATCCAACAGAGGTAGTGGTTGTCTGTACGGAAAGAGTTAGGACAGAAGTCGTTCGTTATCTCAGGGAAAGGAGACTGACAGATGCGGTGCTGATGGTAGACGTTGACGCCTTTTGGGTAGTTGTTGTACCGACGACGTTCACGGTTTTGGTCACTCCGCCGACAGTTTTGAAAGAAGTATGGGTGCACTTAGTCGTATGAGTGACGGTACGCGTCGGTCCGGAAACCTCGATACACTTTTATTTGTCAGCAACGAATCATGAGACACGGTCTCTTTGATACAAGACATACTGAGCAAGCCGTCTTCAAGATGTTATTCTGGCATCTGGCCAGCTTCGGCAGAAGATCATCGCGATAATCGTGGTAATGGCGCTTTTGCAGGCCAGTGTCGACAGTTGTGTAAGCCGTAACAGTTCCAGATGAGGCTGTTACCGTGGCTTGCTGGGTCTCAAAAACTGTGATGGTCGCGGTTGTAATCGTAGTGGGGACTGTAGCCACGGTTGTGGTGCTGCATATGGTCAATTATTGTTTGTAGCTTGTTTGGCATGCTAATAACCTACATGGTGTCGGTTCCAGTGGTTTGGTAGTCGGTCGATGTCGCAGTATATACGGTGACAACGTCGGTCTGGGTGTAGACTGTATCAATCTCCGTGCCGGTGTGAATAGTCTGTGTCTATTTAGGGAAAGATCAGTTGGTGAGTTGAACTTAGGGTATTATACAACATTGAAGATGACTTACCGAAGTTCCAGTGGTAACTGTGGCAGTCTGTGTAGTCGTGTAGACGTACGCTGTCGCAGTCGATGTGTAAACAGTCGATGTGGTGGTGCCGGTGGTGAGCGTAAGCGTCTTGGCAGGTTTCGAAATGGTCACAACTGCAGTTGTCGGTACCGTCACTGTTCGAGTGACGGTCGAAGCAGGCAAGGGATCTTGTTTTGTTTAGCCAAGGCACTCACTATTACCCAGAAGTTTACTCACAATGGCGAGAACAGTATAACTCCGCTGGCGGGTAGTGCTTCAGAGGGAGCAGCTCATTATACGGGAAATGTTGACACACACGGTCAATGCCCAGCACAGACTGGGCATTGAGAAAGAGGACGGTAAACAAGACCTTGAGTGACGCCATCTCGAGACTTTGTTGTGTGCCAAGAGAGTCTGGAAGAAGCAGGTTGTGCAAACCGCAGCTACTGATATTATTATGATCTCTGACTACCCCGTCCTAATCTGTTTTTGTCACTTCGCCTCCTACTGATCTAGGTTCCTAATTCTCACCTCGTGAGCTACAAAAGACAGTCCCTTGCCTACGCTAAAAGCCTGTTCTGTTTCCCAGAAAGAGTCGACTCAAACTACGAAGGGAGATTACATGTGTTAGCCCAGCTTTGGGTAACGCTACAAATGCAGATCTGGGTCTAGAACTCCAGCCGCAAGGCTTGAATCATTTTACAGTCAGAGAGGAGAGGTGCCTGATTGGACCGCAGCGCTGGAAGCTACCGTAAATCCCCGCTAAATCCCGATAGTATGAGAATCTTCCCGACTATTTAAACAAGCACGATGATCTAGTCAGTTAGCTGCGGGAGCGCCTCAGCTAGATTCAAAATCGATTACCGCTGGATGTCGCCTCAGGGACCAGGCTGGAGTAAGATCAACGTTCAGCTCCTGCACAGTCAAGGCACTAGCCCTGGCAGCTCGTATATCTCTCTGCTTAGCGTCAAAACGACTGTCAATCTTGGGGACTGTTTTCTCCGATAAATAACTAGTTCAATGAGGGTCTGAAAGTAGGCGTAAGCTAAGTGCAGCTGTATGTAGGGAGGCAAGGAGGACAATGCAACGATGACCCCAGTGCTGTGTTGTTTATGGAATCAAAAACCATGCGCTCCCGCCTACGTATAAAGAATGAATGCTTCACTGCAAACTCCAATTTTTTTCGCCCCTAATTTCACAGCGGCGGGCCCCAAGCAGTTTCGGATGATCATAAGATTTGTACTCTCTCTCTGGGTGCTGTCACTAAACAAAAGAAACAACTCTATGAGAAGCCAATCAAATACAGAGGAAAGAGTGTCGCTCTGGTCTGATAAAAAGTTTGGGCAGAAATCAACACCTTGACATTTACAGTTAGTAATAGCACCGGCTGCGACGTCACGCGGTTATTTCGCGTCTTGTCAAGAAGCGACCTGCAAACTGGCAGTTTCTCAGCCGCGGCTGAGCTCTGAGACAGGAAATGAGATTTAGCCCAGGAATACATGTAGCTTCCATGGCTTACAGGTCAGTAAGTGACAGACTCTCGTGGATGAAGGGAGCAGCAGTCACAAGAACCATGTGGCTTTGAGCAATTGGTCAATCGCCCTACAGCATACGCATGGCAGCAGTAAGTGTTCTGCTGCATGTGCTGAACAAGTATTGAGAAGTGGTACAGTAATACTGGGGGAATATATGATGCCATTGATAATGGCAATAGAGCAGAGAGTTGTCAAAAGCTCTGAATCAGTTGACATTCCCAGCCGGTCTCGATTCTGCAACGTGAAAGATGTGGCTTAGCATATAAATTGATGAGAAGAGGCTGTAGTTCTGAATTCATAATTTATTAAATAATTGCTCGTCTATTTTCTATCGCTTTCTCTTTACTAATTCATTCATTCATTTAACCCTGCAGGGGAGACGTGCATGTAAATGCGTTGATCTGTGGCGACGAGAAGGCGTCCATCAAACCCTTGATTGCTGCATATGCTCCAAGTCCACTCAGCGCCATAGAGCCAAGTGTGTAGACAAGCAGCATAGCATTCAGATACCAGAACTTGGCAAAGAATCCACGGATCCATCGCTTGATTCCAGAGTCGCGGCGGTAAACCTCGCCAGTTACCGGGTTGAACGCCTCCTCTCCTTGCATCGCGTTCTTCTGAACAAACAGTCCAAGGCCGATAAATGCAGGGAACGTGTACGTGAATTGCACCAGGCAAATCGCAGCGATAACACTAGTCAGGCCGAAGAAGTCGGGGATAGAAGCAGCGATGATGAAGGCGATGGTCCAGTAAATCGGAACCGTGACGGCCCAGAGGATCTTGCCACCGGTCGTGGTGATCGGTGGAGCTCTAAATACCTCCATGAAGACGTTGTTGTAGATGACCTTGATTCCAATATTGCCGTAGAGAGTTGCAGCAATGATTCCACTGAGGACGGCAAGCATGTTGCAAACAGTTTGCCAGGCATAAGGCGACAGGCCCTGGTAAGCGAGCTATTGTGGCAGTTTGTTAGTACATGCGACCTGAATGTCTAGGACTCAGTGAGCTTCCGATGAAAACTTACCTGATTGGCATATTGTCCCTGGTAAAAGTAAACAAACGATCCATAGGACATGTAGCAGGCATAGATGAAGAACTGAGCACCCCACATGGCCTTGAGGAAATCCCGAGGTCGCTGAAGCTCGGCCATGAACTCGACGAAGAGCTGAGCACCTCCATACGCATAGACACCGTTCATGAGACCGTTGATAGAGCCAGTGAAACCGTTGGTCGAAGGAGGAACACCACCATGTCTTTCGATAGGAGGATAAGTTCCGTTGGCAAATGGCGTAACCGATGCGCCACCCAAGGCAGCTCCAGCAGAACCAGCCTGAGCAGCACCATAGTTAGGCTCGCTATGGGCCATCACACCCATACTGATGAACATGATCATCAGGTTGAGAACCACGGCGAAGTTCGCCAAGAAGCCTAACTTGTTAAGGGTCCTGATTTGTCCAAGGAAGAAGCCCACAACCGCCCAGATCAGGCAGCAAACGATGTAGCAAAGGCGGAATTTGGACACCTGCGAGATTGAAAGACCATTGCTGATAACGAGAATACCGACGCTGATCATGAGCTGCAGAGCTTGAAGGAAATTGATGGTATAGCGAAGCCAAGGGCCCCAGATGCGGTATCCAAGATCACCGTAGTTCTTAGCCGGGAACTCGTATGAGTCAACATCCAAGAAGACTTTCCAAAGGAGGTAGCCGGAACTAATAAATATTAGTAAATAAGCAACGTCAAAGCGAATCTCAAATAACTTACAATCCAGCGCAGATGCCAAACAGGGTGAACAGGCCGATGCCTTCTCCCCAACCCATAGTACCAATAGAGAAACCAACTCCAAAAGGACCCAAGATGTCGGTTGTAATCAAGTAAAAGCAAGCAGCTGCACTGGCGGAACGCAGAGCCCGGCTCGCGTTTGTCCACTCTAGATCTGTGATAAGCAATCTGTTACCGGAAGCCGACGCATCGGGCGGGTTCTCTTTTGCTTCTTTCTCGGTGGGTTTGAATCCCTCTATCCTTCTTGCGGTTCCTTTTGATGGGAAGATGAGCTCCATGAACGTGGTGGGTGGCTTTGTGGCTGCGACGGCATCCTCCTCTGCTCTTGTCTTCTCAGCATAGTACATGTATTCTTCGAGAGTGACGCTAGAGTCATGGAGAGGGCGATGTTGAGGCCTGATGGCGGATGGGAGGAAAACATTGGGGCCGGTAGAGGCATCCTCAGGTCCAGAGGAGTAATCCTCCTTCTCAAAGCCCATGTTGGCGATGTGAAAGGATCGAAAGCGAGGCTTTGTTGTTGTTTGTGAATGAGATGATACGTAAAGAGTTGTTGAGAACGCAAAGCGATAGACGAGACAGCGATTTGGTTGCTGAAAACCTGCAGCAAACGACGGGGCACAACGATTGAGGCTCTCTGGGGAAATAAAGACACTCTGGGGATATATAAGTATATTCAGTAGCACGACATTAGATGCATCGCTGCTCTTATCAGTCGCCACATTTGAGACTACTTCAGCGCGCCAGACTCCATCTTCTGGAACCCCGTGGCAATGGCCTCGTCAACTACCCATTTCTCGTAGGCCATCCCGCAGATGGCTGCCCGCGATATGGACACAACTGGTGGTGAGTAAATACGAATACAAACCCAACTAAGTGCTACTGGTTAGACCAAGGAGATGCCGATCGCTCCGTGTGGTTGAACTACAACGACTTTTGTCCGACGATTGGAACTTTTTTTTTCGGCCCACCAAAGTGGTTGCAACCTGACTGCTTTCATCAAGTCAGATCCAAAGGGCGTGGCTCTGATTCCGGACAAAAGTCCCAAATCTTGCATGCCGCGCCGAGGGATTGGGCGTAAATCCAGTCTCTCTGGGGAGTCAATGTGTCAGCCGACCTCGGCGAACTTGTGGCCAAATTCCATATCAGCTACGTAAAAAATATTTTCTTTCATGGAGCTTTAGCCTCGTTCGATTTGGCATGACTAGTTGTGTCAAAGATGCTCCTGTGGAGAGGAGTCTCGGGACCCATATCCGGACTGAACTTCTGGAATGCCTCGATTCAGCAGATGAGAACATGGAAGTATTATGCAACATCTCTAAATCACAAACTTTCGGGTTCCTGGTTTCAACAGCTACAACTTAGTTACTTTTGATCCTTTTTTAGGAAACAATAAGCATAGGACAAAGGCAGTTCCCTTGTCAGACTTCAGGCTGTCACTCTGCATCGGAAAATTTATCCTCTCTGCGCGTCTTCCGAAGATGCCGTGGTGGAGAGTTTAGCAACACGCCACACAATGACGACATGTGGAAAATGCCCCGAGTGGAGCAGACTCGAACTCCATTTGCCTTCTAGTGTATCGGGAGAAGGCGACAGAGCACGTTTTATTCGAAAGGGTCTAGGTGAGAACAATGGCTTGGCTTGGGCGATTGCAGCGCCTCCCGCAATACCAAGGCAGATCCTGTCTTGGCATCTCGATATATAGACTATATCATCTGCCGGTAGACCAGTGGGCCGCCTGTCAAAGAGCAAGAATGCAAATCGGACCAGATACAGTCCAAGACGAGGTAAAACTACACATCTCCAGCTACGGTACAGCATTACTTGGAAGCCATCGCAAACACCGAATGGATAATAGATGTATGTCAAGGCATCACTTCACCTCATATATCTTGACAAATCGTCCAACTCAAACTCCAGTGCCGGGCCGAGGCATCATCACTAAGCTCGATGCAGTTGGCGCTCCGGCTTGACACATAGCCACTCGGCTCGGAAATGCCGACTCGATTCGAGGCACGGCTTATATCGCCAAGTCTGGAACTAAAACAGGCCGGGCTAAGGCCGAGATCCGCCTCCCGGCCCACTCCCGGACTTCCATGTGTTCCGGAAGATGCTACTCTCCGATTCGGAAGTTATTGGGAGACAGTCATCTTGAGCAAGAATAGCTGTATTTGAAGTAGGCCATCTACCGCTTGACGAATACGATATAGCAGATGTTTCCCATGTATTGCGTGATCTTACATGTGCGTTCTGACCCGTCCTGAAAAATCAGCCAGCTATTCATATATGAGTCACGACTACTTATTTTTCCAACAACTGTCCATCATTAGGTATCATAAACTGAAAGCAACGGGTTTCATCTGATGATTGATGTTCAAGCCTGATAATTCTTTGTGAGATCCATACTTGGACCCTTTCCCCAGAGTCCGTCCCTTCACCCCAGAATGTAGCGAGCCTTGGATCCTACAACCAGATGCCAAAGAGTTTCTACTTCGATTTTATCCTGCTTTTAATTGGTCCAGATTCAGTTTCCATTAGCAATGTCCATCCCCAATGGTGGGGTCCAACAGACAGCTTCTCCAGGTAGAAATTTGACACGTCTTCATCTTTTCGCCCCCCTCTGGAGAGCTTCATCCGGTGGGTATAGAATCGACGAGATGGTCCACCCTCTTTCATATTATAAAGTATTAATCAGCTGCATATGGTCTTTTCCCACGGAGTCCCAACTCAAATCCCGCGGCCAAGAATGTTTTGAATTGGAGACTGCTGTAAATATGGGGGACAGGAGGAACGATGATACTAAAACAGGTATCCGATGAGCCGAGGAGCAATGATCTGTATAGAGACATTAAAACCACACTAGTAGAAAATGCTAGTTGATGGCTTACCATCTAGTTATGCAGCTAGACATGGTTAATGTATTTGACAAGCCTTGACAGCTTCCAGACCTGCTAACCTCTCTTGGGACCAAAAAGCCGAGACAGCCAGTCAAACATTTAGAAGCTCTCCGATTCGGTAAGGGAAGTTTGTAAGTTTACAGACACTATCTGGGTCTATATGTATCTTTATCTTCATCTAAGAGCATAAAGCTCGTTCCGGATACGAGGTGGCCGGGATCATTCTAGTCACCGCCGCCCAATACGTTGATAGCCACGCTTCAACTTGAGCCGCGAGTGTCCGAGGAGCGACTGTCAACCCCACTCAGCGATCCAGCTGCGTAAGCTCTCGTCAAGACATTTCCAAAAGGGCGCTGATGTCTTATGTAGTCGCATCGCACTAAGTCATATCGACTCAAAGCCTCCACGTGGGATGACATGGCAAATCCTTGTCAAAATTTAGATCGCTATCCTTGCGAGTCGGATGATGGAGAAAGCTACTCCGTACGCTCAACAATAACGCAGACTCAGATTGATCTCCGTACCACGGATTCATGTATCTCATTCATTCTTTCCACTTATGTAGTTTTGCAACACTATAGACTAGCTAACAAACATAGTGTCCTTTACATGTTCCCAATAGAGACCTTGGTGCTTCTCATTGTCTGTTCCACGGATATCTTCTCATGCCTTTTTGCCGCCCGTTCACTTCCTCTTATTACCGTGCAGTGTTATGGAGGCCAGCAAACGAAGAGCCGGATGCCTGGTGAGTAGAGACAAAAGCGCTGCTCTTAGCCGATCGGTTTTCTGATCCACCTTCCACAATGATGCCCTTCCCGGTCGCTGAATCTGTGCGGGTGATGGCAAATTCTTTACGCGCATATGGAGAGCTTCCCTTTAGTGCCATGTCAGCAAGTGCCTTTCCTATCATTGGCACAAACTTCATGGCCCATCCAGCTGTGAAGACGACTACACTGTCTTTGGCTCCGCCGTTAAGATACTTTTCAGGAACAAAATCAAGAACAAACATGTTGTCTACAAGACGGGTCAGTAAGTCTCGTTGTCAATCCATCCATACGAATATACGCACCAAACACATTGGTCTGCAGGCAACTCGATGTCAATGCAGGAATGGTAGGATCAACATTGACACAATGATTGCGGATAAACTCTTGCGTATCAGCAATATCCTCCGGGTTAATAGTGCTTGTAAGTCTCTCGTTGGGATCCTTGATCCGCCGGGTTGCCGCATCCACGGCAATGCGAGCAAGATTTGGAGGGCCCCATGGAAGTGCTGGAAAGCCATAGAACAGTTGTGATCTGCCGTCCTTATCGGGCGCAAACTGGAACCACATGCCTAGTTGATGGAGTTAGCATATACACCCCTAACTCACGAGAGAAATAGACAAGTCACGTACTGGGGAATATGGTTCCTTTGGGTCCTGCATTGCAGTTAAAGTAAGAAAACACCATTTCCCAGATGTCGAGGTCGAGAGAAATGTCGAAACTCGGCTTCAGAACATGGTTCACGTAGGCACCAGAGGCGATAATGATCTTCTTTGCTTTGAAGACCGCGGCGTCGGTCTCATGACGAACGGCGTGAACATCCCAGGCGTAATGAGAATGATTAGAAGGCTTAATAGCCTGGACTTTGGTATGCTGTTTCGCAGTGGCACCATAGTCCAGTGATAATTTATACAGTGTCCTCAACAGAAGTTGGACATTAATGACGCCATTGTCTGGCGCGAAGAGACCAATGTACTTAGGGTCGAGGTTCTTGAACGGGTAGCGTGCCTCAATCTCCTTAGCAGATACTAGGAGACGATACATTAGCACATGGGAGGGTACGGTGGTTCGCATATATGCCACAACTTACACTCTTGATAAGTCATCCCCAGGCGTTCCAGGTTAGCAATTGGCCCCAACAAGGTTCCTATTAAAATCGTGAGACAAGAGCGTCAAAAACAACGTTATTTCGGGAAGATTACATACCTTCAGGTGTATCCCCGCCATAGTCCTTATCGCCAAAGTTGAGGAGGCCGCTCATCCATCGCAGAGGCGTTCCGGAATCCCTCTCCAGATCATCCCAGAGAGCCAGGGCCTCCTTGGCAAGATCGGCCATGTAATCCTCCGTATACCTAATTGGATGATTAGCTGTGTCTGTGAAAACGAGAACAAGAAAAAAGACAAGAAAATTACTCACATTGTTCGAAACATCCGAGCCAAATCATTGGAACTTCCGGCATGGTTGAAGAAATTGTTTTGCTCAAGGACAACGACTTTGGCACCCTCTTTGGCTGCTTCATAGGCAGCTGCTAATCCAATTGGGCCGCCGCCGATGACGACAACATCGTAGATTTCGTCTGCCATGTTGAGGGGATTCTGAAGCGAGTGTTTTCGGTTTGATTCGATATCCTAGAGAATGTGATTGAAGTATCTGTCTCAATAGGTAAACTCTAGGAGGAACCTATATCCAGCACTGAAACAACGTGATGTGGCGGCAGAGAAGACCTTCGGAATGTCGGCTTAATATAATACTCAATTGAGTCGTATAAACCACTGCGCCACAAATAATGATGCCGTAAAATGCCCAGGATGAGACATATTGTGCTCATGACTGGACTCTCACATGTATCTTGGCCATCATGATACATAGAATCAATTCTCACATGTGATTGATCGACCTCCTCTTGCCTCCACAAGCAATAGATACCCTTCCACTCTAGGCCAAATCAGATCTAGCCACGGCTCTTCCGCTCCAGGCCGCTCCCACCGCATGCAGGTCTTCCATCCCAACCCTGAAAAGAGTCTAGCCTTCAGCCTTCACCTGTAGGTGGCTGGCGGGATGTGTTCGTGACTTCATGCAGTTCAAGGCTCTGAGCCTCGCTGATGATGAGGGGGATTCAAGACATGCATTTCAGCTTTGGTGATGAGAGCCAATAGTGTTTGTTGCTCGTGTTGTCTGTGCTTTCTGTGCCGCTTCTATGCCGTTGTGGCCTGTTTTATAGCGTCAGCCAAGCCAATCAGTCTCATCCCGCTAGAATCCCTCCCGTGTCATTCTTCTCCCCGTTACGCAATTCTTCCTTAATCGATACTACTATACAGTATGATGGAGAGCTTTTACTGGTGCCCACTTTGTGGCAATGCTATCGATGTCTTTGAGGTCAGAGCTGAGCACGGAAATCGATAGCCTGACCTCTAACGGCTGTCGGTAGCTGAAAGAGGATGGGAGTGGAGGTGGTTAATTCAGCTATCGATTGAGACAACTTGTAGCTTGTGTTCACGTAGGCTCTGAATAAACATATAAATAAGGAAAGGCAAGGCTAGACACAGCACATTCGAAGTAGACGCCTACCATCGCCATTTTATCATCATTGCCATCCCGTTACTATATTTGCAAACATGGACAATGTTGACTTTGCTGAATCTGTCCGAACCCGCTGGGCGAGGCGACTTATTCGTGAGAAGGTCGCCAAGGAACTCAACATTCTAACCGAAAGACTTGGTGAGGTGCCCGGAATCCCTCCTCCAAGAGAAGGCAGGTTCCTGGGCGGTGGCTACTCTCACGACAATCTACCGTCTGATCCCCTCTATTCCAGCATTAAGCCGGCTCTTCTAAAGGAGGCTCCTCGAGCAGAAGAGGAACTGCCGCCTCGAAAGGTGTGCATCGTAGGCGCTGGTGTTTCCGGCCTCTACATAGCCATGATTTTGGATGATTTGAAGATCCCAAATCTCACTTACGACATCTTCGAATCCAGTTCCAGAACTGGCGGTCGCCTGTACACGCACCATTTCACCGACGCCAAGCATGACTATTATGACATTGGTGCTATGCGATACCCTGACATCCCCAGCATGAAACGTACCTTTAACCTGTTTAAACGTACCGGAATGCCTCTCATCAAGTATTACCTTGATGGCGAGAATACCCCTCAGCTTTACAACAATCACTTCTTCGCCAAGGGTGTGTCGGACCCTTATATGGTGAGCGTGGCTAATGGCGGCACCGTGCCGGACGATGTTGTCGACAGCGTTGGAGAGAAGTTACAACAGGCTTTCGGTTATTACAAAGAGAAGCTTGCTGAGGACTTCGACAAAGGGTTCGATGAGCTCATGCTTGTCGACGACATGACTACTCGAGAGTACTTGAAGCGAGGCGGACCCAAGGGAGAGGCGCCCAAGTATGACTTCTTTGCCATCCAATGGATGGAGACACAAAACACTGGGACGAATCTGTTTGATCAGGCTTTTTCCGAAAGCGTCATTGACTCGTTTGACTTTGATAACCCGACAAAGCCCGAGTGGTACTGCATTGAGGGAGGAACATCACTTTTGGTGGACGCCATGAAGGAAACCCTTGTCCACAAAGTACAAAACAACAAGAGAGTTGATGCCATTTCCATTGACTTGGACGCTCCGGATGATGGGAACATGTCGGTCAGGATAGGCGGAAAAGAACACTCCGGATATAGCACCGTCTTCAACACCACCGCTCTGGGCTGCCTTGACCGCATGGACCTGCGTGGTCTCAACTTGCACCCTACCCAAGCAGATGCCATTCGATGTCTGCACTATGATAACTCAACCAAGGTGGCTCTCAAGTTTAGCTACCCGTGGTGGATCAAGGACTGCGGCATCACTTGCGGTGGCGCAGCCTCGACTGACCTGCCTCTACGAACTTGTGTTTACCCATCATACAACTTGGCCGATACTGGTGAGGCTGTTCTGCTTGCCTCATACACTTGGTCTCAGGACGCGACTCGCATTGGATCGTTGGTGAAGGACGCGCCACCACAGCCGCCCAAGGAGGATGAGCTCGTCGAATTGATCCTGCAGAATCTAGCCCGCCTGCACGCTGAGCATATGACCTACGAGAAGATTAAGGAGGCTTACACGGGCGTGTATCACGCCTATTGCTGGGCTAATGATCCCAATGTCGGTGGCGCTTTCGCCCTCTTCGGTCCCGGCCAGTTCAGCAATCTGTATCCCTACCTGATGCGGCCAGCGGCGGGCGGCAAGTTCCATATCGTCGGAGAGGCATCTAGCGTACATCACGCCTGGATCATAGGGTCTTTGGAGAGCGCTTACACCGCTGTTTACCAGTTCCTGTACAAGTACAAGATGTGGGATTATTTGAGGCTGTTGTTGGAGCGCTGGCAGTATGGTCTCCAGGAGTTAGAGACGGGGAAGCGCGGGACGGCTCATTTGCAGTTCATTTTGGGTTCGCTTCCCAAGGAGTACCAGGTGAAGATCTAAGGCGATAGAGGTGCTACTGCGTGGGAATGATTTTGGATTGAGATCGTAGTATTCCATCAGTTTCATAGAGAACGTGATGTTTATTAGTTACACTTTGACTCCGATTCCAAGTAGCCGCCTGAAAGTCCCACCATGACACGGTGATTAGTACAACAGAACGCACTATTCCTATCCATATTAAGCTAACATCGATGAGCCTCGTGTAGTCGAGTCGATCCCTCGATAATCACAAGAGAGCTGAAGAGCGAGAGTTGTTTTAGTACCAAACAAGAACAAACTGAGCACTGAACGCTATTAGACCCATGGGTACCACGAAGCGAATATACATTTTGGCCGATTAAAAAGAAAATATTCGTGCTGTCTCTCAATCTCTCTTATCCTGCTTCTTTTCCTTCTTCATCCCAGCGGTATCGGACTCAATATCGGACATCACGAGACGATTATTTACCCATGCTCTCCACGCCACGAGCAGCATCACCGTCAGAGGGACAACAATGGCAAAAAATACACCCACTTCCTGGTTAATACTGCTAAACTTGAACATATTCGTTGAGAATAGAGTCGCGAAAAAGGCGCCAGGAAGAAAGACTATTGTGATAACTGACAGCGTCTTCATGCTTCTAGCATCCCGGACCGTGCCCAACGTCAGGCTGTACTGCAGCTGAGCCTCCTGCTGAGCAACAAGGCTATAGATGACCGAGCTTTGGGAATCGATGCGTTGAGAGAGATTTTCTAGCTCTGATTCAGGGCTTGCTCGCGAGGTGTAGACATGCATTCTCCTGCTCAAGTGCAGATCAGCAATTAAGGCGTTTTGAAGAAGAGTGGCCAGCTCCTCCTCGAAGTCTCGCCGTCTTCTCAGCCGAACCAGATCCATGCGCGCTAGATGCAGCTTGTAGGATATTTCCGTATATTGCAGCGTCAGTTGTCGAAACCCTTTGCTTGTCCCTTTGAAATAAGCATCCTTAATTCCGTGGCTGACGGAGTGGTCACTCTGTGGGAGTACTTCGAGGAGAAAATCGTCAACATCGTTGATAGAATTGATAACCTTGTGGAAAAGGCTGAATGTTCTCTTGAAGTGGTCCGTAAATAGCTCAACTAGAAGGAGCAAGTGATGGGGAGTAGTATCTGAACGATGTACCTCCTTGATGATACTTTTAGCGTCCATCGCAGAGTCTACGAACAAGGCGACAGCAATGCGTTCGGAGATTTTGAATCTCAGGAGGAGAAAGTACCAAAATTCGTCACCATACATGGGCGTCTGCACGGCATAGACTTCTGCCTCGTCATTTCGTGTGGGCTCGAAATAGCAGCTACCGTTCTTATCTTTTCTGGTGCTCAAGTAAACAGCTGGAAGTGCAAACTTGTCGAGGACACGGTCCACATTTGTATCATTCAAAACTTCATTCAGCTGGCTAAAGGTTTTGAAGCCGCTTTTCTTGAGCTGTTGAAATCTTGATATCGGTGCGTCAGTCACGGACTAGATAGTAGTAGTCGTCTTAAATTGTTTCCGAGCAATCAGCACTTACAATAGCACACATACTGGAGCCTGAGTATGTTCAGCACTCCCTTGGCTTTGTGTTTGGTTGCATACCACGTCGTCATGACCAAGCCATGGGAAATACTCGGCCAACAGCTTATCGTCTAGATTTCGCGGCCATTGTTCTGCCCGAATCCCATTAAAGGGTTCGAGATCAGTGCGAAGATTTTCTTTTCCCATTGGCACGCTTCCCCACATCAAAGCATAGATGCCATCTCCCTTCGGTCCCTCTAGAAGAGGATTTGGACTGGGCTTTGGCTCAAGATTAGGTTTCGGTTTTACGGTGGTTCCATCTACACTGTCTAGCCTTTTTTCAATGGCTGCCAGCTCGGCATTCTCCCTCCTCTCTGCTTCCTCCACCTCGAGACGCGACGGAAACTTTGGATGGCCGAAAAAATCGGATACAAAGGTATCGAGGTCAACCTCACCAAGCGAGTGTGAATCTACTTGGCTTGCGTCGCTTTCTGGACTAACGGGCGTCAAGTACCTGTAGTCTCCAGAGGCAGGGTCGATCATTATGGGATCACCTCGCACTCCACCAAGGGCGGTTGCCTCTCCATCAAAGGAAAGCCCCGAGCTTTTGACTTTGATCTGAGGAATCATGCAGAACTTGGCATGGGATTTCCGACTCAACAGAACTGCTAGCCCAATGGTTTCGGGCAATCCATTCCTCTGCTCCGGGCTCTCCATTATTTTCCATGATGCTGTGTGAAAAGGTTGCCGGGCCGAAATTTTCTCAATTATCCCGCAAATTCTGCTCGAGTTGTTCCCATGCTCTTCCTAGAATTTGTAAGTCAAAGTTCACTTTACGGAAGAGACTAACGCGTCCGTACTGATATAGATAGTTCTTTGGGCGCTATATTACAGATCTCAAGTTGCTCATGCGCTTCATCGTTGCTACCATTCTGATTGGAGTCCTGGTAGGGCTGAAATTGAAGCAAGATTTCTGCCTCCGTGAGTCTTGTCTTTGCTTTGAAAGAGCGGAACTTAACCCCGAGCAGCAATAAGCTAGCCGCTTCACCCTCATCATTGCGGAGCGATCCATGAATAGCATGGTCAATGGCCATGGAAATTTGGTAGGAGCTTCCCCGATCGACGATACGGCCTCCCAATGAGGAACGATTGGGATTTCGCATTATTCTCGCGAACGAAGGGTTACGAGGATTTCGTGTCATTCTTGCGATGCGTTCGCTTCAATGTCTACAACTGTAGCAGTAAAGGTGAAAGTTCACAGTACGACCCTGAAGAAAATCGATTGAAGAGGCTGCATGGCCTGTTGAAGCCCGTGTTACCATTGAACCGCGAAAATATCGTTGGACAAAGTTGCTGCATCTCCATCCAATCATCCCTTGCCACGTCTAAGTCGCGGCTTTCAGACGCGGTTTAACTGCAGGTACCCGAACTGTGAAAGGCGCCTATGGTGATGATCTTATAGCTATTACCTCCATAGTAACCATTCTGCCTATGAGATGGTGAACGTTATCCAGCTTCGAGGGCGTCATGGCTCACTCTATGTTAGAGTTCTGTCCGAGAACTCATCTATCAGAGGCGTATATCCACAAGCATCCTGAATGATTGGTGAGTCCTAGTTGTCGGTCACTTTTACCACTACCTCCAGCGTACCCTATTCTCTCTGGATATACAGGTGTGGTGGGATGCGTTGTTCTTACCGACTATAAGTTGGATCGAAGAGCCTCGTGTTGTCGAACTCTCAATATTCGCGGCTCAGCTAAAGAACAAGAGCCGCCTTATCTACAAAGCGATATCTATCATATCACTACCTCTTTTATCCAACTTGGTGCCATTATTTCTTGATCTCCATCCGTCAAATGGGTACGTGCAGGCAAGAGGAGTCGGTTGTTTGGCCCCTCTTCGCTTGGCCTTTCGCCCCCGCTGCAGTTTGACGCACGGATTCAGATAAGATGAAGCTTGGACACTGGCTCGCCGCCATGACCAAGATGTCTATCTGTGTTGAAAGTTGGCTTGGGCAACAGATGAACCGAGCGGGGTTGGATGCTCTTACACCTGCATGATTAGACAGAAACGTATGCAGCATGTCCATCTTTTCCTTCATCATCTTCGGCAGTGCTTTTGTGAATCCTCTCAAAGCCTAGTCCGCTCGCGGCACACACGATTGACATAACATCACACCAATGGCGTCTCAAGCCTCAATGGATAGACCCTCCGGGCTACCGGTTGGCAACCCGAGCAAGTCGTACTGGCTTTCAGAGCCGTCCGAGGTCCTCCTCGGTCACCGTACCACGAAAGACTTACCGCAAACTGCCGACGTCCTCATCATTGGGAGCGGCATTACTGGCGCCTTTGCAGCTCATTTTCTCAGAGAAAAGGCTCCCAACTTGGACGTCGTCATGCTCGAGGCAAGAGAAGCATGCTGGGGCGCTACCGGAAGGGTAAGTCCTTTTGTCATAAAATGACCGGCTAATCCATCAAGCTGCGAGTGATGTGCTGGAGAAGAATGCTTCTATGGCTGTCCGAGGCGATCTGCATCTAAATGGCCACAAAAAGTCCCTGAGATATTGCCCCAACTTTGCCGCTCCAATACAGAATCAGGACCACCTCTTGATAACTCTTAGCTAACAGTCATGGACAGAACGGTGGTCATTGTCAGCCGGGATACTACGTCTCGCCGCCACACATCGCTGCCTTTGAGCACCGAACATATTGCTACCTCAATGAATTTGTCGAATCGCACTCGATTCCTTGCGATTGGCGTACTACAACGGGTGTACATGGCTTTTATTCTCCAGAGCTCTTTACTACTGCCAAGAAGATTATCAGAAAAATTCAGGAAAAGTATCCGCACATTGGTGAAAACATCGCAATCGTCACGAAGGAGGGCAGCAAATCTCTCTCATCCTGCTTACAAGATGAGAGGAACTCGAAAGAGCTGACATTGGAGGGTTTGCGAGTCGGTGCTGCCAAAGGCGCTGTGGTGCAGGCGAATGCTGCGAGTCTCTGGCCGTACAAGCTCGTTGCTTTTGTTCTGGAACGCCTTCTGGCAGCTGGCGGCTTCAATCTACAGACAAAGACTCCAGTTACAGGCCTCAAAAGAGTCGACTTACCTGCGGTACAGTCCAGTTTGGACGCTGGACAGCTCACACACCCCGTGGCGACATTTCAGCCCGGCATGTTTTCCTAGCGACAAATGCGTATACTTCTCATCTGCTTCCCCAGCTTGCCGACATCATCGTACCGGTTAAAGGCCAGGTATCCAGCCTCAAGCCGCCGCTGCCTCCACAGCCCGCCAAGGGTCCGCTGGACATTGGACACACGTTCTATTTCGTCTCTGATCTCACCGACCGCAGGGATGACTATTTGGTGCAGAGACCTCCTCCAGGTGCGGAATTGGTTTACGGCGGCGGACGCATCCACGCAGAGGGTCACGGACTCGGCGTGTGGGATGACAGCACCATCGACGAACCAGTGGCACGTTATCTTAAACACGAGTTGGGCGGCTTGATGGATCTCTCGATACATGAGCAAGGAAAAGCACAAGGCGAACATGGGGTCAGCCTACAGAAACAAGATGTTGAACCGACATTTGAATGGTCAGGCATAATGGGATTCTCGCGCGACGGCTGGCCATGGGTTGGCCCTGTGCCAGAAACCGCTGGTGGTGGAGATGGGCTCTGGCTATGTGCTGGATACTCTGGCGGCGGCATGCCAAACGCGGCTCTCTGTGCCAAGGCAGTTGTTGATATGATGGTTAATGACCACGGGGAGGGAGGCGAGGGGGCCAGCCAGGTAGATCTACCCCCTGAGTATCTCCTTACCGAGGATAGACTTGAGAAGGCGAGAACGTGCGAGACCGTCGCAGAAGCGGACAAGAGAGGAGCATTCATGTTGGACTTGGACATATTCTGAAGTATGGGAGATTCGAAGTTTAGCTGACCGGTATCTCAACAAATCACATAACTCTTCCATGCACATATGGACTCGTACAAAATAGCCATGTACGACATTTCTATTCGGCAACGTTACTATATCCCTCGCTGCGGCTAATTGAGTGGGAAAATAGAACCAAGTCCAGGCCCCAAGAGAAAGCCGCCAGTCAAAAAGAGCTAGTTTCTCATCCATACTGACCTACATCATTCATAACAGCAGCGCCAATCACACAGTTATCCATTCAGACTTATAGCCACAAGGCCACACGTAGTCGTCCACATGAGTGTAGTCATCCACCACATCCACACGTTTCTCTTTGGATAGCATGTAATTGTAAATGCCGTCATGCCGAATTCTTTCGCCGCTCGTCTTGATTTCCACCCATGTCATTCCAGGAAAGTCCGCTCGAATATCGCCCGCCTTGAGGTATGGCGACCCTTGTTTCTCCTCGTAATCAACACCTCTACCCCGTTGCACCACGACCAACATCTCCTTTCTAACCTCGCCGTAGGCCATCAGCACCGCATCTTCTTCCTGTTGGTAATCATCAATACTCTGATCGGGAGCTAGAGCTTGCGTAAACTTGACCCATGGGCCTTTGGTGCTTATGAATGGCTCGATAGCGTCTAGGTACGGAATTTTGGATCGGTAAATAGTCACTGAAGCCCCAGAGTCTAGACCGTCGCGGCCCTCGAAGACCCGTTGCCAGCCACCTGGCTGCGGCTCGCGCAAATACCGGGCCATGTCGACACCTTCAAGCTCAACTGGTTTGTAAGCGATGAGCTGTGAGTTGTGTGCTTTGTAGTGCAATTCTTTCCATCCATCACTGTACTTGACCAGTTGAGTTAAAATATCATAAGATTCTTGGGCCCAGTCAGATCCACACACCGTCAACCTGTCGAGTTTCAGTCCTGGAAGAAGCTTCAGGAACTGGTATATGTAGTATCGCCGCGAGCTATTGCCACGATCAATAAAAGTAAAGCGACCTGAAACCCGGATATGTCGAATCATTGAGCGAATCTCAAGAGGGATGTCTGCAAGTTTATCGACCATAGCCCTCACGTCCTCGAAACAAAAGAGAACCTGGCCAACCCACGACTTGCCGACTTCCACGTATGCTTGGCGGCAACAGAGAAGAATTGCGAGGCCGTGAGGAGCAGGTGTGAAATATTGCATCTCCCAGTTAGGTCCTGTTTTCTTGCCAGATGTGAAGCGGGTAGAGGAGAAGAGAAAAGTGAAAATGTGGCTGCGCAGCTCTGGAGGAAGCCGCATCAGCCGACTTTCGGCTTGTGCGTAGGCAGACCCGACTTTGACGATATTTGTAGACCTCAGTTTTGCTCTTTCTTGTTGTTCCCTGACAAACAATCTTCTCGAGGGGCTCTTGGGGTGGCTTTTTCCGTTCATGAAGGGCGAAAACAGAGGCTGCGTTGAGACTCTGAATTGGCTGGTTGCGGGCGGCAGATGGTGAGTGCGTGCGAGAAGAAAAAAGCTGCTCTGCTTTGCAGCTTATAGAGAAAGAGTCATCAAGCAGATGATGCACAACTCTGAGAAGAGTGCAGATGTGAGCGTGAAGATTGCGTTCAAGTTGTAGAGGCAGAGTGAATCGCTCAAAGAGCAGGAGCAGGAGCAGGTCAAGTCACCTGACTCAGATAAGATATCAACATTTTGCCTTGAAAGCGGTCTGAACAAATAATGAATGCCAATAACCAAGGCTGTATGTACCTGAGGCTCATTTCTTTGTATCAATTGAGTTCGAATGGACAACGTAGCATACACATCCATACTGGATATCAAAATTACGTGCATACAAGAATGATTGAGCTTTGTATGGGGAAATTTCCATGGTGTCACATCGTCCATTTTAGCGGCTGTTTCAGTCCAGGGTCGCTTCGGCCGCTGCATTTAGCGCCCGCCTTTAGCTCGCAGCGCTCCGCTATAGCGCAGTAGTAGCGCCTGATCTGTTCAATGCTAGCGGACACTTTCAACTCCATAGTCGAGTGCCAATTGCATCTTCGGAATATGTAAGAGCAATTCCTGTATTCTGTATCTTTTACTACATGTAAATAGTTCATACTTTAGAAGGTATTTACTACCAGAAATTTAGGTGGTGGGAAGTTCAGATAGTATTAGACGTACATTTGATGTCCATGGTTACATGTATTTGGCAGTATCAAGTCTACCATCATCTGCGTATCATGGGAATAGGTTTGCTTTTCTCTCACGATTCTTGCTTGACAATTCAAAAGAGGCCAGCTGTGTGAAGAAAAGCCACACAATTGTCTGCTCTACTCTTCATGATGCAAAGCTCTTAATCGGGCAATTAATATAAGCTCATATCTTGATGTTCCACGACATCATGTAATCTTAGATTAAATATTCATTGAAAACCGCTTCAGAGGCGAGGCAGCAGCATTGTGTATAATTTCATCTTCGCCCGCTTGGGCGGCTGCCTGGGTACCTTCCTCGATTGCCGCTTCGACCGCTGGAGCTGGTGGTAGCATCTTAGTAGTTGCCTCAATATTCTTGATTCTCACTCCCATCTGATCGATAATCTCAGCTCTCTTCTATAAGTGAAAGCAAAAATGCATTAGCTCATGTTTATGCAATACGCAATGCAACGACGAGAGGAAGGACGCCATAGTTGTAGACTGTGAACCATGAAATGTACATGCCTTGGCCGCCACCTGTGTTATGTGGTCTTGAGCTTTTTGTGTCCAATTCTGTAGCTCGTCCATCTTGAGCTGCTGTTCTTCATTATTCTGTGGAAGAGACATCATATCCACCAGTTTCAGTCCCGGCATAATATCTTCTCGGGACAGCTCACTCCACATGCTCGCAATATCGGCAAAGACAGAAAAATAAGCTTGAATTGTGACAACAGCCTGGTATATCATCTGCGACAGTCAATTAGCTCTGCTCAGTTGCTGTCAATGGGCAGTGTGGCCGCCAACCCCAAGTTCATCAGAGAGAAAGGCAACGTACTGTGCGAGTCAAATCGGTATAATTGTATCCAGCAATGGAAGACTGTCTGGCTGTTGGGTCATTCGTAGTAGCGGTGATATCATCAATGAAAGGTTGCACATTGTACTTGACGACTGCGTCGACCGTAGCACCGATCGCCCCAAAGAAGCGGCAAAGGTTAGCAATTTGCGACTTCATCTGGGCAATAAGTTCAATTGCTCGGATGAGGATGCGTTTGACTTCATTCTGAACTACAGTCAGATCCTATCCCATTGTCGACTTTGCAGGGTTGAGGAAAAGGGGGCGCATATTAACTACAAGTAGGTAGGGATAAAAGAGATGATGCTTACAAGGTCCGCTGTGGTCGTGCTTAGCCTCTTAATATCAGCTTGAATCTTTGAGAGTTTATTTTGTTGTTCGATCATCTTCTGGGAGGATTTCTGGTACAGATCTTGAGTTGCGCTCAAGTGTTTTTGAGTCGTGCTGAGGCGGTATTTGGCTGCATCTAAAGAAGCCTGGGCCGCCGTCAGGGTTTTCGTCTTTCCGATGGTTATTGCAGGGTCTTCGGTGCCTGCCATGATTGGAAGCTATAAGACTATACGGTTAACAATGCTTGCATTTTCTGATTATAGCATCGGCTTGGGGCCCTGAGGGTTGAAGTGGAAAAGGCACTCACGCCTGAAGCCGCTGTTCCTGGCTGACTACGGGCCGTGGCTAATAGTTTATGAAGAGACAAATAAACAGGGAGCCACTGCTGCTGCCAGTCTTTAACTTCCTGAGAGTTGGCTTCAGGGAAATTCAGGCCGATCCTTGGAGACTTTTCCACGATCTCATGGATCGCCGTGGCGATCTTATTTACGATGCCGTGTTAGTGAACAGTCTCTTGATGAAGATGTTGCAAACGGTAAACAGGGGACGCAATACCTTTAGTGCGACAACGAAGGCATTGAGAAGCGTCTGACTTGGATTCAAGCGCGTAGCTACTGTTCTGAAATCGTCGAATTCACTCTGAAGCATAGACTTCACGTAGTAAGAGCTCTGAGCTGCCCGGCCATCTTTGCCTGAGGCGTCTGCCCAGTTCACTCCACCATTCTTACCTTTGGTCAAAATGGCATTGAGTTGTTCAAAATATGGGATGCTTTTTAAAATATAAAGATTCGCTACGTCTTCGGCATGGAGTGGTTCTGTTGGCTTTGGCGCAGACGATGTTGGCGGGTTTGGAGGCGCATTTTCCCCTCCGCTGATTACCTGTCAACATATTTATTTTCAACACAAGGACTCTTGGAGGTGTAGCTTACTGTACCAGATTGTGGAACATATCAACGCTACTCGCCACGGGACTCAAGCCGAAGGCAAAGGCCCTGACGGTCAGTCTAACTGCGGTGGTAGCCGTCTCCACCAGTGAGCCTACAATTTGCTGACCAAGGATTCCCCATCTATATAATAAAAGAGCATGTTAGCTTTGTCAATCAGGTAGAACCGGGGAAGTGTTTGGGATGACGGACCCAGAGGGATATGCGTCGGACGCTCGCTTGAAGGTCTCAGTGGCCGCCTCCACTTGCTTAGCGAAATTCTGTGTGATTTCTCTTGTCTCGTCAACGGTAGTTTTCTTCTTATCGAAAAATGCCTGGGCTACCGCCATGTTTCTCTCTGTGGTGCTGAGGCGCTCTGCGTTGGTGGATTGCGTCTGCATGCAGGCGGCGTGAAGTTCCATGCAGTGCAGAAGCCAGCGCTCAAATTTTTCATCAATCTCCTTGACTTTATCGTAACAATCATCTGCTGCAACTTTTATCATTATAAGGCGTGAAGCAAGCTGCGTCTTGGCCGCCTGCTCATCTGTACGTGAATAAATGTTAGTCACAAGTCAAAGATACATGCAACCAGCTCTGAATCAGACAGGTCCGAAAAGAGACTTACCCATGAGGGTGTCCACTACATCAGCTACCTTGATACAATCATCAGTCGAAGAAAGAGTTTCATCAAAGTGGGTGGAACGTACTCCTTTAGAGACTCGACCAGATACTTGTTTGACGAACAACATGTTACGTTCCGCCTTGAGAAACGCTTCACAGCCATAGTTGGCGGAGTCCATTAGATTGGCATTCAGCGACTTGTGCCTTTGCATCATTATTATCCCACCTCCTCCCATTGCCATGTTATAGATAAGACGAGCCTACTTACTTGATGTACTGGAACTCCTTGCCTTCGAGTGGATCCAGTTGGATGTGGTCGCTACCTTTCGAGGTGCAAGCTATAAAGCAGGATCCGATAGAGGTTAGAGCAACAGGGCCTGACTGAAGCAACTCTTCCCAGTTATATTGGAAGATGATTGAATTCTTGATCTCGTTGACGGCGTCGTTAGTGATATCCGGTCGGTTGTCAAGATCATACTGAGCCTTGAGGGCAACAGTAAGCTCTTCTTCAATGCTAGCCATGGTAAAAAGCTATGGAGAAATCATGCAAGAGAGTTGGGATTTCCTTAGAAAGCTTCTAAATTGACTGTATTCTTGAATATTGGATAATGAATAATATAATGCTAGCACAAGAGGGGTGGCTGGTCGTATATAGTACATGACTTAACCCATTGCAAGAAGAGATCCAAGCACGCAGCCTCGAAAAAGGCCCACCACATGCTAGGCTAATTTATGTATACTCCAGGCTGTGTGAGAGCCGCCTATAAAAGGTTGATTCGGTGGGCATTGGCCTATAAAGTCAAGTATCCTCCAGCCTATTCATCAGAATCCTCCTGAAGAGCGTCATAGGTCAACAGCGGTGTGGCATTTCAACACATAGTAGGCCTCCTGCATAAAGTAATGTGATGGGAAACACATAGTAGGCCTCCTGCATAAAGTAATGTGATGCTACCCCATACATAGGATTAGGTAGAAATGTGGCGTAAATGAGTGGTCTGTCTATTGGTGTTTCTAATGTACGCATATGGTGTGTATGGAGATGATGGGAGCATTTGTATTCGCATTGGATACACGTAATCGGCCCCCCCCCCATGATATGCCTGGGCACATGATTCAATGAACGCATGTCTCCCTCAGCAACTACGCTGCACATTTTCTCGCGCCAAGATTTTGGCTGCTCGGACGAACATGATCGAGCCTGGCGTTGCCACTATGGCGGTAGTTATTGGATAATCCGTCTGTAAAAATGCCCGTTGTTCTTTGTGAGGATGGATGCCTTGGAAAATGCGCGTCTTATTTATCCATAATATCCTGTTGGAGCTCAAGCGTTTAGATAATTAAAAGACAGTCTTTGGGTGTTAGGAACAGAACCCATGTATCTAGCGCGACCCAGCTATTACAGTCTATGTTGCACCTGGGATTCACTTCCATATTTCCTTTCTTTTTTGTACCTGAATCCTTGAATGAATTTGGCTTACTTCCACTGTTTTATTCGAAATGGAAAACACAATACTTGCCCATCGACAGAGTCTTGCCGAGATGCGAACTGAACTGGACGGACTGGACGCCGCTCTTTCCGTCGGTGCGGCAACCAAGCGATCTGAGACGATCTCGTGTGCTCTCAAAGTCGGCACAGACAGTCTCTATGATCTTTCTGCGCTTATCAGTGGTGATTTTGAACTTACTCACGATGATGGACCACTCAAGGTGGCCCTGGACCGCCTCGTCGCGACGTTTGATCACATCACCGAACTTGCAGACAGTCAGCTCGCAGAGGTTGGACGCCTCCACTCCGATGTAAGTGAAGCATGCAGATTACAGCAAGTACCCTTGGCGAGCTCTTACTAACTGAATGTCGCAGGCTATCGAGTTGAGAAATGCCAAACTTCGGCCTCTGCAAGATAAGCTTGACGAGTCCAAGTCCGAGATAGAAGCCCAGCTTACAAGGAATCGAGAAGCCATCACGGCCACCTCCAATACAGTAAATGTCCTACAAGAGTCGGTCGACACGATGAACAGGGCCCATCGCTCTCTCCAAGACAAACTATCTGAAGCGGAGAGGGTGCACGAGGGTGTCAATATTGCCGTGAGTCTGCCTAGTCCCAGATTGCCTCGATGGAGAAGATATGCATGTGGGTAATGCTCATCATATTGGTATAGGTGAGCATTCTGATACCGATTTGGGGCATTGTCGGTTTAATTGATCCCAATGCATCCCCTGGTGCTGTGTTTAATCTGCGCAATTGCGTCAATGAGGCTCGCGACGCACTTCACAGAGAAAAAACAGCCTTGGAAAAGGCGGGGGAGAGCCTCAAGTCTGAAAGACAGCAGCAGGGCGAGCTCGAGAATCAAGTCTCGCGGCTGCAGGCCATGCTATCCGAGATCATACCCTTGGAGAACCAAGTCACAGCGACCGTTGAAAAGACGGATATTCTGCAACAAGCCATTATTGTTGTCAAACAGCAGCTGGCAGTTGCTGCTCAACGTGCCGCGCAGTTGAGCAATACGGTGTTGATCACAGCCCATGCATCATCCACCAAGCAGGAGATTTGCACTGGTATTCTCGACATAGCTGAGCAGGTGCCTTTGGATTTTAGAAACTCGAACGAAATGAAGCTCTTGCTCAATGAGCTTCTCAGCAGCTATGGGGGCGCAGTTGTTCCGGCGGCCATTGAGAGTCGTGCGAACGAGCTGCTTGGGGTGGCGGCCAAGTATCCGAGCATCGAGTGGCATCCCACCGAGGTAGTCACTAATTCATGATGTAATTTAAGAGGTCAATATATAGACTACAGGATTCAAGGACATTGTGGAGACGGTCTGGATAAGCTTTGCTCGAAAGATTGGCAGGTACAGGATGAAGCAATTATTCGTAACAAGCAAAGCTCTCCAAAATTAAACAAATCTCTTATACTCCGTTAAACATGCCGACATCTTGTCAAGTATATACAATGAGAGATTACCTGCAAGAGAAGAGTGTGCTGCCATAGCGCAGGCCTTATACTTAATGTACTGAACATCTAAATCAGCTGAGGCAGAAGGGAGGAAAGCATCTATGGTCAGTAAGCCTGTCAAGATGCTCGATCAAAACGCCACGTGCGGACAGGACTGCCAAGACACGAGGCTACAGATAGCAACCAATAGCTAGAAACCACGTCAATATGCAGAGTATATAGATGAAACTCCGTGCTACATATTTCCCAATCAACCTAGAACAAGCAAATGCATAAAAGAGACACATAAGGTATGTATTCATTATGCTGGAAAGGCACTCTAGCTCCCACCTCACAAGCTCAAGGTGCTATGTTTCTGGCAGAATCTCTCAGTAGTCAAAAGCATCTTTGGGTCGATACATATCGCATTGTTCAAGACGACAATGCCAACAAGGCAAAAATTGACTGGTGCCGATGCTGAAGCCAGTCCCTAAAAAGACGGGACTTTGCTTTCCCGAGTGAGCCATGCACTGAACTTTTTTACTTTACCAATATTGTCGCTCAGGTCACCATTCCTTTTTTTTTCCAACGGGTATTAGAAGTGTTAGATTGGAAATAAATACGAGCTTGGATATGTATGAGCCCGCAAGATATGTGCGTTACCTGACACCATGCACTAAACCTGTTACTCTTGAACAGTGAAACTCCCGAGATTCTGTGTGACAATCATCAGTGCATTCCGCTTCTCCTGCTTGACCAAGAGTAATCTAGTGTCATACGAGGTGAATATTTACTCGTATGAGGAGTAAAGGCAGGTTGGAAACGCCAAGTTGAGTCAGTATCGAGGCTCACTACCCCCAAACCCGGTGCAGAGCTGATCAACATCCCAGAGGCTCAGCTCATCTTCTTTTGGACAAGTTTGTCGATTTTCACTCTAGTTCCACCAGCGGATCCTACAGTTCGCTATGCCGCTATGGATCATAGGCTCCCATTGAGGTGCAGTGGAGTCGCCAGGGATCAGGGGAGGCTGAGCAAACGAATCCAATGGTATTCCAGGCAGTCAAGAAGTATTTGTTACGAGTCTTCAAGAAAACCAATCCTCGAATCTAACCCTCCTAGCTCTCAGATAAAATGGGATGGCGGGGCGTATTTCTTGAGCTATGAAGAGATAGAACAAGAGGTATCGGAGAAGCAAGCTCACCGCCGGAAGCTCATCGCACTAATGTAGAATTTAGTTACAACATTATGTGTTTAAAAAAACGTATGAGAGAGAAAAACAGGCAAAAAGGTTACAAGCGTCTCGAGGTAACAAGATATAGGGCTGGTAAGAAGTATGAAGGATGAAAGGAGTGCTGCCTAGGCCTCCAAGCCTCAGTCCCTTGTCAGCCAATTCAACACGCATAGAGCTATATGAGTTGAATGCACTCTGTCTCTTCTTTCAGCCAATAACAAGACTTGGTCTGCTACATAACCTCCCAACATGCATTAGAAGCCCATGTTGTGGAATACTAGAGCAATCAAGCCGCGCGCCTGCGACGGGGGTGAGACACGGCGTATTACGCGAGGAAATCAACGACTCCCACCCGAATCCTCGACATGGATTGCGCTTCGGGCCAATCATGTCGACATCAAATAGCTGTTGGTTCGGTGCATACATATTAACTGCCACCATGATAATCAACACTCGTTTTCACGTAAATAGGGGAGAGGACTGATAAACCACCACCCACCCAGTCAATTCTGGGCTGTTCTCATCAATCCTTGTGTCCTAAGATCCGGTGAGCAGATGCTGCCTGCATCGCTTTCATTCCCTATACAACCAGGTGCATCTGCGTTACTTCAGTAGCAGAGCGAGTTCGATCGCTGGAAGCCCGTAATCATGGCTCCACGCACTATCATGATATTTCTTTATTTCTTGTTCTTCAGATGCGTCTTAGCCGACGATGGAGACGATTTCTCCAACAACTTGTTCACGGATCTCGGCCCGTATGACTCTCTATCTCACCTATCCTCATACAACAGTGTCTTAACTGGTGTATAAATACTAATGCGATCTACTCTTTCAGGCTGCTGGCCCTCTTTGGAGAACGTGTTACTATGCAATTTTTGAGCCAGGCGATGGGAATTTCCGACTGCATTATCCTTTCAATGGCACCCCTAGGCATCGTCACCACCATCGTCGCTGCGATTAGAGTCGGGGGTCCGTCATGGCTCAAAGCCTTGATTGGGAGAGCAACTGAGAATCTCGCAGCCGCCGAACTAGAGCTCATGTCTTCTAGCTCCAATGAGGTCTGTGAGCTCTGGAACGGCAGAGACGTTGTTCGTTGCGCCGGATCAGCTCCTGTTTGGGAGTTCATTTGTTTGCTGCCTCGGACAGGATTATCCAAGAACCCAAAAGTCAAGACAATGAGTCTAGAAGATGCGGAGAACGACCCATACTTTTATATAAAAAGATGTAAGTCTCGTTAGATTGTCCACTGACACAAGATTCTGACTTGTTTAGTGCGGAGAAACGAGAGAACCTTTTCGGGTAAAATGCGAGCGCTCTTCGGTGTTGGTAGGCAAGGTGGGAGCGCAGAAGATGGCATAAAAGAAAAGTCCGATCCTCAATCAAACGAAGTCATCATTATAAGAAATCTTAAACATGATGTGCCAAATATTTCACACAATCGGCATAGAAATGCTGGTCGCGGCGAGCTACACCTCGCTGCCTGTTTCGGCATACTTTTACAAGTCGGCTTTATTTTATATTGCAGCTTCATCGCACAATACTCGAAATTGAAATCCCACTTTCAAAAGGATGATCATGCCGTTGCAAGTTACGCTTTTCCAATGACCATTATTGGCTCGGTGGTCCTGAGTATTGGAATGTTCATTTGCTCTCACGTTGTCGAAAGCAGCACCATGGAAGAAACCTTTCAACCAGCAGAACATTGGCGAGCCCGGCTGGTATGGCTACAACAAGAAAAAACTGTCGGCGACGAAGAGTTTAAATCTTTTGCTCTCTATACAGGAGAGGACCAGCCAAACATTATCACTTCGAGCAGAGCGGACCATGGCAAAGATTCCGACGAAAAGCAACGGCAGGGCTCAGAAGGATTGAAAGACTTTACAATCACGACGGTGGTTGGTACAGTTATTAGCCTTGTTGGATATGTTGCTCAGTTTATTGGGTTTCGAGGAATGCATTGGTCTGTTTCCGTGGCCTCTTTAATTGCGGTCCTGGCAATGGCCGCCGTGAGGGCATGGATTCGTCGCGGACTCGCAAAGCCAATGTTCTGCCGTGGCCTTCTTCCAGGATTTGAGCTCGACTGGTTTGCGGATTCCTTAAGAACTGTTGGCAATGCGCCTTGGTACAATGATTTGGATGGATCTTCTCAGGAAGAGAATACCAGCTCCTTGAGTAGACGGAGTACGTCCACTAACCAAGATGAGCTGACTAAATCGGACGATCAATCTACAACAAAAGAACCACTCATTTGCGAGGCTCAAGATTATACCACAATGCGCCAGAGTCTTGCAAAGCTTGCAGACTGGCGAGGACCAGCATCGCAAGAAGCCATTGCAGTCAGCTTGGCCATAGAAGCAACCATGAACTTTTTGGATGACAACTTAGGCCTAGAAGATTTTTCTTGGGGCTACAAGATTCAGGATGCATCATTAAACGGGCAAGAGCTGAAGTTCAGAGTAATTAAACAGCCCGACGGCAAATGGAAAGCACACGCAGGAGAAATCGAGGCGGCACTGTCACTACGACTCTTCTACATTAAGAGTCAACAAGAGACCCAATTATTGGCCAAGGCCATTCATAAATCCGGCAACCCCTTGGACGATGACAAATGGTTGCGGGTGAAGGGGGAAATGCCCGATATGGGATTAAGGATTCTTGGTCCGAACACAATGCAGCTATATCAACATCTTCATTGGTGGATACCTACAGATGGACCAGAAATTTTGAAAGGTGAAGCGGTATATATTCCCGCTGAGATCGACCAGACTAGCGATTCAGGGAAACATCAGATCAATACATTTGGAAGCATGTTGCCAGGTTCAACCAAATTCGAACTTGATGAATCGAGAGTCGTAGGGCTTGATCCACGTCACCAATTCAAAGTCGCCACTAGCTCTCATCCGCAGCTTTCGTACACTTACTATCAGAACTCACAGTTTGGGAAATGGAATGTCAGCATATCAGAAGGAGAAGGCGAGAATTCAAGTGACATACTGTGCATACAATCCTTGGATTCGCTGGAAATTCTATACGCCAAAGACATGTTTTCGACATTCATGTGGGCTGTGGTGGAATCCCTAGAACGGCCCATGGGAGGGAAAACATACATAAAAATCTCCCAAGCCAAGTTGGAAGATAAAGACTCATGGAGGCGTTTGGGTCTCGAGAACGATGACATCTCCAGACTAGCTGCGGCTATCCAGAGCACAGGCCTATGCAACACACACGATGCTCATATCAGCGTTATTACTCCTTTGAGTATACAAAGAAAACTACCTGAGGTAGACACTATTGTTGGGATGGTACAGAATTATACTGAGCCGCTCGAGGCACTTCATTTATGGGCAGATGCGGGTCAAGTATACTTGCGACTCTGCGAGCACTTGAATGCATTTGCAGTTGGAAGCTATACTTATATCAGGGCTGTCGCTGTGTTGGCAACGTTTCGAAAAACACTACAAGAGATGATTAGACGGGAAATGACGGGAGTATACGAATCTCGCTTCGAAGAACAGCTGACAAAGGCAATGGAAATTGTCGACGCAGAGTTCCAGAATCATCTGGGTTCATTGTGCGAATTGCAAGACACCGATACATGGCAAAAATGCTATCCTAGCGCTGAACGCTTCTTTCTGCTTCAGGATCAAGAGTCAATAATTTCCAATTCCTTTGACGTATACAAAGATATGGACCAACAATACCACAGCAGACCAGACAAGGATGGCGCGAGAGAAAAAGACATCTTTGACAGGACATTCCTCCACTATTGTGCAGCATTCACCTACCATCGGGAGAAATGGTATGAGAATAATAAATATCCAAACGGGTCTGAGCAGTTTCTTCAAAAGATGCGGCGCTGGATCGAGCAAGGAGTCGATATCAACGCCTGCGATATCCGCGGATGGACACCACTGCACTACGCCTGCTGCTGTGCTGGTAAGACGAGTACGCAGGTTGTTCAATTGCTTCTCGAAAAGGGCGCTTCGGTCGATATGCAAGGACGCGAGGGCACAGCGCCGATTCACTGTGCGGCGAGGGCAGGTCATTTAGACATGGTCGAAATGTTGCTGGAATTCGGAGCCAACATTGACATTGCCGACGGATATGGCAACACCGCCTTGCACGAGGCAGCATTGAATAGATCTGCTGACATTTTCGAAACTCTGTGCAAACGCGGCTGTCAGAAAAGGCGAAATAAGCATGGACGAGCAGCCATTCATATAGCGGCGATGAGAGGACTCTCTTCCGCAGTCAATCATTTGGGAGACTACGCCAACTCCATAGACAGTCAGAAAAAGGCACCCCTTTACCTTGCTGTCGAATACGGTCACAAAGATTTCGTGCAACAACTCCTGAGGTTGCCACAGGTCGAAGTAAACGCCAGGGGTTACCGGGACCTTACGCCGCTTCAAGTCGCTTGTAAGAAAGGCTACGACAGCATCACCGAGATTCTTCTCGATGCAGGCGCTGACATAAAAATCCTAAGTGATGACGGCAGAACACCTTTACTCCATGCTGTACAAGAGCAGATGGAAAGCACTGTCAAGTTACTCACAACAAGAGGCGCCAATGTCAACTTCATCCATCTTGGAACTACAGCGCTGCACACAGCCGCACAAATGGGATACTCTGCCATCTTTGAGTATCTATTAGAGGGAGGGGCGGATATCCATGCAGGTGCGGAAACGGCTGCAGGGACACCACTTCATGCGGCGTGTACCATGATTGATGGTAATCCCATGATACAACGTCTCATAAATCTGGGAGCCGTAATTGATGAGATTAATGAAGAGGGCCAAACTCCATTACATATTGCAGCGCTATATGGCAAGCCAGCGAACCTAAAGCTGCTTATCGACAACGGTGCAAATATAGAAGCCAGAGACGGTAGAGGTAGAACACCCGCCCTCTTTATGTCTTTCGAGGAGCAGCGAAAAGAGTGTCTCCGAGTGCTGATCAAGCATGGCGCGAATGTAAACGTCGCTGATCACGACGGCAGAACTCCGCTATATCTCGCAGCCGGGGACGAGACTTTGGAAGACTTTGTCCCAGAGTTACTCGAAGCTGGCGCTGCCGTTGACGTGGCCGTCGATGATGGTTATACCCCATTGCATCAGGCAACTTACTTCAAATGTACAAAGGCTATAAAAGCACTCGTTGAACACGGAGCAAATACCGAAGCAATGAACACCGAAGGAGAAACGCCACGAATGATTGCAGAAAGAGGAGGTCTATCTGACTGGTGGAGGGAAAACATCCCGCCATCTATGGAGTGGTGGAGGGTGTCATCGGTGAAGCTTGCAGCATAAAATGCTACATATACAGAATTATACAGGATTTAGATAATTACATAGTGCCGGCCATGTACAACGCAGATATTATTCTCTTTCCTCGCAAGTAGAAAATAGAAGCAGACTTCAAAAGAGCCAAGACTCTCAAGCTCAGCCCTAATCCGTCTTGTTTCCCGATTTGGCAATGACCCAAAACTTGGCGCAGGCGATCCCTCCATTCAGCCCACCGTACGGAGTAATCAAATAACATGACCAGCGAGAACCGAGAGAAAGTTGGGCGAAAAACAGTTGAGCCTCATAATCTTGAGTCAGTGACAGCTCCAATGCTTACTCTGTCGCGGCCCAACTCCCCTCCGAGGTGCGTCAAGAAGAGACCGGTCAAGCTTTGATGCTTCTATCCATGCATGTTAAATTAGTTTTCTACCGCTGCTACTCTAGAAACCGACCAGCTCGATTTTTTAGTCATTCAGCTGAGGCAGACAAAGATTGACAGCAAACAAGCCTTTTTCAGCGTCTGATACTAGCCATTTCAGCCTCAATCCGTGTGTCTCTCTCTCACACACCGTCAAATAACAACCAATAAGCATATAGCAATACTCTGCATCTTCACACCCGAATGCATGCATCTTCACACAAAAAGCAATAAACTACACAACCTATCACTCTCAAAACGCCTTGCCTAACCTCCTTCAACATCCAAATCACCACACCACTAAGCCCCATCTGTGACTGACCCCAGAACTAGCCTAGCCATGATCCGACCAAGTGCCCCTTTTTTTTCTATTCCTTCAATAGGCAGTGGCCGAGCTAGGTTGCTAGGTCGCGCTAAGGTGAATCCCAACTTCAGCTGCCGGACAAGTTGCAGGGAAGCGATATTACAAAGGATCAACCTTACCGCACGATGGCTAGACTAGGGGGGAGAGCGTGGCTTCAGCAACTGGGTCTGGAGCTGCAATACGCTCAATATACGCTTAGCTAGGCTAACACGGCATATAAACCGCGTCTAATAATGACGGTTTATAGTCGTGCAAGTAGGAATATAAACCGTCAATGCCCTCGATGAAACAAGAAGGATCTACAATCGTTTCAGTTCAGTTCTAGTCACTCACTCCAAGCACTTATACAAGCATCAACATCACTCGCTTGATCAAATCTCGATACTACCAACTTCGTTCACCCAACACTCGAATTATACCCAACTCAACCAACAACCAACACTTCAAGATGCACTCCAACGCCGTTCTCCTCCTCACCTTTGTCGCCTCGGCCTCTGCCGCCATCGACTTCATGGCCATCCCCCACGTCCGCCGTGAACTCAATCTCCCCCGCGCAACCCCCATCAACGAGATCCGCGACTCCGATCCCAGCAAATGCGCCTCCGAAGCCCTCAGCTTCGTCAAGACCATCCCCACGCCTCCCCCCGCGATCGTCTCCGACCTCAGCAAGAACCCTCAGACCGATCCCTGCAAAGTCAGCTTCCCGTCCAGCCTCAGCGCCGAGTACTCCTCCTACAGCTCTGAGGTGGTTTCCTGGTTCAACGGCCACAAGGACGAGCTTACCTCTCTCGCCTCGGACTGCTCTGTTCTCAGCTCCTACACTAGCATCGCCAACGTCTGCACTGCTGGTGGTGATTCTTCTGGCTCTGGCTCTGGCCCCAACACTGCCTCTGCTGCTCCCACTGAGTCTGGTGCTGGTTCTGCCTCCAAGACGGCTGGAGGTGCGGCCCAGTCTACCAATGGTGTTGCTGCTCGTGAGACTGGCATGGCTATCGCCGCTCTCGCTGCTGCCGGCATCGCTGCCATTCTGTAAACGACTTCATTGAGGAATGTGAAAGGATGAAACGAAGCATTTCTATCATGTGTATCATCATAGCGAGATTGAAACATGTTTATCGACGATTATGGGTCCACTGTTTGAAGGAAATTCATCATACCTATTTTAATAAGTTAATAAATTAATAAAAAATGAGTCTTTCATGGCATAGACAGTTGTCATCATTTGAGAAGTTTTGAATCTTGTTTTGATGACCGGGGGTGCAATCTTTGTATATGGCTGCTTGCGGATAAAGCCCTCATTGTCAGAAGCTCAACCAACATACGAGATCTGAGCTCGAATCTTTCGTTATTGACACAGAGTGTGAGGTGGGATCCATGAGCGTAAAACACGATTTACTCTTCCATTCATAATTGAAAAACAATATCTACCCAACTAATATAGATTCAAGTGTCAAAGTTCCTGAACACGAAATGGGGGCCCATACACATACTCGGGAAGCAAGCAATTTATTTCATCCTAAGTTTGACAAGCTCTATTCGATTAATTGGGGTCAGAAACCATAACCATAGGACTATGGGAATATTACTCATGACCTCATATGTCTTGTAGGTTCCATTATGGAGGGTATATTTATAATCAAGAGGGTCGGCAAGCTGTCATAGCTGTGTAGGTTCCCTTATAGATCTATAAACACTACGGCACTTCTTTGGTGATACTTAGCCCAATGATGTTGGTTGAGGCTCTTGAACCCTCTCTCTCACAATGGTATTTGTTGAAAATAGGGCCACCGACTTAGTAGAAATACTGGTACTTGGTTAAACAGGGGCAGTCCGGCCACCAGGCATAAGTAGGAGGTCTCGTCCGGCGAGCTAGAATAATAGACCAAGGCCAATTGACATGCATTTCATCAGTATTCTGCACTGACAACGCAGATACCCGACGTAGGTGAATAAATCATAGAGCCAAGCACCCAGCTTGAATGAATCAGTAGAGCCGGGGACTATATGTATTCACAGCTAAGTAGCTGCATACATGTACCCAGTTTCCAAACCATCTTACACTTTTCTATCACATCAACTGATATCCACAATGTCCACAGCTTATTGGCCTTCTTCAATGGCAGATGCCATGTCACCAGCAAACTCGATTCCCCAGATCACACACTTCAATGCCTTCCGCTTTGGCCTCTACCCAAGCTCATTCCATGTCAACAGACTTCAAAAATTAATCAACGTATTAGAAACTGTTTTAGATACCTATTCAACCAGACAATAGACCGACTACCCCACAATCAACCTCCCAACCATGCAGCTCTTTGTAAGTTTTGGTGCAGTGCGAGACGCAACAAAAACATGGAATCATATTCACGTAAATCCCTCTTCTACGCCATCTAAGTATTTGTCGATTGCGCCTTTTACTCTTCCGTCTCCTCAATCTCCTCCTGAGCCTCTTGCATTTCTTCATCCTTTTCCTCTTCCTCTTCTTCCTCCTTGGCCTCCTCTTCAGGTGTCGCCAAGTCGACATCGGCGGCAACGCCACCTTCGGTTTCCAGGTTTAGCCACTCATCCCATTCGGGGAACAGGTCAGCATCGTCATCCGGGACACCAATCAATTTAGCTACCCTGCCCTTCTTGTTCTTCTCCAGGCTCTCCTTCCAGGACTTTGCCGCGGATGTGGCCAGGCTAGGCTTGTACGTCTGAGCAAATAGAGTAGCCTCTACTGCTCGTCCAGTCTTGGTCAGGATTTCCACGCATCGGTCAATATCACCTATTAACCAGGATGCTGAGAATGCCACGTTGTGGGCGTTTGCCTCCTCGGCCTGAGCAACCAACTTCGCAAGGCCCTCCTTGTCACCTGTTGATGAATACACAAGGAGAAGAGATCCAAGGTCCTTGGCGTGAGTGAAGCACTCAGCAGCCAAACCAACATCCCAGGCGGTCAGGGCCGCATCTCCGACAGTCTTCCACTTGTGCTCGGCGTCAGCCTGTCGGGCGAGATCAAGAGCAATGGCGAGTTGGTTCAGGGCCAATGCCAACTCAAACTTGTGCTCAGGATCAGTTGCAACTTCCAGAGCAAGATCCTTGTGTCCCTGGCCCTCCAAGAATCGTGCAACCTTGTTCAGCTGATCAGCGGGGATAGTTGGTAGCAACTCGGCGGCCGTCTCCATATCCTCACGCAGGACAAGCGTCTGGTACTCGAGGACGGGTTGTGACAGAGCGAAGGAGGTGACGTTGACATCCTTATCGGCAAGGTAGATGCGAGAGTCTCTCTGGATGTAGCCAAGGACGTACATGGGCTTGTCGAAGTGAGAGATGGTGTAAGTCTGGTCGCCGACCAGGTAGTTGAGTCGGTTTGTGCTGTTAGTGTAGATGAAGCAGTCGCCAACCCATTCACCAGTTCGAATGCTATACTCAAAATATTAGTTATCAGAAGAGCTCACGCATAAATCGGAAGAAGCCCGTCAATACTTACGTCTCATTGACATCGGTGATAACTTCAAAGGCAGACTCAACGCCATCTTCCTCAACCTGGCCTGACTGTACGGCCTCGACGTAGTTCTCGCGGGAGAAGCGCAAGACATAGAATGAATCTTCACAGGCAATGGCTACCAGCTCGCCGCTTTCTGACCAGTAGACCTGCTTAGGCTCAACCTCGATTCTGCGAACAAGACCGCCAGTAGCCCAGTCGAAAAAGGAGACGCCACCCTGGCCAGTGACACCCAAGAGAACACCTCCTGTAAGACCATCGGCCTGGAAGCCAACATCCAGACCTCCGCTCTTCTCCACAAAGTTCTTGAAAATCTTGACGCTCATGGCCGACTCTCGGATGGCAAAGTCATTGCTGTTTTCCTTCGAGGCCCACACAAAGTCCATGGCAGAACCAAAGGCCTTGTTTCTCCAGGCCAATGCTGTGTAAATGATGTATTCACCGTCACCACAGACGGCAACGAATCGGCCATTCGGTGAGTGAATCAGCGTCTGAGTGTACACTTCGCAAGTTCCGAGATCCTTGGTCGGTAATGAAATGGGTTCATTATCCTTGACAGAAGCATCGCCCTTGATGATGGAAGATACAACTTCGTTCTGCTTGGCCCAGATCAGCTTGCCAGATGGATCCATGGACACGGCGGGCTCCTCGCGTCCGAGCTTGATCACGACAGCACCATCATCATATCCAACAGCAACACCCTGCTTGCCCTTCTGGTAAGAGGCACACCAAGCTCTTTCTAAGCTGTAGCTCAGCGATTGCTCCAGTCTGTAAGTATTGGCGTGCCATAGCTTGATGGTGCCGTCTTCGGAACCAGAAATGATGACTGGCAGTTCTGGGTGGTAGCAAGCGAAGGAGACGTTGTTGGTGTGTCCCTCGAGAGTGGCGATCAGGGACTTGGTGGTGTAGTCCCAGATCTTGACTGTTCGGTCGTCGGAGGTGGTGAGGAGGTAGGGCTTGTCGGAGTGGGGGTAGTAGTCGACATGGTTGACTCCCTTGGTCTCATGGGCCTCGAGGGTGAAGTTGGCGGTGCCGGATCCCAAGCTCCAAATCTTGACGGTTCGATCCAAGCAGGCCGAAGCAAAGGTGTTGGTGTCCTTGGGGTTAATAGCGAGTCCCATAACATAGTGACTGTGGCCCTCGAAGACCTGGACGCATTTCCAACCCTTGTCCCAGTCCCAGAGCTTGATGCTCATATCATCGGAGGCGGTAAGAACAAATGGCAGCGTGGGGTGCACGCAGATGGCTCTGATGTAGTCGGGATGCGCCTCGAAGGAGGTGATCTTTTCGGAGGTGTTGTAGTTGTAGACTCGCAGCTGGAAGTCGTCTGATCCGCAGACGATCCAGTTCTTTCGCGCAACGAATCGACCAGCTCGAACGGGGACATCTGTGAGCTCGAAAGACTTGACAATTTGCTGTGTCTCGTATGACCAAATGTTGACATGGCCTGTGAAGAGGGGCGTATTAGCGGCGACTTGGTTCAATGCTGCATCTCAGGTGCTGTGACATACCGCTATATAGGGTGGTGAGGATCCATGGCTCCTGCGGGTGGAAGTCGATGCCCTTGACCCGCTCGCTGCGGGCATAGAGCTGGCGCTATAGTCATGAAGCCATAGTCAGTAACAGGATTGAAGAAGCAAAGCGGTAAGCTCCGCCAGTGGGCGTCGTTTTGACAGATGAGGGCCAGCGACTCGGTGTCAAACCAGCAAGGCGGACAAGGGGAGAGAGAGACTGGTCGCAAGGCGGGGTGAGGGCCCAATGTGCTGGCAACTGACCTTGACGTCCAATCTCATGTTTGCGGCTTGATCCTTCTAAGACTCCGGTCTCGCAGTTGTGGACAAACTCTTGGTCGCGGTCGGTAGAGGATGTGGGTGAAGGGGATCGCGGGGTGAATCCAAGTCGACGAGCTCCCACATATGACGCCGAGGCCGAGCGGAATGTCGAAGGCGGTGGAACAATTGCTGGGTGAAGACGAGCCGGGCAGAGTCTGCTGTCTCTGAAGCTTGTTGTCGTCGTCGGGAGTCGATCTGCAGCAGATACGGCAGCTTTCAATTGGGCTTGACCAGCTTCTCGAAAATGTGTCCTGCTGGCGCTATCGAGGTACGAGCCAGGTATATTGCCAGGTGGTCAGCCAGGAAGAGTTTGGGAGCCTGGTATGTCAGGCATCCACTGCAGTTTGGACCCTTTGGTGTGGTCAGTGCTGCTAGTGTTTTGGGAGACAATAAAAGGTACAAGCAAACAGCGTGACGTGGCGCCCAAAATGCGCTACTGAGCAAGTACCTTTGCAGCGTCTCTGGACCAGCCCACTTTGGCTGGAAAAGGGGGAAATCTGGCACTTTTTTGACCAACTTCAAATTGTAGGGTAGGCGAGTTGAGAGGAGGAGATGTTATGATAAGCCATGGGACACCGAATATATAGTCAAGATGTGGATGCACTTGTTGAAATTACGATGATGATGTATTTCATTGATGTGACTTGATCTTGAAAGTTCGTTTTGTGTTCAAAGATGCGCATAATGTTGCGATTTGATCTAGCATATGGTAGTTGAGTGGGTGCATATTTATTGAAGCTATTTCATATTACAGCGGTTTACTAAGATGTATTCTTAACATCATGCAGCCAACATACAGAGATGATACAAGATGTATATGCGAATGCATCAAGATGAATTCGTCTTATCTAAACTAACACATCTCATCGCAGCCCAATATATCGGATATCGGGGGCTGTAGGTACTGTGATGCTCAAGATTGTCACATGCAGAGGCACTCATGCTGGTGTTTAACACCAACAGCAATGTCCACAATATAGGTGCATGTACATGGACTTATACTCCATAAACGCACCAAAGAGGATATACGCAGCCTCCAGCTGCTCATCTACTTACTAAAAAAAGGATGGGAAAAAAAGATGGAAAACACCGAGGCATACCATTGTAGAGTTCATTGAAAAGCACCGTAAGTCACAAGCCACTGGCTGCCCACCCACCCATTACGCATGTCCGTGGCTGCGCATCTTGGTTTGCCATCACCATGGTGTATCGGGTGTGGAACCAGGAACGGCTGCTCAACCCTCCATGACGTATCATCCTCAGCTTGGTCATGGTGCTGTAAGACCTACTCGTAATGTACCTGAGGTATCATTGATGTACTGCCTTACTTGGTAGGAGTCGTAGATTGTCTGGTCCTTTCATCCCATCAATTGTTCCTCAAATCACCATCAAGATAAAGATGAGACCTTTCAGCCCTGATGGGCCAATTCGTCCGAACCCAATGGAGACAAATGAATCGTGTTACACTCTAGCCTAAATGCAACGTCGACCAGGTCCAGCCTTTCCCGCTTCATGACACGAAACAATAAAGCCAAAAGAAAAAAGAAAAAAGGACCGGGTTTGAGCCTCCGTGCAAAAAACCCACCGAATGGTCAACCGAATCGTTACAAATCGTTACAAATGCACGCACTGTGCGATGCAGGACTCGATCACTCACCCAACAGCGTCATCAGCCGTTGCACAGCGCTAGGCCCAGACATTGTACCGAGCGTCCTGCAGCAGGCACAGTGCCCGTTAAACGGTGAGCGCTAGCGCCCGCTGCAGACTGTAGGTACAAGGGAGAGACATGGCAATGCTACAGTCCAGCAGCAAAGCTGGCATTAAAAACCCAGGGAATTTGGAGATTTTAAACACACAAGAGAGTAACTATACGTACAAAATAGCTATCATCTGTCCGCATAAATGGTGTTCATGCTATTGATCTGTGTGTAAATATTCATTGTGCAGTCCCTGTATTTTGTGATACTTTCCCGCTACAAGCAGGTTCAGGGACCGGGTTGCGGGAAGCGACTGGCTGCCCCAGATTCCTCAATTCGCTAGGCACTACGGAGTAAAGTACAAGGCAGTGCTTCGCCTCCTCCTGATTGTCGACGTCCTGTTGCAGTGGAAGGATTTACTCGTACTTTAATATATATCCATGGCTGATGTGGCTTTTGCTTTTCCTCCCACCCACTCACCCCTCACTTGCTTGCAGCCTCATCATTTGATATCTGTGTGCCGTCTATTATTCTGTTTTACGGCTGTATCTCCAGTTCTCAAACCGCTGTCTCTTCGGAGTTAGACACCAGACGGGCTATTATTACTCGCAGTCCTCACCTCACTTAATATTAGCCTTGAACCACAAAAAATAGGGGGCATCTCCATCCCCAGCCAGCCGCCATCCCTCACTCACTCAAACCAAGTGGATTCATCCAATCCTCACCTCGAGTTCGACGTCTGCGGGGTTGTTTGATTGGCCCTGCAACCACAGGCCAAAACACGCCCGTCACATCGCCTCCGGCCTGCTGCATCAGAAGCGGCTGCTTCCCGTCTGGTCCTTTCGATACCTCGTCAGCTGCTTATCTGTCGGCCGGATTAGCCTCTCTACCGACTATCATCTATCAGATCCGTTCCTTCACCTTCACCTCCCGTCTTCCATCTTGCATTACATTGTTCCATCATTCCATCTAGCATCGCTATCCGTTGAGCGGTCGTACCGGGAACCGTCACCATGTCGTGGAAGCTGACCAAGAGTATGTCTCTCCTTTTCCAATTGTCCCCAATGTCTTGTTGTCGTCCGACACCATCCTGGAACTCGCTGCCGCCGGCAATGAGGCTAACTGGCCTTGCGCAGAACTCAAAGATACGCATCTCGGCCCGCTGAGCGCGTTTTCCCGGTCGCCGTCGACTTCCACCATCACCGACAGAGATGAAAAGGGGACGAGCCCAGGCGCCACCACGCCGACTAGCGAAAGCGCTACTGGTAAGCTACCAGCGACGGATGCCTTCTAGATGGTGATACTGACTGCTCTTGACTTCATTGTAGGCGCCTCAGACGACTTGACGCAAGCGCCCGTCATTAAGAAGCCCGGTATCTTGGTCGTTACCATCCACGAAGGCAAGGGCTTCTCCCTTCCCGAGGAACATCGAGGCGCTTTTTCGTCTAGCCACCAGAGCTCCCGCTCTTCGGGCAGCGCCTTGTCCAGCTCTGTCCGTCCAGACTCAAATGGAGCGAGACCGCACTCTTCCGGCGGCGGATTCGGCTCGATTCCCACTAACCATGGGCGCATTTCCGGCAAATATATGCCCTATGCGCTGATCGATTTCGACAAGGTGCAGGTGTTTGTCAATTCGGTCGAAGGAAACCCCGAGAACCCTCTGTGGGCAGGTTCAAATACCCAATACAAGTTTGACGTTTCCAGAGTGACGGAGCTGGTTATCCATCTGTACATGCGGAACCCTGCTGCCCCTCCCGGGTCTGGACGAAGCCAGGACATCTTCCTTGGCGTGGCCCGGATAAACCCCCGATTTGAAGAGAGGCAACATGTGGCCGAGGACTCCAAGGCAAGCAAGAAGGATCGCGAAAAGGCAGCCGAGGCTCAGCGCCAAAAGGGAGAAGGCCATGCCGGCGTCGACTGGGTTGATATCCAGTACGGCACGGGCAAGATCAAGGTTGGCGTTGAGTTTGTCGAGACACGAGCTGGAAAGCTCAAGATTGAAGACTTTGAACTGCTCAAGGTTGTAGGCAAGGGCAGCTTTGGCAAGGTAATGCAGGTACGCAAGAAGGACACCAACCGAATCTACGCGTTGAAGACGATTCGAAAAGCGCACATCATTTCCCGATCGGAAGTCGCCCATACGTTGGCCGAACGGTCTGTGCTGGCGCAGATAAACAATCCCTTCATCGTTCCTCTCAAGTTTAGCTTCCAATCGCCCGAGAAGCTGTATTTCGTCCTCGCCTTTGTCAACGGAGGAGAACTCTTCCACCACCTGCAAAAAGAGCACCGGTTTGACGTCAACAGGTCGAGGTTCTATACTGCCGAGCTTCTCTGTGCGTTGGAATGCTTGCATGGTTTTAGTGTCATCTACCGAGATCTGAAGCCGGAGAATATCTTGCTCGACTATCAAGGCCACATTGCACTGTGCGATTTTGGCTTGTGCAAGCTGGACATGAAGGACGAAGACCGGACCAACACATTTTGCGGCACGCCCGAGTATCTCGCCCCTGAACTTTTGTTGGGCCAAGGATACAACAAGACAGTGGACTGGTGGACCTTGGGTGTTTTGCTCTACGAAATGTTGACGGGACTTCCTCCGTTCTACGATGAGAATACAAACGAGATGTACAGAAAGATTTTGTCAGATCCTTTGAATTTCCCTCCTGGCGACGTGGTGCCTCCGGCTGCCAGAGACCTTTTGACCAGCCTGCTTAACAGAGACCCGAAGAAGCGACTTGGCGCTAATGGCTCATCCGAGATCAAGGCTCATCCGTTTTTTCATGGCATTGACTGGCACAAACTCTTGCAGCGTAAATATGAGCCTACGTTCAAGCCCAGCGTGGTAAGTTACATTTTCAAATATGTGTGGATAGCTTGCTAATTCGTGATCCCCAGACGGATGCCATGGACACGGCCAATTTCGACCAGGAGTTTACCAGCGAGGCTCCCCAGGATTCATATGTGGACGGGCCGCTGCTGTCACAGACGATGCAAGATCAATTCCAAGGATTTAGCTACAACCGCCCTATTGCAGGCCTCGGGGATGCCGGCGGCAGTCTTAGAGATCCGTCGTTTGTGGGCAGCCTTAACAACCCCTAAGCATTTGGACATGATGTATCATTTTCGGCGAATACCAATTTGAGTTGAGACTAGACCTAGAAGCATGATTTGAAGCGAAAACAAGACAAGGGGGAAGGTTGGACGACGACAGCGTTGGTTGTGCTGCGTGCAAGAGATACGTTAGCGTACCTAGAGAGCGATGAGCGTCTTTTGGACTTTTGCAGGATGGAAGCGCACAGACGGACAGGCAGACATGGGAAAGGGGGTCCATATTTGGCTTGAACAATGCATGATGAACCATACGTTATGGAGTTTAGCAGGAAATCATGACAGGAGTTGTCTTCTTTTTTCACTTTTTCATCACTTTTTATTCGTTATCTTGTCGCCCAGGAAAAGATTGACTGGGGAGATGCAGGCATCATTGGAATAAGGGTTGATACAAGCTGCTTTATTACAAGGATGTTATCGGGTGGGGCGTGTATGAGAGTTGACTTGTTGATGGTATTGTTTGTACTAGTTTTTATAATTATATCCTCTTGTTTCAGTCATTTGAATGAATCATTATGATTGGAGTACAGAGTTGGGCATTATTGGTTGAGCTGTATTAATGCAATGTAGTTCCGGCATCTTGTACCACCAGAGAAATAGACAACATGTACATGCACCTGGAGTATGTACTGCTCAGTAGATAGGTTCTCTGAGAATCAGATCGAATCGAATCAGCAGGCTGCAATAAAGCACATGCAAGTGCTGATTTGACTATATTCCATGCAACCAACTCCCTGTGCCTAATAAAACTGCCCGACTGACTCTGATCTGACTGATTGATTGTTAAAATCTCCAGGTAATCCATCTGCGGGGCATCCTGCTTACCAAAGCACGCCAAGCAGCGCGGCAACTGGCCAGCCAAGTTCCAAAAAAGGTTCTCAGTGAGGTCATTAGTGAGGGGCAACAGGCGCAAAAGCTCGTGCCAGCTTCGCCTGGATAGCTCCATCAATGCGCTGAGCTTCGGTTCCCCCTCCAGCAAAAAGAGGCCAGACAGACGCCACAGTCATTCGTTGTCTCGTCTGGTGCTATTTTCTGCTTCTTCCTTTTCCATCCTTCTTCTCCCATCCTCTCATTATCGTGAGGCATTTCGAACCATCCAGCGAACCAATTCTGCTTTCTATCTCTAATCATCCCCTAAGCATCCTCTAATCAAGCATCTTCCCTCCCCTGGTAAGTCGTCATTCCCGGCTTCATCTCTTTTTTTTTTGCTCCTGACGCCACCCCCACCATCTCCATCGAATCCATCATCTGCCTTGATCAGCTTCCGCGTTGCCCGGAATATATGCTGCGATCCCACGGTACTCGAACCGGATCGTATAGCCTACCAGACCTCACCAAGGGACTATACGCTACATAGCCTATGGCCTTTTAAATGCTGCTTCTCCCCTCTCTACCAAGCCGTCATTCTTCTCCCTGATCTTCTCCTCATCCTCATCCCCATTCCCATTCTATTCCATCCAGACCTCTCGTCTTCTCAAAGCCCAATTCCAGAGCAACATAGCCCAATCCAAGCGGAAGTTGCCGAGCACTGCTCCGTTTCGACTCAACTCAATTAGCTACCGCAACTCTCCACAGACTGGCTAATTAACCTCCTTGACTCCTCATCAGATCTCTGCCAAACATGGCCCCCGCAAACACTCTTCCCGCCTGGTCGGAGCTCCAGGCTCACCGTGACGACGTCGCCAAGAACTTCGTCCTGAAGGAGGCCTTTGCCTCTGACGCCGACCGCTTCAACAAATTCTCCCGCACCTTCAAGGCCGACGGCTCAGCCGACATTCTCTTCGACTTTAGCAAGAACTTCCTGACCAATGAGACTCTGGATCTGCTCGTCAAGCTTGCCGAGCAGGCTGGCGTTGAGAGGAAGCGAGATGCCATGTTCCGCGGTGACAAGATCAACTTCACCGAGAACCGTGCCGTCTACCACACCGCGCTGCGAAACGTTGGCGGCTGGGAGATGCAGGTTGAGGGCCAGGATGTCATGAACGGCCCTACTGGTGTCAACGGCGTCCTGGCACACATGAAGGAGTTTTCTGAAAAGGTCCGAAGCGGCGAGTGGGTTGGCTTCACCGGCAAGAAGCTGACCAACATCATCAACGTTGGCATTGGTGGCTCTGATCTGTGAGTATCCCGAGCTTGAACTGAGCTGAATTGAAGCTTCGAGTTCATCGCCAAGACCTGCTTGCTAACCAATCTCTTTTGTACAGCGGCCCCGTCATGGTGACTGAGGCTCTCAAGCACTACGGCGCTCCCGACATGACCCTCCACTTCGTCTCCAACATTGACGGAACTCACATGGCCGAGGCTCTCAAGGCCTCTGACCCAGAGACCACCCTCTTCCTCATTGCCTCCAAGACCTTTACCACCGCAGAGACCATCACAAACGCCAACACTGCCAAGTCATGGTTCGTCGAGAAGACTGGCGGCAAGGGAGATGTTGCCAAGCACTTTGTTGCCCTGTCCACCAACGAGGCCGAGGTCACCAAGTTTGGCATTGACAGCGCCAACATGTTTGGCTTTGAGAGCTGGGTTGGCGGCCGTTACTCCGTCTGGAGTGCCATTGGCCTGAGCGTTGCCCTCTACGTTGGCTACGACAACTTCCACAAGTTCCTTGCTGGTGCTCACGCCATGGACAAGCACTTCCGCGAGACTCCCCTGAGGGAGAACATTCCCGTCATTGGTGGTCTGCTTGGCGTCTGGTACGGCGACTTTTTCCAAGCCCAGACTCGCCTGGTTGCTCCGTAAGTTGACATCCCACTGAAAGTGCTCTCTGGACATGAGCCTGTGGTGATTGATACTGACTGCAATACCTTAGCTTCGACCAATACCTCCACCGATTCGCCGCCTACCTCCAGCAGCTGTCCATGGAGTCCAACGGCAAGGCCATTACCTCTGACGGATCCAGCGCCAAGTACACCACTGGTAAGTTCTCCTTGTCCTAGAGCACAAGTCAGAAATCGTGTAAGTCTAACATATAGATTCACCAGGCTCCATTCTGTTTGGTGAGCCCTGCACCAACGCCCAGCACTCCTTCTTCCAGCTTGTCCACCAGGGCACCAAGCTCATCCCCGCCGACTTCATCCTGGCTGCCAAGTCTCACAACCCCATCCACGACAACCTGCACCAGAAGATGCTTGCCTCCAACTACTTTGCTCAGGCTGAGGCTCTGATGGTTGGCAAGACGGACGATCAGCTGAGGGCTGAAGGTACCCCTGAGGAGCTCATCCCCCACAAGCGCTTCCTCGGCAACCGCCCGACTACATCCATCCTCGTCGGCGACGTCATCGGCCCTGCTGAGCTGGGTGCCCTCATCGTCTACTACGAGCACCTGACTTTCGTCGAGGGCGCTGTCTGGGACATTAACAGCTTCGACCAGTGGGGTGTCGAGCTGGGCAAGGTCCTGGCCAAGAAGATCCTCAAGGAGCTCGACGAGCCCGGCAACGGCTCGGGCCACGATGCCTCGACCGGCGGCCTCATTGGAGCCTTCAAGTCGTTCTCCAAGATCTAAACAGTTAAATACGGTGTAAGAAAAGAAATAGGAAACAACAAAAATTATCCCCCGAAAATACAGAGCAAAAGGAGGGTCTGGGATGGCGAAAATGACGGGGGAGCGGGAAGGGAAGCCTTGTGAAATTAATGAAAAGAAAATAAATCGGGCTCGAACAATGAGTCTTTTTTTCTCCCTTTTGCCCTTTTGCACGATGAAACTACGACGTGAAGAGGTAGCATGAGTCACTTGCTGAAATGTGATATTGGTGATGATGATGCGTGTGTGTGTGCTCTGTGCTCGGTACTATTCTGTCATATGGATCAGCATGTGAAGCAAGCAGTGTACTCTGTATGTGTGATGATGATGCATTCCTCACGCCCGAGGTTTGTGATGTGATTGTGTGTGTGCCTCGAGATATTCCGGCTGCCTCTATTACATTACATTACATTACATTACATGCACCAGTTGCTCTAGCTCTCATCTAAGCTCCATATCATGCACATAATACTCTACCCTCTCCGTATCTGGGCGAAAGGAATCGATTTAGTACCTCTACCTCTACTTTTACATCAACTTCTCCGACTAGCACATGTGGTTGGTGTCTGCCATTTAGCCCTCAAGCTCCCCTCCCACGTTTCCTTCCGGCACCGGTCCCCACAAGCGAACTAGTAAAGACGGACGGGGACCCAGCAACAGCACATGTTACTGCACTTTGAGATTATTTTCCGGGGGCGCAGGGATGCACGCACATGCACACATGGGGAAGGTCATATGGGGTTTGTTGATGGCTGGATGCAAGTCAAGTCGATAAAGAGGAGGGAGGGAGGGTTGGGTTGTATTGGCGGTGGTTTGAGTGGTTATTGACAGCGCGGGCCGGGAATAAGCATATGGGTAATAGCAGAATGAATGGATGGGCGGCTGAAAATGCGAGAGCTCAAATCTGTTCTCTTGAACAAACAAACCAACAAGAGTGCTATGTAGCATTCGGGTGAAAAGAGAGGGCGTTTGTTTCTAATCGAGCGAGTTGGTTGGCCGTCAATGTTCCCATACTTCCTATTCGAGGCAGCCACGGGCTCGGCATGCAAGCACCGAATGGGAATTCAATCAATCCAATGCGCGGGACGAGGCTTTAGGATAGCTAGCCGGGCTGAGAGGGACAAAGAGGCTAATGGTGGTGAAACGCCTGTGGCATTTTCCTGCTAGCATGTAGTACTCGGGACATGGACAAAGTGGCGTGCGTTGAGTGATATAACGTCTGGTGCTTCTTTCGTTAGGGATAACGCGGTTACTTAAACCAGGCAGTGATGATTTGGACGAATTGGAAGGGACCTAGTCGTGATTATCTTGCAGAGCGGCGCAGTCAATGGGTTCTGCTTTCGTCCAGGAGCATCAACACAAAAGACCCAAAAAAGGAACAAAGGAAGAGGCAGCCAAAAGCACCACCACCAACATGCATGCATGCATGTCTGCACGGTATATGCAGCCAGTCAAATCAAATCAAACCAGAGTGGCAGTAAAACGAAATATCACAGCAAAAAGACCCGCATAGACAAAAAAAAAGGGTGGCAAATGGGCGGGCGTACAGCGCAGCGCAGCTTTTGGTCGATAATAATCCGGACGCGCTGATATCGTGGGATTTTTCGATGGCGGGATGACAAGTTTCGCCGTTATCTCGGGCAATATACTGACACATCATATTAGTGCCCTTGCGTAACGAATATATGGCTCAGCAATAGGGGGCATGCAGTGTTGAGTCTCCCCGAGATTACAGAGTAGAGACGACTGACAATTCAGCAGAGCAGTTGGAAGAAAACGAGACAAGGACGTCAAGGTAACCTGACATGTGCTTATTGCTCGACTTGTTTGCTGTTTTGCCTTTGAGGTCGGGGATTCCGAGTCATGCCCGTTTGTCTCGCCTCGTCTTTTGTTGGGCTGAGTCCAAAGCCGCCACCGTCCACGACGGTTTCAAAGCATGGAAACAAAACGGCTAACTGCCCGTACTGTACCTGTACGAGTTCTCCGTATCTCGTAAGTGCATGTAAAGGGCCAAGCCAAGCCTCAGCCTAAGCAACGACCCCCGGTCTCTGCCGCTTTTGCGCCCTTTTTGCCTTTGCCTGCCATGCCTGCTTGCCCCCCCATGTTCACTATTATGCCGCCAAGACGAAACGGTGGCTCCATAATGGCTCACGGAGCTCAACTGGTTGGCCGGTTTGTTACGGCGGTGCGGTGGATCCGCCCCTACGGAGCCGGCGGAGGCGCTGCTTTTGGGAGCTCGGGGGAATAGCCGTGGAGTTGATAAAAAGTCCCAAGCATTCGCAAGGTAACGTTGGGGAGGATGCAAGTACCTGCTAACGCAGTGGACCCGCGACAATGCAGCGTTCAATGCCAATTGGGTCCGCCGTTCCGGGGACAGGCGAACAAGGCCGGAGGGAGCTGATCTGCATGAGGCAGACGAAAGAGAGAGAGAGAGAGAGTCGACTTGACTGCGCAGAGAGAAGCCCGTGGCGTATTGCGGTGAGCTCCTTGCACCACGTTTTCATTTGCCGTCAGGGGCTCTGCTGCAGCTGCAACGTGGCTGCTGTTCTGACCATGTACAAAGTACGGTGTTGAAGTGCTGGCAGAGTAATCTCACCATTTGCCCTATCTTACGATGGACAGTTATCAGCTTCCAGGGGCTGGGCGAAAACGAAGGCCGAAACGAGGCATCGTGAACCGAACCGAGCCACCCCTGGCTTGGCTGCTGTTGCTGTTGCTGTTGCTGGTGCCGACGGGAAAAGCGCGCAAATGCTCGTCCAAGTGTCGGCCCGTCTTCTGGCTGAGACTTGGCGCCTGGATCCGATAGCCGTGTGTGTGGCTTGGCTGTGAGTGGTTGATGTGGAAATCCACGGCGTGGGATAACCTCAATAGGCATCGTTGATAGGCGCTGACTCTGCGTGTGCTCGTGTAGATTTCATGCAAAGTACTCGTACACGAGTCTGAGGCTACCGTGTTTCATGTACACGTATCCGACAACTTGATTTCACTTGGGCAGGCATCATGGTCGAGGTTAGATGGGCAAAGCTCTGTGTTGATGGCATACAGCTGGTTTGAAGCGAATGTCCTCATCATCATCATGCACGGTTTTGTCATGTTTGCAATGCGTCTTGAAGCCAACGGGCGTATGCACGGTTGATAACCTGTTTTCCCATGACGGATAACACTTCGTCTTTTTGTGTGAGACATGCCTCGACGAGAGCAAAACTTGAAGTTGAAGTGCAACCCGACGTCAACTTACATGAGGAGCAAAGCGGGAGCAAGGGCTGACAAGCGCCATGTAGTGCAGCGAACGAGAATCGACATGTGCTCCAGCAACAGAGAGAAAGAAGCAGAGATCGACATCGAGAGGCTTCCCCGCCGGCGTGTATTGGCGCGAGAAGGAGGAGTTGGAGCGGAGACAATCAAGTTGCTGAGGGGTCCCACGGGGGAAAGCGTGCGTGAATATGCATGAGAAGAGTCGTACGAGATGATGGCTTCGGATGGATGCTTGGTGTAGTGCCGACGCAAACCTCCTTCTTTTCGTTGTCTTCGGTGTAAAGATGGACGACACGATACGACACGTTGAAGCAAGGGGGACAAGGAGATGAAGCCTGCCAGCGCCGTTGCGGATAGTTGTGACTCGGGAGCCAAACTGGACTGGTGAGAGCAGAAGCAGAGCAGCCATTGACGTTGATGGCTCCACGGGAAGCAAACTCAATTTCAACCCAAGAGCCTGTTTCTGCTGGACGACAGAAAACACAACATTACACATCGTGAATGTGAAACACAGCCATCGAGTCGCAGCTCCGTGGTGGTTGCTGGCAGCACGGGTCAAAGTGGAGGCCATCCCCAACATACGTCATTGTGCTGGGACCCCTGTGGGCGACGATCGTAGATACAAGAACACATGTCCGATGTGTGCACGAGTATCTGGCATCTGAGTTTATGCGTTGACAGGCAGGCAAAGGGGGGGTGGTCAGGGTCAGGATGGAATAGGGATAGAGTCAAAGTTCAGGATAGTAATGGCAAGGATGTGATTGATGCTGGACGAGGGGTCAAGTCGGAAGCATGTGCAAATAGCATGCCGGAGGTGTGGCATCTGGCTAGGCAAGCCACGACTCGACTGCGGATGGATTGCGACCTATTCCATTGTCGACAAGTATTAGTGTCTGTCTTAGAAATCGCACTTGGGATGGACGAGAAAGAAAAAGGTTGACAAGTCAAGTCAGTCATCCAAGGCTCGTGCTGTCCGTCGACACGACACGAGGCTCGCGGGTCAGGCTGGATGATGTTGATGATATCAAATTAGGAGGTGTCGATAAGCCGTGCTGACACTGAAGGGTTCAGTTCAGCAACCCCCTTTTCGCAAGCAAGCGGGCGTGACGCAGGGTTCAGTTCTTACTTCCGTAGCGGCTGCATCGCATCGCATTGGATCGCATCGTGTATCGCATCGTGCTTGTGCTGGCTTGTATCGCGTTGCATCGTGAAAAGGCCAAACCAGCAAAGCGTCTCTGATGTCACTGCAGTGGGCTGGGTTCAACTGGGCTCAACTTGCTTCAGCACTAAATCCGCCTTCCCACAGCGGGGCGCTCCAGCGACCACCCCAGGCGCCTCAGTGGCCCCCTGGGTTCCCTCTAGCCAACTAGGCCCTCTAGCAGCCAGCCTGTGGGAGCCTCGAGTTCAGTTCCAGCAGCCCGTTATCGTGGAAAAAAAGACGGCCGGATGACGTTAGTCTGGCGGTGGGCCACAAAAGGCGCAAACCTGCAGGAATTCTTGGTTCTTGTTTGGCGTGCCACTGGCGACTGTTTTAGAGCGATGGGGCAGCCCCCCCTAAAGCCCGTCGAATGGAAGAGCAAGTTGAGGCGAAGACGGTGCTGCTGATGGGGGAGCAGAAGCAAAAGCAGGGAAGAAACGGTTTGTGGTTCCTTTACAAGTTGGGCCCCAGGTCTGACGGCATTATTTTGGAAACGGAAATGGGGGTCAAGTCATGATGATGCTGTCAGGTTCCAACGTGTGTTTTTCCTGACTCTGGCTGTACTGCTGCAGTCTGATGTGGCACAGCAACAGTCGACCGTTGCAAAAATGATGTCGGCGTGCATTGGAAAAAGGAGATGAGCAAACATGCCACGCATTACTCACAAGACCCTGTGAACAGGAGAGAAAGAAATGAGTTGAGCAATGAAAAGGCAAAGAATGGAGATGAGATTGAGGCAAGGGCTGAATTACATACGACGATATGGCTGAGTTTGAATGAATCGGATCCATGGACAACATGTGAAAAAAGATGGATTCTGCTACTCAAAGTACAGGTACGGGCAGTGCAGCAAATGCAGCAGAGTTTCAGGTGCGTTCCTCGCCCAGCTAGCGCAGTTCGTGCAAGGTACGGGCTTCCACAGCGAGGTACCGCTACAAGCCAAGACGTCAGTCGTGGAAAGATACCAGCGTTACAACAAGGCACATGTACCGTAACACGTAAACGAGAGTCACTGGTCTCCACTTAACTCGGCGCCACGGGCTGTTGAACTGCGCCAGGCGTCAGCCAAGGTGAGACATGATTGGTCGAGAAAGGCGACATATCTCCCGACAAAGTACCAGTACCGACCAGGGATGGCCAGAGCCTCCGGTTTAGACGGTTCCTACGTGTTACTGGCCTATCTTTGTAGAAGCTAACGGAACCTGAAGGCCTTTCGGGAGGCAATTTTGGCGTAACGTGAATGACAATGGAATTCAAACGGACAAGGTGCCTGGTATCTGTACCTGCGCCATTCCCCGTATATTTTCTCACGAAACAACGCAACAGATACGTATTGATGTACAGTACTTCTTCTACTGGACATTTGCTTGCATGGGAATTGGTTGATTGAATGGATGGATCAAGTTCTCCCCTCCCCCGTTGTGGAGCTGTACTGTATCTGATGTGATAGTATCCATATGGATTGATCCAATGTAATCGTAATGTAATGTACGGATACTTGACGTTGTCACTTACCCACCCCCCCCTTGCTCTGACGATGGTCGATCAGCTTCACTTCCGCCCCGATTGAGGCGCCATCGTCATCGGTTCGCCCACACCCCCTACATGCTACAGTATACGTCTACATGCTACCTGCTATTCTTCCTAGTTCCCTCTAGTTGGATGCTTGCCTTTTCTCCTTCTCGTGGACTCGAGAGTTTTGCCGACTCGATTCTGCAAAGAATTATAAAGGTTGCGATTCCCGCGCCTCTTGTTAGATCTTAGTCCCCTCTCCTCATCATCAGCTTCAGCAACCATCCACTTTATCCTTCTTCCATCTAAAACGGTCTACCGTTTCCAACAACACCTCTCCTCTCCACTATCACTATTACTCTCTATTCTCTTATTCTCTTCTTATCCATACTCTTATAAACAAACCGCAATCATGGCTGTCATGGGTAAAAAGGCAGTTCACTTTGGTGCCGGCAACATTGGTATGTCATCACCACAACTATCACTACAATACCTAAATAACTAACATATATAACAGGCCGAGGTTTTGTTGCTTGCTTCCTCCACAACTCCGGCTACGAAGTCGTCTTCGCCGATGTCAACGGCGACCTGATTGACAAGATCAACGCCACCCCCTCCTACAGAGTCATTGAAGTCGGCTCCGAGGGCACCTCAGAAAACACAATCACAAACTACCGCGCCATCAACTCCCGCACCCACGAGGAGGACCTGATCGAGGAGATCCGCACCGCCGACGTCGTCACCTGCTCCGTCGGCCCCAACATCCTCAAGTTCATCGCCCCCGTCATCGCAAAGGGCATCGACCGCCGCGCAGACGAGAACCCCCTGCACGTCATTGCCTGCGAGAACGCAATTGGAGCCACCGACACTCTCGCCGGCTTCATCAAGGACGCCCGAAACACCGACCCGGAGCGTCTCGAGTCTCACCACATGCGCGCTCGCTATGCAAACTCCGCCATTGACCGCATCGTCCCCGCCCAGGACCCCAACGCCGGCCTCGACGTGACGCTGGAGAAGTTCTTCGAGTGGGTCGTCGACAAGACTCCCTTTGAGGATGTTGGTATTCCTTCTATTGAGGGCATCAACTGGGTCGACAACCTGGCGCCCTTCATCGAGCGCAAGCTGTACACCGTCAACACCGGCCACGCCACCGCCGCCTACCACGGCTACAACCGCCGCAAGCGCACCGTCTTCGACGCCCTCCAGGACAAGCAGATCATGGCCGAGGTCCGCGGCGCCCTGACCGAGACCAAGAACCTGCTCGTCGCCAAGCACAACATCGACGAGGAGGCCCAGCTGGCCTACATGAACAAGATCATCAAGCGCATCGGCAACCCTCACCTGGAAGATGCTGTTGAGCGAGTTGGTCGCGCTCCCCTGCGCAAGCTTTCGCGCAAGGAGCGCTTCGTCGGCCCTGCTGCCGAGGCTGCCGAGAACAACATGCCCATCAAGTACCTCCTCGACGCCATCGAGATGACGTTCCGCTTCCAGGACGTCGAGGGCGATGATGAGTCCAAGGAGCTGAGCACCATCATGTCTGAGAACACACCCGAGGATGTTGTTGCCAAGGTCTGCGGCATCCAGGCCACGGAGAAGATTTATCCTCAGCTGGTCGACATTGTCAAGCGTGTCCAGGCCGACAGCGAAGAGTAAAAGTTGCTTTTTTATAGAGCTCTTCTTCCTTTCTTTGATACACACAGCATTCATTCACGGCGATGAGTGGGTGTTTTAGGGTTTTACTTTTACGATCTGATTATGCGCGCGTGCCTTTTTTTGCTTTATAACTTCACTTCTTCAGCTTGTTTTATCAATGCAATGAATGAACTGCAAGGCGCTGGGATCCGGTATATTAGATGATCATCTAATCTTTCTTATTTTTACTTTTCTTTTCTTTTCTTTGTTCTTGTCTGCTAGGGAATTTGGGCATTAGCCAGCATTTTCATCTGCTTGGCATGGGAAACTTCAGTCCATAGATTGATTGATAGCATTACGAATCAAGATACGATACCAAACATCAATGAAAAAAACAGACTTGATCCAAACTTCTTCGTTCCACCATATTCACATGTCCACATCCTAAAGCTACTAGACTTCTTCTTGACAGATGACACACGCAAAATGAGGTCACAATGATCTCAACATTAACCTTTCCCAGCACCCAACCCCAAAAAAACGCAATGCAGCCACCCCGTCTAAAACGGTCTGTCTTTCTCCAACGGGAATTCTCCAATCCCCAGCCCGTCAAAACTTCCAGATCCCTCTCCCCCCCTTCGGCAACTAAACCCTCCTTGTGTCACACACACACTGACATACGCTAAAGCATGCCATAACAGCACACCACCCTACGGAAGTAGTTTCAATGCCCTTGTTGGTAGTTTCAATGCCCTTGTATCCCTGGGATTGCCGGAATAGGAAGGGCACGATGTGTGGCCGGCTGATTGGGTCTCGTTTTCTTTAGTGGGCCAAAAAGCCTTACTTTCTCTCGTCTTTTTTTTTGTCTTGGAATTACTACTATCTTTTTTGAATAGCGAGACATATGTGGTGGGACCAAGGCTGAGCCTGAGCCGGCTTTAAGAGTGCCCAACCCCGGACCGGACTGCTCCGAGAATGAGGTGAGGTGAGACACGAAGCAAAATGTGGCAAAATACTTGCATGCCGATGATTCATTCAACCCCCCCTTTTTTCTTTTGCAAAAGAACCACTTCGTAAGTAGAGAATCCTGCGGAATTGACGATAGTGTCATGCAGTTGATTCTCGTCCGATGGGGTTCTGGGCCCAATTGGACGTTGTTAGAGGCATCCATTGATGTCTTATCTTAGGTGTCTTGCAGATTGATTGACTCGCCTTGTTCGAGGCGGTGTGCGGATATTATTTTTTGTGTTAGTCGATACAGATTGTGTAATAAGTTACGATATGCAAAGGGCTAGGCCTCTACGTGGCATGCTGTGGCTTCAGATCAAGAGGATTATACGGGATGCAAGCCCGACGTAAAGTGTTGACAGGAAGGATTTATATGCAAGGGACAAGCTCGCGAATTCAGTCATTATCAGGCCACGGGATCTGTCTTCCAGCGACATTGGCCAATTGGCGCTGCACTCGAAATGCAGGGGAATGTCTGTGAATGACTATGCGTACGTCTGAATGGCTGTACGGAGCAAAAGAGGCTGGCACAGAACATCATGTGGTGCGCTCTATTACGTGACTAGGCGTAAATGCCACGAAATTGCTGGGGATGGGGTAAATGCCTCTAAGACTTGTCTCTCAATTTCTGCCAACGTGACGGATAGGATCTACAGGGACGTGGACCGAATCAGGGTCGATTTGTTTCGGGACGGCGAATCATGTAGATCTGCTCTTACCCAATATCGTAGCCTCGTGATTCGACTCTGAGGGGCTGAGGAATGTTGATCGCGGGTGTGTCAGTTGAGAGGCTCTCAGGCTGCTCGAATACTCGTAAGCCCCCTTTTGCTACCGGTGATGAGTTGCATAAGAAGAAGTTAGTTTCGTAGGGATTGCCCTGCGTACGTGCATGCATGAAGCCATCAGCATCAGCAGCCTCACTTTTCTCTGCTTCTGGTCAAGCTTGTATACTATTTTGGCGCGCTCGTTCTAGAGCTCTTTGGCCTCACTCCCCCCTGGCACGAAGAAGTAGAGGTACATTACCTCTGGAAACACCATGCTGCTTCCAATACTACTCCTCTCCGGCCTTTGCGGCCACGGGCCATTCGCCTCGGCTGCCATCACAGTCCCTGTCGATCCCGATGTCGACCCACTCCCGCTGTCAACCGCCGGCACGGTGACATCTGCGTCGGAGCTCCTTCGGCAGAGCTGCCCGGAAGAGTTCCCGCCAGCCACGCCATACTCGCCGGAGCTGCTCATGTCGTCCTTTGCCGATTTCGGCTCGGACGACGACAGCGCCTTTGCCAATGGCACAATCTTTCAGTCGTCAGACAGTCTCGTGAGGGGCGCCATCGAAGCATGGGGCCAGCACCAGAGCCTTGTCCTCCGGCCCGACGAGGTATGGTTCGAGATTCTGGCGCAGCTCAACTTCTACATGACTGCGCATGCCGAAGATGTTCGGCATCTGTTTGTCGATCATGAGGGTAAAGAGGAGATTCAGGTGTGGCGCTTCTCGTGGCGTGACGTGATTGCGGCGTTTGCAGGCGAGATCCAGCAGAGGGTCAAGACAGATTGGCTGCTGGATTGGATCATGCCTAATTTCACCACGAGCGACGACAATGATGGCCTCACAGCCACCGTCCTGATGATGGGTCTGATGCAACACTACTTTGAGTTTAGCGGGGGCATCACCTGTGGCCTCCCCGAGGTGACACTGCTGGGAGAGAGAGACGACTGGGTGAAGCTGCTCGGGAAGCTGGACAGGCTCGAGGAGTGGGGAGAGGAGCCGGCAGACTATGCCGATCGGCTGCGGCCAATCTTGACTCGCTTCGTGCTCACATGGGACGAGCCGGACAGCGACGAGGTCAAGGACTTCTGGAAGAACATTGTCCGGTCGCAGAGGCTGTTCATGTGCGGCGCTGGGCCTACGGGCTACAGCATCTCAGGGTGGATTACCGGGTTCCTGCACTGGACCGTCGAGGGCGACCTGCGCATCTCGCGCCAGGCTGAACAGGAGTTCAATCCGTCGGACGACTACGACATGCTTGTGCTCGACGGCATCCCGTACTTTTCGACGGAGCTGGACGACGTGCCCGTCGGCTACGCAAAGGCGCCGCTCAAGATGCTGGACTACCCAGTTCAGGGGACGGACTCGATGGCGTATCTGCTGGCGGGCAACGTCGGGGTACAGAGACTAGCGGTGGCCTCTAGCGAGACGCCGGGCCAGGAGGATTTCAAGGTGACGGCGCAGCCGATGAGTGCGTGGTTCCTGTTTGGGCCGGTGAATGCGACGTTCAAGACAGGGCCCAGGTACGGCGACGGGGGGGAGCTGCTGAGGGCGGCGGCGGGGCTGGGCATGTGCTCGACGCATAACTTTGGAGGGTTCGATGGAGAAATTGGCGATGTTGGTGATGTTGGTGATATTGGCGGTATCATTTTGGACAATCCGGGTGATGGAGTTGTGTTTGACGATCCTGATCTGTTGGGCATTGGTGGTGATGGTGATGGTGTTGATGCTGGTGATGGTGTTAGTGGTAAAAGGAGGAGGGAGAGGCGGATCGTCAAGGGCAGCAAAGCAGATGCGCTGAGGCATCGAATCTACATGTAAAGATGAGATGAATGACTAAGGCTACCAAGTACCAACACTAACAATTGAGCCAACAAAATACATAGCTTTTGTGCTTATGGGATGACCCCAGCCATTTCTATTGAAGATTCCCATCGATTGTCCAATGAAATCAGCCCCCATCGCTGCTTTTTGATACCAACCTACATAGGCATCAATATTCATTCCCCATCTCCATCTGCATCCCCATCCAAGTACATAAAGCTACATCTGGACAGAACATCAATTGAAGCTATTAATGTACATGCACTGCACTGTATCCATCGGCTGTGTCATTATCATTCAATGTCACGGTCATGGTCATCAACGCTTCTTCATTCAGTAAATGCTCTCCCCCCATTGCCACAAACACATCACCTGTGTCCTTCATAAGCCAATGCCCGCTGCCAATTCACCCCCATACATACGAGCTGCTCCATGGAGGCAAAGCACGTCAACCCGCCATTGATTGGCCATCTGCATGCACACTACACGATATGTACATGTAAGGTGAAGTGTTCATAAACACACTGGCCAGCCATGCTGTAATGCGGGACAGCTCACTGCCCAGTTTATACTCGCAGGGCGGTTGCCCCCTCCAAACCCCCCGGAGCTAGTGGACTGTGCAGCGCTCACCGACACCTGTGATGCGCTGGTTGGCGGGCCGCATCCACTGCCAACCCACTGACAGCCCACTAGCGCCCACTGACCAGCCCGCTGTGGCCTGCTGGCGTCTGCTGGCTCGCCCACGGCCCCCCTGCTGTACCTGAATGGCCCGTTCGTCTCCCCTCTGTCGCAGCTTCAACACCCAAAGCTCTCCACAACCTCCAACCTCGACCTTCTCCCGCCAGCCACTCACGTCCGACTTCCGTTGGTACTTTGCGATACTTGCGAAATCCCAACTGCGAGCCCGACGACGATGCTGCTGATGCTGCTGCTGCGTTTTCTGCTTCTGTGACGGCCAATTGCGCGCTTCTCGGGTGCCCCAGTCTCTCTCTCTCTCTCTCTCTCTCGCCCTCTCATCCAACATCTAATCTAAGCTGGATTCCCGACCTGCTGAGCAGTCTCTCTCCCTCTCCCATAAACAAAACATAGCCCGAGTGCCTATTACTCAAACCCTCTCCCCTGTGGTGTCTTCCCCAGATCAAGGCAAGCCGAAAGGAGCGGAAGCGCAAACGCAAGTACAAGCACCAGCAGAGACAACGCAAAACATCTCTCGCTTGCGTCGTCCATCTGCATCAACATCGTCATACTTGCGGCAGCAAGAGGGTGCCGATATGGCGACTGTCGTCCAGCAGACCCAGCTCCATACTCGGACGCGTACCTCTCGCGTGCCCTCGTCTGCCAACAGCAGACCCCTTCGAGCCGCCGCCGCCGTAGCTGTTGCTGCCGCAGCCTTTGCGAGGCCTGTGCGAAGCCTTGCGAGACCAAAGACTGAAGCACTTGAGATCCCGCCCAGCGCTGCCCCTGCAGAGTCCAATGCGGGCTCAGGCCTCAATGTTGTCGGTCCGGCTTCTCTGTCGCTGTTCCTGACCAACATCAAGCTTCTGGATCTTGACCACCTCCCTGACTGGCCCGAAATCTCGGCTGAGACATTCGCGGCATCCGGCACCACCCTGCAGGATCAGAAGAGGCGAGTACAGTGCGTAGAATGGGCCTTGTATCAGCTGTTTGTCATCTGGGATCCAGACGAGGCGGCGAATGTGCGTACTACTTCTTCTTCCTTCTACTTGACTGCTAAACGATCTCACTCTCTATGATGTGACATGGTGAACTTGACATGCTAATACTCCATCCCTCCCAAACAGAAGCTGAAGCCATTCTACCCACCTGTCGACCAGCTCCAGTCTGTGAACTTGCGCGCTGCGCTCGTCAGGGCCCTCGAGCAAGCCAAGAAAAATGGCGACCTCGGGCGGGACACCATCATCCGCAAGACGATGCTGGATGAGTGCAAGGGCGAGAGGCTGGAGGAAGTCCTTGCCTTCTTTTCCACCGCTGTCCTGAAAAAGGTGGTTTCTGGCAGCCTTGCCGCAAGCCGCGGTTACATCACACCCGCTATTGAGCTTGCCTTTGAGAACAAGGGCTACCTGAGTGAGAAATCTCATCTGATTGCGTTGTCCATGGCCCACAAGGCGTCTATCCGACAGCTCCTGCAACGCAAAGAGTTGGCCAGAGTTCGCTTCAAGGACTTTGCCGTGGTTATGGATGAGAAGGAAGATGATATCATCAGTAGACGAGAAGTCCTTGAGATGAAGGAGATGGACGGCGGTGGCCAAGCCGTCTCTGACAATGCCAGGGCTGAGATGCGGCGGACTGTACACCACAATTGGTCAGGCAGCGAGGCCTGGATGGAGACTCTCTTGTCCGGAGATCCAAAGCACGGTGGCCTCATGGCTACCAAGTTCGACCGCGTCTGGAGAAGAGCCCAGAAGGGCCGGCTTGACGAACTGGACACGAACGATGTTGGTCTCTTGGAGCAGCTGGACAACCGGGTCAAGATGCAAAGAGACAGGCTTCGCAAGTGGGATGCCTTTCGGAGGAACACGTTTGGCGAGGCCAGGCCCATGCCGGCCAAGCCCAGAGCCACTGCCGCCAAAGCCAAGGGCATCGATCTCGGTTTCACCGCTCACCTGGATCTGCACACCGGGAGGAGGAACAAGTCAACCAGAGTCGCGCTGTTTCAGCATGCGCCTCAGATGTCGGACGACTATGCGGCCTTGGTCTCGGATCTGAAATACGATCTGGGAAAAATCGCAACCAAGGAGGTCGACATTGCCTCTCTTGTCAGGAAGCGAACCCCTGTCAAGCAGGATCGCCGTGACCGCCGTCTTCTTTCCACCTCATCATTTGAGGGCGGTGATGATGATGAGATTAGCGACTTAGAAGACGCTGAAAGCGCGTTTCGCGCAGACAGCTCTGTCACATCGTTTTCATCCCTGCAGGACAAGTTTACTGCTCCCGCTCGTACTGTGAGACCGGTCATCTCTCGACCAAGCCTTTCACAGCTCTCTGGTGGCGTGGATACCGTGTGGTCGTCGAATCAGAAGAACTTTCCTGGGCGAAGCACCTACGACTTGACTCAGATTGACGATTCTCCGCTTGCTACTCCTCCATCTATCCTTCCTCAGCGAAAGCCCTCAGGATATGACACTCCAACGCGCCGTCGGTCACCCGAAGAACCAAAGCCTGTCGCAAAACACAAAACGAATAGCCCACCCCGGCTTTCGCCCACGAAGGAGTTTGCAAACGGCTCTACGTCTCCCGGGAAAAACAACTTGACTCCGTCACCCGTGAAGCGCACCAAGCCTCGACACACTCTCTCCTTGGCTGAGCGCACTCGACTCTCAATGAGCCGTAAGAAATCTCTGTGTTTTGAGGACGAGGAACTTGACCCGCCCACTCCCATAACACCTGTTACCACCAAGCCTGCGGAGCCAGATTACTCCGAGGATCTCGCCAGCCGGACTCGTAGAAGCATGGCCGGCTTTGAAAAGGCGCAGCAAAAGGCGCAGATGGAGCGGCGCAGGTCTCTGAGGAGGGGCAAGATGCCCCCGCGAAAGGATGGCAGCTACTTTCCAAGGGTGGACGAGGAGGAAATCAACGAGACAACGCTCCTGTTGGAGCAGCTGGCTGAGGAAGAGGATGTCGAGGCCGTCTTCCGATCGCGACCCAAGGTTGGACAGAGCTTACAGCCAAGTCCAACGAGAGAGGAATGGGCTGATATTCCAGAGTACAACGGGGTGAGCATGAAGTGAAATTGATGTTGCCTCTGGTGATGTGAACTTTTTTTTATCTTTCTTTTTCTTACACTTTTCAGCGTTTGGGCGTATATAGAAGTTACAAATAGATCTCGGGAATGGAAAGCAATGATTACACAGTACAGTATAGACTTGGCCACAAATATAGATGCAAGTCTCCTTGTTGTCATAATAGCACCTCATATATTTGCATGTCAGGGCGTGCCAATCCCATCTATCGTATTGTACATGTATATCTATCTCATGAGCACTTTTCATGTTTCCAAATATACCTTTGAAGCCCCCCTTTTCGCCCATTTTTTCACAGCATATCAATCCCCCATCATCACATGTCCATCCCTCATCATACATGGCATATTTTACCAACCCTGCTTCTTCAACTCCAAAACCTTGTTGACAGCAGCCTTGAATCCCGTCTTAAACCTCGCCCTCCACCGCTGACTCCTCAACCTCTTCTTCTTCAAACCCTTCCTCTCGTGAAACTTTTGCGAGTGGTACTTGTTCCGCACCTTTTGGTCCCTGCACATCCTCTCCAGCACGCGGATGGCCACGGCGGGGGTAGGCGCCGAGGTAGGCGACAGGCGGTCCTTGATGAAGACGGTGCGGCCCGTGACGGCCTCGGTGCGGATCTTGGGCCGGAGGAGAGGGTCGCCGACGTTGAGGGACTGGCCGTAGGCGGCGGATCGGGCGGCGACGATTTCGGCAATGTCGAAGTTGAAGGGGGCGGAGGAGTCGGCTGCCGTGTAAGGGAATGAAGAAGAAGGAGAGGTTGATTTTTCAGCGGCTGGCTGCTCAGCTGAGGATGCTGATGGCGATTCTGACTCGGCTGCTGGAGGAGGAGGAGGGGGAGGGGGGACGAAATCGGTTGAGGCTGGTTTAGATTGAGCCTTTGGGGGGATGATGGGCTTGGGTGCCGGTGCGGGAGGGACGAAGTTGCCAACTAGAGGGTTTCTTCGATCATCATAGAGTGATCTGGACGCATTGAATCGGACGGCCAGGGATGTGGAAAAGGCGCGGGCTTGCGCTGGGGCGGCGATTCTGGACAGCATCATGCTGCCGTATCTCGAGGTTGCGGCCCTGCAAAACAATCAGCATAGTGTCCTTCAACAAGAAATCAGTCATCAATCACTTACATGCTGTTGCAATCCTCAATGCCGGCGCAATGGCTCCAGCAATACAATTCAAATCCTGAATCATGCAGATATCGATATCCCACATCTTGAAAGTCGTCCGGTCTGCAAAAAGCTGCGGGCGGATCAACTTTGATGCGAGCCTGGCCTCCAAAGTGGGTACATTTCTCAGAACCAGGAATCCCAGCCGTGAAGCCGCGATTCGCACCTCTGCATATCAACCACGACGAAAAAAAAACCTGCGAAAAGCTGGACATATTCAGACCAGCACGAAGTACGAATTTTGTCGTGAAGAGGACCTTCATGCTGCTGCTCTGCGGAAACAATCGCGCCTGTCGTCACGTCTCAATGCAAGCCGAGAACCCATCAATTTGAGGCTGCTGCATCTGGAGATTTGATTTGCTTCTGCGAGAGCTGCTGACTGCTGGGATTCTTTTCCTCTTTTTTTCTCACTCTCCTCTGCTTGACCTTTTTTTTCTTTCTTCTAGGTGCCAGCATTGATCTGACGCAAACAACCCAATCCGCCTCTACACCTTGCCAGCGTGACACTGCTCTCTACTGCAGAGCCTTGTCAGCATGGCCTACAACCATTACGGAGGTACTCAAGGCCGAGGCCAGTCTCGAGGACGATAC